>CM059812.1:42386063-42406063 GCA_030435695.1 Brachymystax lenok tsinlingensis
GTGTGTGTGTGTGTGTTGAAGGGAAGCGCAGTAAGCAGGTCATTGACTGAGTAGGGATTATCGATGTTATGGGACTGTATACACACAACACCCCCTCCCTGTAGACACACACACTGACACACACACACACTTACTCACACACACACACACACACACACACACACACACACACACACACACACTGACAGACAGGCGGTCGATCCACTCATTAACATAAACAACAACAGCATTAACATAGACGCACACCCACACCCACCATACACCACCTCTCTCCAATATATTTCTAGTACAGCCTCTCTCACCCACCCACCATACACCACCTCACCACCTCTCTCCAATATATTTCTAGTACAGCCCCTCTCACCCACCCACCATACACCACCTCACCACTCTCTCCAATATATTTCTAGTACAGCCCCTCTCACCCACCCACCATACACCACCTCACCACCTCTCTCCAATATATTTCTAGTACAGCCCCTCTCACCCACCCACCATACACCCCCTCACCACCTCTCTCCAATATATTTCTAGTACAGCCCCTCTCACCCACCCACCATACACCACCTCACCACCTCTCTCCAATATATTTCTAGTACAGCCCTCTCTCACCCACCCACCATACACCACCTCACCACCTCTCTCCAATATATTTCTAGTACAGCCTCTCTCACCCACCCACCATACACCCCCTCACCACCTCTCTCCAATATATTTCTAGTACAGCCCTCTCACCCACACCCACCTTACACCACCTCACCACCTCTCTCCAATATATTTCTAGTACAGCCCTCTCACCCACCCACCATACACCACCTCACCACCTCTCTCCAATATATTTCTAGTACAGCCCTCTCTCACCCACCCACCATACACCACCTCACCACCTCTCTCCAATATATTTCTAGTACAGCCCCTCTCTCACCCACCCACCATACACCCCCTCACCACCTCTCTCCAATATATTTCTAGTACAGCCCCTCTCACCCACCCACCATACACCACCTCACCACCTCTCTCCAATATATTTCTAGTACAGCCCCTCTCACCCACACCCACCTTACACCCCCTCACCACTCTCTCCAATATATTTCTAGTACAGCCCTCTCACCCACACCCACCTTACACCCCCTCACCACTCTCTCCAATATATTTCTAGTACAGCCCTCTCTCACCCACCCACCATACACCACCTCACCACTCTCTCCAATATATTTCTAGTACAGCCCTCTCACCCACCCACCATACACCACCTCACCACTCTCTCCAATATATTTCTAGTACAGCCTATAACGCCACTGAGCAAAATTCTCTCCATTCCAACCAGCACTTCAACTGAATCCATATTGCACATTTGTCCAACTCATTTCCATAACCTGACCCTGTGTGTGTGTGTGTGTGTGTGTGTGTGTGTGTGTGTGTGTGTGTGTGTGTGTGTGTGTGTGTGTGTGTGTATGCCTACAGCAGTAGTATTATTAATGGACTGAATCCAGAGCAGCATATCAATCTGAACAACTAGAACAACAGCAACATATTATGGATGTATTCATCTATAGAGGTGACAGGTGAGACCCTGCTAGTCCAGATTAGCCTACAGACTGAACTCAGCCCAGAGGAGAGGGAGAAGCAGCAACAGACTTTACCTTCTATATACTACACATCTATAACCTTACCTTGGCCATTCTATATACTACACATCTATAACCTTACCCTGGCCATTCTATATACTACACATCTATAACCGTACCGTGGCCATTCTATATACTACACATCTATAACCGTACAGTGGCCATTCTATATACTACACATCTATAACCTTACCCTGGCCATTCTATATACTACACATCTATAACCTTACCTACATTGGCCATTCTATATACTACACATCTATAACCTTACCTTTGCCATTCTATATACTACACATCTATAACCTTAGATTGGCCATTCTATATACTACACATCTATAACCGTATCATGGCCATTCTATATACTACACATCTATAACCTTACCTTGGCCATTCTATATACTACATATCTATAACCTTACCTACATTGGCCATTCTACATACTACACATCTATAACCTTACCTTGGCCATTCTATATACTAGTAACCTAGCAGGTAGCCTAGCGATTAGGAGCACTGGGTCAGTAACTGAAAGGTCGCTGGTATGAATCCCTGAGCAGACTAAAAAAAAAATCTGTCAATGTGCCCTTGAGCAAGGTACTTAACCCTAATGGCTCCTGTAAGTCGCTCTGAATAAGAGCATCTGCTAAATGACTCAAATGTAAATGTATTACACATCTTTAATCTTAGGCTGCTAATATTATGGATGGACTGGTGTCTACATAAGAACCACTCCATACAGCCTAGAGGCTGACATGCAGGCTACCAACACCGACCCACAGCAGACAGTCTGCAGGTTGACATACAGGCTACCAACACCGACCCACAGCAGACAGTCTGCAGGCTGACATACAGGCTACCAACACCGACCCACAGCAGACAGTCTGCAGGCTGACATACAGGCTACCAACACTGACCCACAGCAGACAGAGAATCCTTCTAATTCAGAATCTCATGGCTATGCAACACGTGGATGGTAAATCAACTATAACACTATTAGAAATAGAGTAATGTCCAAACAGATTCAGATTCAGATTCATACTCATATTCATATTCAGATTCATATTCAGATTTACATTCAGATTCATACTTATATTCAGATTCAGATGATTCATATTCAGATTTATATTCAGAATCAGATTTATATTCAGATTCATATTCAGATTTATATTCAGCTTCATTTTCAGATTTATATTCAGATGTATATTCATATTCATATTCAGATGTATATTCAGATTCATATTCAGATGTATATTCAGATTTATATTCAGATTCAGATTTATATTCAGATTCAGATTTATATTCAGATTCAGAAAACGTTAAAGTCCTCAAAGAGACAATTCCTCTTGCAGCAGTCATAAAACATATAACATCTAAAAATGTACAATAAATAGCAGAGGATATTTACAAGGCAATAGGCAGGGTACGTGCTGTTTCATAGCGTAAGTCCTAAGTGCAATTAGTCCAACATTTGTTAAGTTGCAGAATTGCATTCGGACTAAAAGAGTTACTTGGCCCTATTTCTTGAACCTTAGATAGTCTGTACCTGGGTCCAGAGGGAAGGAGCTGGATCAGACATAGCAACACATACAGCATCATTAAGGACGGAATCACGTCTACAAATACAGGAGTGAACCGTGACCACGATAGACAACATCACTGACACCAGACCAGGAGAGGGAGAAGAAGAGATTAAGTATCATAAGCAGCTCTTACCTTGTGCATTCAACATGTGTATCCAGCCGCTGAGGAGGAGCAGGAAGAGAGACCACCAGCTCCAGCTGAAGCTCCACAGTCCCCGCTTCATTCTTCTCTCTGTTGGGCCACAGGTCACCCTGGGCGGCATCATGATCCATGTCGCCCCGGGCGGAACAGCTCCCACCGCGGCACGACGGTTGCGCGTAATTCCATTAGAATGGAGAGGCTTCATATTAGTGAGGTGATCCACGGGGACTCCACCGCTGGGTTTGGGAGTAGTCTCCGGTTGTGCTTTGATGTTATTGGAGCCTCCTCCGGTGCGAGGAGCGCGAGGGAAACGGAGAGGAGGAGAAGGGAGAGAAATGTGAGATGAAGGGCTTCCCCCTGCTCCACAGTGCGCCTCCTTCACCGGCTTCCCCCTGGAGGATTGGCCGGTTAACATGCGCTCTGGGGTGGGTGTCTCCGCCCCGCGGGTCGGTGAATCAGAGTCCCTCTCCAGGAGTCTGGTGGTCCCACCGTCACCAGTGACAATTCCCTCGCGCTGACTCCCGTGGCGGCTGATCAACAACTCAACCGGTGACTCCTTCCCGGTCCTGGCAGCTTGGCCTCTCGGTTTGCCTTTAATACAGTCCTCACCCTCGCCTCTCCGGGGCTCGGTAGGTTTCTGTCTCCTGCGATATCTCATGTTCATTACCAGTGATCCTGCAGGAGCAGAATTAATACATCTGAGAGAGTGGGATTTAGATTGATCCGATTATATCAGCAAGTCGGGCTACGGCCCCGGTAAATCCCCGGCTTGTTGTGATGTCTTCAGCTGGGATTTGTCTAGCAGATCATGTGGGTGTTTAGACGGGAATTAATGGCGGGCAATAAAGCGCATAAATTATCCATTCCGGTTTGCTTATTGTGTGATTTCGGACAAATCTATCACCAGTTAGTTAGTCTGGGTGCAGGGCGCTGTTACTGGCTCCCGATCCGAGTCCAAGTTAGTTATGAAGTAACGTTATGTGGGCTTCAGAAAACCTCTAGTTAAATATTCCGGTTAACTATTAATGAACCATTCACCGGGGTAACATGTAGCCAGAGAGAGAGAGAGAGAGAGAGGGTAAATGCAGCGGTAACTCTCCACCTCTCGGTCCCTCCTCCCTCTCTTTCCAGTCCGCCGGGGCTTGCCGCTAGTCTCCGGTTACAACGCAGGCAGAAAACCAGCCAAAGAGGTTAACAACAAGAAACACACCTTTTCCGTTAAGTTTTTACATTCAATCCCGAAATGTCTCCACAAACAAAAGCCAGGTGAAGCGGAGCAGTTGAGTAGGCTAGTCAGTCCAGCGGGGCGTTTAGCCTAGCCACAGGGACGACAACACCGCGACGCCGTTTTCAACCGTGAACCTCCTTTTCTTCTGTTTTTTTTAGATCCAAGGCAGCTGGAAACGCCACAGTGTCTTCACTTCTTCCTAAAACAACCTTACAATATATTTATATATATATATATACGTTATTTTGTTCAGGTTTTTAATCCTGAAAAGTTACTTTTGAACGACAAAGTATCAAAAGCGGCGGTTGGAGAGCGGTGATGACGGCGCTGCGTCTCGCGCTCTTCCTCCCCGTCGTCAGAGGAGCTCGAGAGGCGCGGAGGGCGCGAGCCGAACACCTGCCGCCGCACGGGAACCGGACCACACTCTTTTTTGTTGTTGTTGTTGTTGTTGGTTCAACTGAAATACCTAAACAACAAAAACAAACTGAATTTTACACAATAAACAAAAAACAACAAACAAACAACAAAATAACTTTCTCGAATGGTAAGAGTCCGTGTTGTTGTTTCCCCCCCACCAACCCACCGCCGCTATAGATGGTGCGGCCGTCTGGAGGCCGAGTCTCTTCTCAGGCTGGGAAACAGAGACTGAACTAACTGGTCCATTCACCAGCCGTCTGACCCGCCCAGCTCAACGGGGATTGGATCAGGCTCCTGTTTATCAGCGAGTTCCTTTGTTTTGATTGGTGCGCAGTGGCAAGGCAGGACGGGGACTAACTGGGGGCTGTCGAAACGCAACACTACGCGGTGAACGGCGCCCCCCCACCACCACAAGAGAAAACGGGAAAACGGATCTGGAAATTAAATGAGTAAATTACAAAGCAAACCATTATTGCCAATAAATCATATAGTATTAAGTCCAGGGAAAAAACATCCCCTCAGGCCTAATAGGCAATATCTTTTGACAGAAACCCTTACCCGACTCCATCCAGCTACTCCTAAAGGCCGTATCATATCGCTGAAGGGAGATCTAGGTACACCGTTTAGTCGTTAAACGGAGCGTTAATATTGACGCCGTACTACGGGGTGACCTTACCTTTAACTGGCTCTATAAATCCACCTGAAGTAGACCCACCTCCTCAACACACACACACACCTGGGCAATCTTCTCGCCACACACACACACCTGGAGTGGCCGAACGACGGCTCATCAATTCTCTCCTCCACTCCCTTCCTATATTGATGCTTCCACCCCCTCTCCCTCTAACCTGTCTCTCCTCTCCTCTAACCTGTCTCTCCCTCCTCTAACCTGTCTCTCCCTCCTCTAACCTGTCTCTCCTCTAACCTGTCTCTCCTCTCCTCTAACCTGTCTCTGCCTCTAACCTGTCTCTCTCCTCTAACCTGTCTCTCTCCTCTAACCTGTCTCTCTCCTCTAACCTGTCTCTCCTCTCCTCTAACCTGTCTCTCTCCTCTAACCTGTCTCTCTCTCCTCTAACCTGTCTCTCCTCTCCTCTAACCTGTCTCCCCTCTCCTCTAACCTGTCTCTCCTCTAACCTGTCTCTCCTCTCCTCTAACCTGTCTCTCCTCTCCTCTAACCTGTCTCTCCTCTCCTCTAACCTGTCTCTCCTCTCCTCTAACCTGTCTCTCTCTCCTCTAACCTGTCTCTCCTCTCCTCTAACCTGTCTCTCCTCTCCTCTAACCTGTCTCTCCTCTCCTCTAACCTGTCTCCCTCCTAACCTGTCTCTCCCTCCTCTAACCTGTCTCTCCTCTCCTCTAACCTGTCTCTCCTCTCCTCTAACCTGTCTCTCCTCTAACCTGTCTCTCCTCTAACCTGTCTCTCCCTCCTCTAACCTGTCTCCCCTCTCCTCTAACCTGTCTCTCCTCTAACCTGTCTCTCCTCTCCTCTAACCTGTCTCTCCTCTAACCTGTCTCTCCTCTCCTCTAACCTGTCTCCCACCTCTAACCTGTCTCTCCTCTCCTCTAACCTGTCTCTCCTCTACTCTAACCTGTCTCTCCCTCCTCTAACCTGTCTCTCTATCCTCTAACCTGTCTCTCCTCTCCTCTAACCTGTCTCTCCTTCCTCTAACCTGTCTCTCCTTCCTCTAACCTGTCTCTCCTCTCCTCTAACCTGTCTCTCCTCTCCTCTAACCTGTCTCTCCTCTCCTCTAACCTGTCTCTCCTCTCCTCTAACCTGTCTCTCCTCTCCTCTAACCTGTCTCTCCTCTCCTCTAACCTGTCTCTCCTCTCCTCTAACCTGTCTCTCCCTCCTCTAACCTGTCTCTCCTCCTCCTCTAACCTGTCTCTCCCTCCTCTAACCTGTCTCCCTCTCCTCTAACCTGTCTCTCCTCTCTCCTCTAACCTGTCTCTCCTCTCCTCTAACCTGTCTCTCCTCTAACCTGTCTCTCCTCTCCTCTAACCTGTCTCCCACCTCTAACCTGTCTCTCCTCTCCTCTAACCTGTCTCTCCTCTACTCTAACCTGTCTCTCCCTCCTCTAACCTGTCTCTCTATCCTCTAACCTGTCTCTCCTCTCCTCTAACCTGTCTCTCTATCCTCTAACCTGTCTCTCCTCTCCTCTAACCTGTCTCTCCTCTCCTCTAACCTGTCTCTCCTCTAACCTGTCTCTCCTCTCCTCTAACCTGTCTCCCACCTCTAACCTGTCTCTCCTCTCCTCTAACCTGTCTCTCCTCTACTCTAACCTGTCTCTCCCTCCTCTAACCTGTCTCTCCCTCCTCTAACCTGTCTCTCCTCTCCTCTAACCTGTCTCTCCTCTCCTCTAACCTGTCTCTCCCTCCTCTAACCTGTCTCTCCTCTCCTCTAACCTGTCTCTCCTCTCCTCTAACCTGTCTCTCCCTCCTCTAACCTGTCTCTCCCTCCTCTAACCTGTCTCCCCTCTCCTCTAACCTGTCTCTCCTCTAACCTGTCTCTCCTCTCCTCTAACCTGTCTCTATCCTCTAACCTGTCTCTCCTCTCCTCTAACCTGTCTCCCACCTCTAACCTGTCTCTCCTCTCCTCCTAACCTGTCTCTCCTCTCCTCTAACCTGTCTCTCCTCTCCTCTAACCTGTCTCTCCTCTCCTCTAACCTGTCTCTCCTCTCCTCTAACCTGTCTCTCCCTCCTCTAACCTGTCTCTCCCTCCTCTAACCTGTCTCTCTATCCTCTAACCTGTCTCTCCCTCTCTCCTCTTCCCCTCCACCCTCTCTCCCTCCTCTAATCTGTCTCCCTCCCTCCCTCCTCCCTCTTTCCTCTCCTCCCTCTCTCCTCTCCTCTCTATCTCTCCAACATCGTTATTCACTAATGATGTATGAGTTGTTTAAGTGGAACTTTAAAGTATTTATCTAGGTGGAAATGGTCTTCAGGACCAAGGTCTGCACACGCTCTTCAAGACAAGGCTTTCCGATAAGGCAATGGTGCTCTGAGTGTATTAGTCTAGTTTTAATGTATCTCATATTCTGTTTGAGAGTATTTGGGATCTTTTAATTGAATCCTAATGTTTCTGTAAGGGCTGACTGATTAATATAGGACTGTATGGGCTAATTCAAAGTTCTCTCTCTCTCTCTCTCTCTCTCTCTCTCTCTCTCTCTCTCTCTCTCTCTCTCTCTCTCTCTCTCTCTCTCTCTCTCAATTCAATTTGCTTTATTGGCATGACGTAACAATGTACATATTGCCAAAGCTTACTTTTGATATATACAATATGAAAATAATAACAATCAAAATTGTCAACAGGACAACAGTAACAACAATAACCAAGGGTCAAAATAACCACACATTGAACAATAACACTAAGCATACAGTAGAGGACATGTGCAGGTTGACTGGTCTGTCAGACACTGTCCCTCATCTTATGGCAGGCAGCAATGTAGTGCGCTGCCAACCCACAGCTTTCTGTTTCCTCCCCCAACAGGATGGGTAGCCTATTCTCTATTCTCTCTCGTCTCTCACTCTCTCAATTTCAATTCAATTCAATTTCTGTATGAGTGAAGAGAGTGTCTGTGTGTCTGTGTGTGTCTCTGAGCAGTAGATTTTCTCTCTCTGTTCCTCAGTCAGTGGGTATCTAGAGTTCCATTGAGTAGTGTGTGTGTGTGTTTGATTTCCAGACCAAATTTGCCTGCCAATTATCCCTGTATCCAATACAATTAACTCCCCATACAACAGCGCCTCAGTTAATACACAGCTCACACACTCTCACACACCTCTCTTGACCTCTGTCTAGTTTCAGAGTGGTGTGTCAGCAGCAGTTGCGTCTCCTGTGTGAGATGAATGGTATCTAGCTGATATAAACAGACTGGCTCCTGTCTCCACACACACACACACACACACACACACACACACACACACACACACACACACACACCATTACATAACTTTACAGTTACTACACACTCAAACTTCCTAGATCCAACAACTATTGTATTGGTATTACTCCACCTATGGTATTGGTATTACTCCACCTATGGTATTGGTATTACTCCACCTATGGTATTGGTATTACTCCACCTATGGTATTACTCTACCTATGGTATTGGTATTACTCCACCTATGGTACTGGTATTACTCCACCTATGGTACTGGTATTACTCCACCTATGGTACTGGTATTACTCCACCTAGGTATTGGTATTACTCCACCTATGGTATTGGTATTACTCCACCTAGGTATTGGTATTACTCCACCTAGGTATTGGTATTACTCCACCTATGGTATTGGTATTACTCCACCTATGGTATTGGTATTACTCCACCTAGGTATTGGTATTACTCCACCTAGGTATTGGTATTACTCCACCTATGGTATTGGTATTACTCCACCTATGGTATTACTCCACCTATGGTATTGGTATTACTCCACCTAGGTATTGGTATTACTCCACCTAGGTATTGGTATTACTCCACCTATGGTATTGGTATTACTCCACCTATGGTATTGGTATTACTCCACCTATGGTATTACTCCACCTAGGTATTGGTATTACTCCACCTATGGTATTGGTATTACTCCACCTATGGTATTACTCCACCTAGGTATTGGTATTACTCCACCTATGGTATTACTCCACCTAGGTATTGGTATTACTCCACCTATGGTATTACTCCACCTATGGTATTGGTATTACTCCACCTATGGTATTGGTAATACTACACCTATGGTATTACTCCACCTAGGTATTGGTATTACTCCACCTAGGTATTGGTATTACTCCACCTAGGTATTGGTATTACTCCACCTATGGTATTGGTATTACTCCACCTAGGTATTGGTATTACTCCACCTAGGTATTGGTATTACTCCACCTATGGTATTGGTATTACTCCACCTATGGTATTGGTATTACTCCACCTATGGTATTACTCCACCTATGGTATTGGTATTACTCCACCTATGGTATTACTCCACCTATGGTATTACTCCACCTAGGTATTGGTATTACTCCACCTATGGTATTGGTATTACTCCACCTATGGTACTGGTATTACTCCACCTAGGTATTGGTATTACTCCACCTATGGTATTACTCCACCTATGGTATTGGTATTACTCCACCTATGGTATTACTCTACCTATGGTATTGGTATTACTCCACCTATGGTACTGGTATTACTCCACCTATGGTACTGGTATTACTCCACCTATGGTATTACTCCACCTATGGTATTGGTATTACTCCACCTAGGTATTGGTATTACTCCACCTAGGTATTGGTATTACTCCACCTATGGTATTACTCCACCTATGGTATTGGTATTACTCCACCTATGGTATTACTCCACCTATGGTATTGGTATTACTCCACCTATGGTATTGGTATTACTCCACCTAGGTATTGGTATTACTCCACCTATGGTATTGGTATTACTCCACCTATGGTATTACTCCACCTATGGTATTGGTATTACTCCACCTATGGTATTACTCCACCTAGGTATTGGTATTACTCCACCTAGGTATTGGTATTACTCCACCTAGGTATTGGTATTACCCCACCTATGGTATTGGTATTACTCCACCTATGGTATTACTCCACCTAGGTATTGGTATTACTCCACCTAGGTATTGGTATTACTCCACCCATATGGTATTACTCCACCTATGGTATTGGTATTACTCCACCTATGGTATTGGTATTACTCCACCTATGGTATTGGTATTACTCTACCTATGGTATTGGTATTACTCCACCTATGGTACTGGTATTACTACACCTATGGTATTGGTATTACTCCACCTATGGTATTGGTATTACTCCACCTATGGTATTGGTATTACTCTACCTATGGTATTGGTATTACTCCACCTATGGTACTGGTAATACTCCACCTATGGTATTGGTATTACTCCACCTAGGTATTGGTATTACTCCACCTATGGTATTGGTATTACTCCACCTAGGTATTGGTATTACTCCACCTAGGTATTGGTATTACTCCACCTATGGTATTACTCCACCTAGGTATTGGTATTACTCCACCTAGGTATTGGTATTACTCCACCTATGGTATTACTCCACCTATGGTATTGGTATTACTCCACCTATGGTATTGGTATTACTCCACCTATGGTATTGGTATTACTCTACCTATGGTATTGGTATTACTCCACCTATGGTACTGGTATTACTACACCTATGGTATTGGTATTACTCCACCTATGGTATTACTCCACCTATGGTATTGGTATTACTCCACCTATGGTATTGGTAATACTCCACCTATGGTATTGGTATTACTCCACCTATGGTATTACTCCACCTATGGTATTGGTATTACTCCACCTATGGTATTGGTATTACTCCACCTATGGTATTACTCCACCTATGGTATTGGTATTACTCCACCTATGGTATTGGTATTACTCCACCTATGGTATTAGTATTACTCCACCTATGGTATTACTCCACCTATGGTATTGGTATTACTCCACCTATGGTATTGGTATTACTCCACCTATGGTATTACTCCACCTATGGTATTGGTATTACTCCACCTATGGTATTGGTATTACTCCACCTATGGTATTACTCCACCTATGGTATTGGTATTACTCCACCTATGGTATTGGTATTACTCCACCCATGGTATTACTCCACCTATGGTATTGGTATTACTCCACCTATGGTATTGGTATTACTCCACCTATGGTATTACTCCACCTATGGTATTGGTATTACTCCACCCATGGTATTACTCCACCTATGGTATTGGTATTACTCCACCTATGGTATTGGTATTACTCCACCTATGGTATTACTCCACCTATGGTATTGGTATTACTCCACCTATGGTATTGGTATTACTCCACCTATGGTATTGGTATTACTCCACCTATGGTATTGGTATTACTCCACCTATGGTATTACTCCACCTATGGTATTGGTATTACTCCACCTATGGTATTGGTATTACTCCACCTATGGTATTGGTATTACTCCACCTATGGTATTGGTATTACTCCACCTATGGTATTGGTATTACTCCACCCATGGTATTACTCCACCTATGGTATTGGTATTACTCCACCTATGGTATTGGTATTACTCCACCTATGGTATTACTCCACCTATGGTATTGGTATTACTCCACCCATGGTATTACTCCACCTATGGTATTGGTATTACTCCACCTATGGTATTGGTATTACTCCACCTAGGTATTGGTATTACTCCACCTATGGTATTACTCCACCTATGGTATTGGTATTACTCCACCCATGGTATTACTCCACCTATGGTATTGGTATTACTCCACCTAGGTATTGGTATTACTCCACCTATGGTATTACTCCACCTATGGTATTGGTATTACTCCACCTATGGTATTACTCCACCTATGGTATTGGTATTACTCCACCTATGGTATTGGTATTACTCCACCTATGGTATTACTCCACCTATGGTATTGGTATTACTCCACCCATGGTATTGGTATTACTCCACCTATGGTATTACTCCACCTATGGTATTGGTATTACTCCACCTATGGTATTACTCCACCTATGGTATTGGTATTACTCCACCTATGCTGTCGCTGGAGTAATACCAGTAGGTTCAGTCCATGAAATGCCATTAAACCAAATAAAGTGTCTGTGTGCAGGGCAGTGGGCAGGGCAGTGGGCAGGGCAGTGGGCAGGGCAGTGGGCAGGGCAGTGGGCAGGGCAGTGGGCAGGGCAGTGGGCAGGGCAGTGTGCAGGGCAGTGGGCAGGGCAGTGTGCAGGGCAGTGGGCAGGGCAGTGGGCAGGGCAGTGGGCAGGGCAGTGGGCAGGGCAGTGGGCAGGGCAGTGGGCAGGGCAGTGGGCAGGGCAGTGGGCAGGGCAGTGGGCAGGGCAGTGGGCAGGGCAGTGGGCAGGGCAGTGTGCAGGGCAGTGGGCAGGGCAGTGGGCAGGGCAGTGGGCAGGGCAGTGGGCAGGGCAGTGTGCAGGGCAGTGGGCAGGGCGGTGTGCGGGGGCAGTGGGCAGGGCAGTGGGCAGGGGGCAGTGGGCAGGGCAGTGGGCAGGGCAGTGGGCAGGGCAGTGGGCAGGGCAGTGGGCAGGGCAGTGTGCAGGGCAGTGGGCAGGGCAGTGGGCAGGGCAGTGGGCAGGGCAGTGGGCAGGGCAGTGGGCAGGGCAGTGGGCAGGGCAGTAGAAGAGGTCAGGAGAAGGTCAAGTGAAAAGATAGAAGAGAGATACATGAAGAGTTGGGATATCATATACAGGGTCAAATAAGTACAAATATCAAATTGAGTATGAAATGTATTTTTGTTTTGTACGTGCTTGTGTTTGCAGTACCCTGATGTTTAGGTGCCTGAGGTGATGGTGTATCTGGACAGAAGAGAAACGTGATCTCCAGAAACACTGGTTCCCCCTGACACATTTACTCGCCTAGAAGTCAGAGGGGTAGAGAGAGGGAGGGGAGGTGTAGAGAGAGGGAGGGAGAGAGGCAGGGGTGAGAGAGGGGAGGGTAGAGAAGCAGGGGGTAGAGAGAGGGAGAGAGGCAAGGGGGGAGAGAGAGGGAGGGGGGAGAGGCAGGGGGAGAGAGAGGGAGGGTAGAGAAGCAGGGGGTAGAGAGAGGGAGAGAGGGGAGAGAGGCAAGGGGAGAGAGAGGGAGGGTAGAGAGGCGGGGGTAGAGAGAGGGACGAAAGGGAGGGAGAGAGAGGCAAGTGGGGGGAGAGAGAGGCAGGGGAGAGAAAGATGGAGAGAAGAAGGGAGGGAAGGAGAAGAGAGAGATAGAGAGAGAGAGAGAGAGAGAGAGAGAGAGAGAGGGCAGGAGAAAGATGGAGAGAAGAAGGGAGGGAATGAAGGAGGAAGGGTGGAAAAGGGTGTGAGAATTATAGTATAGCATTTCAGCAGATGGAGAGAGGGAAGGGATGTTGCCTTAGATATCCACCCCGTACTGTGTGTGTGTGTGTTCTGTGAGTGTGGCCTGGGGGCAGGCTGTACAACAACAGTATATGTGATTATAGGTCGGGGGCTAACCTCCAGAGATGGGGTCCCTGATGAGCTGACCTCTCTGAGATGAAGTCTGGAGCTCCAGGTGATCAGCGGAATAATGTGTTGTTACAGATGACAGGCCATGGAGCTGAGAGAAATTAGAGATATGAAAGAGATGAGAGAGATGAGAGAGATGACAGAGATGAGAAAGATGACAGAGATGAGAGAGATGAGAGAGATGACAGAGATGACAGAGATGAGAGAGATGACAGAGATGAGAGAGAGATGAGAGAAATGAGAGAGATGAGGGAGATGAGGGAGATGAGAGAGAGGACAGAGATGAGGGAGATGACAACGATAATAACCTGCTCAGGGACTGCGGTTGAAAATTAGCCGGCTGGCTAAAACCGGCACTTTTACTGAAACTTTGATTAATGTGCACTGTCCTTGTAAAAATAAAAATGAACTCAGAACTCAACTCCAGATGAGAGAGATGACAGGCCATGGGAGCTGAGAGAGATGGCAGAGATGTGAGAGATGACAGAGATGACAGGCAATGGGAGCTGAGAGAGATGACAGAAAGGAGAGATGAGGCACAGGAACACAGACTGCCTGGCCACACCTCCAACTCAATCATCACGGTTTGCAGGCGACTCAACAGCGGTAGGCCTGATTACCAACAATGACGAGACAGCCTACAGGGAGGAGGGCCTTGGTGGAGGGATGCCAGGGGAAAATAACTTCTCTCTCAACATCAACAAAACAAAGGAGCTGATGGTGGACTTCAGGAAACAGCAGAGGGAGCTGGCTTCCATCCACATCGACTGGGCCGCTGTGGAGAAGGTGGAAAACTTCAAGTCCTCGGCGTACACATCACTGACAATCTGAAATGGTCCACCCACACAGACAGTGTAGAGACGGCACAACAGCACCTCTTCAATCTAGGTAGGCTGAAGAAATTTGTCTTGTCACCTAAAACCCTCACAAACTTCTACAGATGCACAATCGACAGCATCCTGTCGGGCTGTATCACCGCCTGGTACGGCAACTGCTCCGCCCTCAACTGTAAGGCTCTCCAGAGGGTAGTGAGGTCTGCACAACACATCACCGGGGGTAAACTACCTGCCCTCCAGGACACCTACACCATCCGATGTCACAGGAAGGCCAAAAAGATCATCAAGGACAACAACCACCCGAGCCACTGCCTGTTCACCCCGCTATCATCCAGAAGGCAAGGTCAGTACAGGTGCATCAAAGCTGGGACCTAGAGACTGAAAAACAGCTTCTATCTCAAGGCCATCAGACTGTTAAATAGCCATCACTAGCTGGCTTCCACCCAGTTACTGTTAAATAGCCATCACTAGCTGGCTTCCACCCAGTTACTGTTAAATAGCCATCACTAGCTGGCTTCCACCCAGTTACTGTTAAATAGCCATCACTAGCTGGCTTCCACCCAGTTACTGTTAAATAGTCACCACTAGCTGTCTTCCACACAGTTATTGTTAAATAGCCATCACTAGCTGGCTCCCACCCAGTTACTGTTAAATAGTCACCATTCTTTTACTGTTTAGATTTGTGTGTATTGTTGTGTATTGATAGATCTTACTGCACTGTTGGAGCTCGGAACACAAGCATTTCACTACAGCCGCATAACATCTGCTAAATATGTGAATGTGACCAATAAAATTTGATTTGACAGACAAAGAGAAAGAGAGAACACAGACAACTGTCACGACTATCTCTTGGGACAGACCAATGCGCAGGGAAGTATCCAGAATACATATTTATTGACAAGCGTGACTTGAGTGAACAAAACAGGAGCGATGAACATGACGTGGAAACAAACGCTAAATCCTAAACTAGACACTGGGACAAACCTAAACACGATGGCATGAACCTAAACACAATGGCATGAACCTAAACACAATGGCATGAACCTAAACACAATGGCATGAACCTAAACACAATGGCATGAACCTAAACACAATGGCATGAACCTAAACACAATGGCATGAACCTAAACACAATAATCATCACAACAAGCAATAACCCACAAACTAGGTGCAAAACCCCAAACATAATATATGGTTCCCAATTAGAGGTAACGAGACTCAGCTGCCTCTAATTGGGAACCATTACCCCAACATAGAAATACACACCATAGAACAAAAGAAACCCTACACCAAGACAAAACTAAACACTCCAGCCTGAACACTCCAGGCCTGGACGTTACAACAACACACATAGAACACACAGAGAACACAAGAACACATAGAAGAGAGAGAACATAGAGAACACAGAGAACACAGAAGACACATAGAACACATAGAGAACACACAGAACACATAGAGAACACATAGAGAACACATAGAGAGAACACATAGAGAACACACATAGAACACATAGAACACAGAGAACACACATAGAACACAGAGAACACACATAGAACACAGAGAACACACATAGAACACAGAGAACAAATGCAGAGATTGTAATGATCTCCGTGATGTCCCAGTAAGGCAGAGTCAGGCGCAGGACAACAAAATGAGTGTTCATAAACTTTACTCAGAAACATACCAGGCAGTGGAAAAACCAATCACTCTAACCTGAAACAAGACACAACAAACAATCACTCTAACCTGGAAACAAGACACAACAAACAATCACTCTAACCTGGAAACAAGACACAACAAACAATCACTCTAACCTGGAAACAAGACACAACAAACAATCACTCTAACCTGAAACAAGACACAACAAACAATCACTCTAACCTGGAAACAAGACACAACAAACAATCATCCTAACCTGGAAACAAGACACAACAAACAATCACCCTAACACGGAAACAAGACACAACAAACAATCACCCTAACACGGAAACAAGACACAACAAACAATCACTCTAACACGGAAACAAGACACAACAAACAATCACTCTAACACGGAAACAAGACACAACAAACAATCACCCTAACACGGAAACAAGAAACAAGAAACAATCACCCTAACACGGAAACAAGACACAACAAACAATCACTCTAACACGGAAACAAGACACAACAAACAATCACTCTAACCTGGAAACAAGACACAACAAACAATCACCTAACACGGAAACAAGACACAACAAACAATCACCCTAACACGGAAACAAGACACAACAAACAATCACTCTAACACGGAAACAAGATACAACAAACAATCACTCTAACCTGGAAACAAGACACAACAAACAATCACTCTAACCTGGAAACAAGATAGAATAAACAATCACTCTAACCTGGAAACAAGACACAATAAACAATCACTCTAACACAGAAACAAGACACAACAAACAATCACTCACAAAAACATGAGGGGAACAGAGGGTTAAATAAGGAGCATGTAATCATGGGAATGTAAAACAGGTGTGTGAAAAAGGAAGACAAAACCAACAGAAAATGAATAATGGATCGGTGGCGGCTAGAAGAGCGGTGACGTCGACGCCGAGAGCCCGAACAAGGAGAGGGCGGCTAGAAGAGCGGTGGCGTCGACCGCCGAAACGCCGAACAAGGAGAGGGACGGCTAGAAGAGCGGTGACGTCGACCGCGAAACGCCGAACAAGGAGAGGGGCGGCTAGTAGACCCGGTGACGTCGACCGCCGAGACGCCCGAACAAGGAGAGGGGCGGCTAGAAGAGCGGTGGCGTCGACCGCCGAGACGCCGAACAAGGAGAGGGACGGCTAGAAGCGGTGGCGTCGACCGCGAGAGACGCCGAACAAGGAGAGGGACGGCTAGTAGACCCGGTGGCGTCGACGCCGAGACGCCCGAACAAGGAGAGGGACGGCTAGAAGAGCGGTGGCGTCGACCGCCGAGACGCCCGAACAAGGAGAGGGACGGCTAGTAGACCCGGTGACGTCGACCGCCGAGAGACGCCCGAACAAGGAGAGGGACGGCTAGTAGATCGGTGGCGTCGACCGCCGAGCGCCCGAACAAGGAGAGGGACCGACTTCGGACTGAAGTCGTGACGGAGATAGAAAGAGCCACACATACAAGTCCTAAGCATGTCTGATATGTTTCTGCCCGCACACACACACCCACCCACACACACACACACACACACACACACACACACACACACACACACACACACACACACACACACACACACACACACACATTCCTGCATCAATAGGAATGCAGTGTGAGATCTCTAGTGATAATTAGAGGTGGTATTTTAGAATCAGATGAGTCTCCCTCTCTGTTAAATTAAACTACAACTCTTGTCTTTGTGTGTGTGTGTGTGTGTGCATGCGTGCGTGTCTTGGCGATGTGTGTGTGAGTGTGTGTCTATTATGTGTAGGTTGTGTGTGTGTATTGTGGGAGGCAGTTCTTTGTGTGTGTGTGTATGTTAACTTGTTCATGTTCAGGCATGTGTGTGTGTGAAGATGTGTGTGCTAGTGCATGTTCCCTAGTTGTTGTCAGTCAGTCATGTGATAAAGGTGGGGAATGCACACACCCTGCATATACACACACCCTGCATATACACACACACCTGCATATACACACACATGCATATACACACACACCTGCATATACACACACACACCTGCATATACACACACACCTGCATATACACACACCCCTGCATATACACACACCCCTGCATATACACACACCCCTGCATATACACACACCCCTGCATATACACACACACCTGCATATACACACCTGCATATACACACACTCCTGCATATACACACCTGCATATACACACACCCTGCATATACACACACCTGCCTGCATATACACACACCCTGCATATACACACACCCCCTGCATATACACACACACACCTGCCTGCATATACACACACCCTGCATATACACACACCCCCTGCATATACACACACCCCTGCATATACACACACCCTGCATATACACACATCCCTGCATATACACACACCCCTGCATATACACACACTCTGCATATACACACACCCCTGCATATACACACACCCTGCATATACACACACACCCTGCATATACACACACCCTCTGCATATACACACACTCCCTGCATATACACACACACACCTGCATATACACACACACCCTGCATATACACACCACCTGCATATACACACACACACCTGCATATACACACACCCCTGCATATACACACACACCTGCATATACACACACACACCTGCATATACACACACACCTGCATATACACACACACACCTGCATATACACACACACCTGCATATACACACACACCTGCATATACACACACACCTGCATATACACACACACACCTGCATATACATTACACTGCCTGCATATACACACACACACCTGCATATACACACACCCTGTATACATTACACTCTGTATATACACACACACCTGCATATACACACACACCTGCATATACACACACACTCCTGCATATACACACACACACCTGCATATACACACACACACCTGCATATACACACACACCTGCATATACACACACACACCTGCATATACACACACACTCCTGCATATGTACACACACACCTGTCATATACACACACACCTGCATATACACACACACACCTCATATACACACACACCCCTGCATATACACACACACACCTGCATATACACACACACACCTGCATATACACACACACCTGCATATACACACACACACCTGCATATACACACACACCTGCATATACACACACACCTGCATATACACACACACCTGCATATACACACACACCTGCATATACACACACACCCCCTGCATATGGCACACACACCTGCATATACACACACACCTGCATATACACACACACCCTGCATATACACACACACCCCCTGCATATACACACACACCTGCATATACACACACACACCTGCATATACACACACACCCTGCATATACACACACACCTGCATATACACACACACACCTGCATATACACACACACTCCTGCATATACACACACACACCTGCATATACACACACACACCTGCATATACACACACACCT
>CM059812.1:42411063-42413563 GCA_030435695.1 Brachymystax lenok tsinlingensis
CCACATACATTGAGTTCCACCTAAACTCCTCCTCCCTCCCTTCTTCCTCTCCTCCCTCTCCCACTCCCTCTTTTCCTTCCTCCCTCCTCTCCTCCCTCCTCTCCTCTCTCCTCCCTCCTCTCCTCCCTCCTCTCCTCTCTCCTCCCTCCTCTCCTCCCTCTCCTCCTTCCTCTCCTCCCTCCTCTCCTCTCTCCTCCCTCCTCTCCTCTCTCTCCTCCTCCCTCTCCTCCCTCTCCTCCCTCTCCTCCCTCCTCTCCTCTCTCCTCCTTCCTCTCCTCCCTCCTCTCCCTCCCTCCCTCTCTCTCTCCTCCCTCCTCTCCTCCCTCCTCTCCTCTCTCCTCCCTCCTCTCCTCCCTCTCCTCCTTCCTCTCCTCCCTCCCTCTCTCTCTCCTCCCTCCTCTCCTCTCTCCTCCTTCCTCTCCTCCTTCTCCTCCCTCCTCTCCTCTCTCCTCCCTCCTCTCCTCCTTCCTCTCCTCCCTCCACTCCTCTCCTCCCTCCTCCCCTTCTCTCCTCTCCCTCTCCCTCCCTCTCTCTCTCTCTCTTCAGATAAAGGTAACTGTGTAGATATCCTCTATTCTAAACTAACTGTCCTCAGTGATAAGAACATTTCATTAGGATAAAGCCTGCTATTCATGATGCACCCCAAATGAGGCCCTACTCCCTACACATAGGGCTCAGGTCAAAGTAGTGCACTATGTAGGGAATAGGTAAACATTTTGGAAGCATCCTCAACCTCAATATCACTGAGGGACATTTCATGGGAGGAGTTCAGACAAAGGCCCGTTATAATGACAGGGATGTGATGGAAGTACATTACATGATATAATATAACATATCCACCTCTCTCTGTCCCATATCCACCTCTCTCTGTCCCATATCTACCTCTCTCTCTCTGTCCCCATATCCACCTCTCTCTGTCCCCATATCCACCGCTTTCTAAGTCCCATATCCACCGCCTTCTCTGTCCCCATATCCACCTCTCTCTCTGTCCCATATCCACTCTCTCTCTGTCTCCATATCCACCTCTCTCTGTCCCATATCCACCTCTCTCTCTGTCCCATATCCACCTCTCTCTCTGTCCCATATCCACCTCTCTCTGTCCCACCATCCAACCTCTCTCTGTCCCATATCCACCTCTCTCTGTCCCCATATCCAACCTCTCTCTGTCCCCATATCCACCTCTCTCTGTCCCCTATATCCACCTCTCTCTGTCCCATATCCACCTCTCTCTGTCCCATATCCACCTCTCTCTGTCCCATATCCAACCTCTCTCTGTCCCATATCCACCTCTCTCTGTCCCCATATCCAACCTCTCTCTGTCCCCATATCCACCTCTCTCTGTCCCTATATCCACCTCTCTCTCTGTCCCATATCCACCTCTCTCTGTCCCCATATCCACCTCTCTCTGTCCCCATATCCACCTCTCTCTGTCCCACGTCTCCTCTTTCTCCTCACTACACCACTCTCTCCTCTCCTCAGTACTTCTCTCACACACACACACATACACACAAACAAAGTCCACATCTCACAGAAACTTTCAATGAGAATATCTTGTGTACAAGCATACACAGACACACACAGGCGAATAAGACAATGTGTGTGTGTGAGTATGTGTGTGTGTGTGTATTACAGAGCTGAGTCCTTGCAATCAGCAATCTCTCCTCCCGCTTCTCTCATTGTTAGACAGTAATGATTAAATCTCTTTATTCTCTGTCAATGGAGCAGCTCTCATCCCTGTCTCTATTCACTCACTAATAGTCTAATCCTCATCTCATCTCAAAATGGGGCCTCATCTCATCTCAAAATATTAGAGTTTCATTTAATTCCACAAATTTCCAAATATTTACAAAGCGGAATAAGTTTGGAATGTGGAATAAAATGAACTCCTAATGACCACAGTGGAAAAGTCAAATCAATGAATAGTGAAATCGGGCACTGGGATAGGCTCACTCCATTGACAGAGAGATAAAGTTAATCATTACTAACAATGAGAGAAGGAAAATGCTGTTAACTCTGTATCTACACACACACATACTCTTTGCGTGTCTGTGCGCCTGTGTGTATGCTATACCTAGGATGTTCTATTCAGCTGTGAATCTGGATTTGTTGTCTAATCATCATCAAATGAAGAAGCCAAGCGGAGGCTGTAGTGAAGGGAAAATGGACTGACAGGTAACATATGGTGTGAAGACAGACATATGAAAGCGGAAGAAGAGGGTTGAATAACGAGTTGCAGGAAGATGGATAAGATTTGAATTATGAGACGAAGAGGAAGATGAACTATGAGACGAAGAGAGGATATGAAGATTGAAGGTGAATGAGGTGAATAACAGAAGTTCAGAAGAAGGCAGATATGAGACTGAAGGCGGTTTGAAGTGAAGAAGAATTGAATATGGTAAAGGATCAGAGGAAGATTGAATGGAAGATGAAAGGTAGATATGGACAGAAGAAAGCGTGGGTATGGCGTGAAGGTGGATGGAACATGAAGAGTAGATATAGG
>CM059812.1:42418563-42433615 GCA_030435695.1 Brachymystax lenok tsinlingensis
GTGTGTGTATATGCAGGAGTGTAATGTGTATATGCAGGGGTGTGTGTGCTGCTATGCAGAGGTGTAATGTGTGTATGCAATTGTGTGTGTCATATATGCAGGTGTGTGTGTGTATATCTCCCAGGGAGTGCTGTCATATCTCAGGTGTGTGTGTCTTCTTCTGCAGGTGTGTGTGTCATCATATGCTGAAGTGTAATGTGTATATGCAGGTGTGGCCCAATGTGTATATGCAGGTGTGTGTGTGTATATGCAGGGGGTGTAGTAATGTATATGCAGGTGTGTGTGTGTATATGCAGGGAGTGTAATGTGTATAATATGCAGGTGTGTGTGTGTATATGCAGGGGGTGTGTGTGTATATACAGGAGTGCCAATGTGTATATGCAGGTGTGTGACTGTGTATATGCAGGTGTGTGTGTGTATATGCAGGAGTGTAGTAATGTATATGCAGGTGTATTGTGATGTATATGCAGGTATGTGTGTGTATATGCAGGGGTGTGTGTGTACTCCTCAAGTGTGTGTGTGTATATGCAGGTGTGTGTGTATATTGGAGTGTAATGTGTATATGCAGATGTGTGTGTGTATATGCAGGTGTGTGTGTGTATATGCAGGGGTGTGTGTGTATATGCAGGTGTGTGTGTGTATATGCAGGTGTGTGTGCTTCCATCTAAAGTGTGTGTGTATATGCAGAGTGTGTGTGTGTATATGCAGGTGTGTGTGTATATGCAGGGGTGTGTGTGTATATGCAGGGAGTGTGTCGTGTATATGCAGGTGTGTGTGTGTATATGCAGGTGTGTGTGTATATACCAGGGGTGTGTGTGTATATGCAGGTGTGTGTGTATATGCAGGTGTGTGTGTGTATATGCAGGTGTGTGTGTATATGCAGGTGTGTGTGTGTATATGCAGGAGTGTGTGTGTGTATATGCAGGGGGTGTGTGTGTATATGCAGGTATGTGTGTGTATATGCAGGTGTGTGTGTATATGCAGAAATGTGTGTGTATATGCAGGGGGTGTGTGTGTATATGCAGGTGTGTGTGTGTATATGCAGGTGTGTGTGTATATGCAGGTGTGTGTGTGTATATGCAGGTGTGTGTGTGTATATGCAGGGGTGTGTGTGTATATGCAGGTGTGTGTGTGTATATGCAGGTGTGTGTGTATATGCAGGAATTGTGTGTATATGCAGGAGTGTGTGTATATGCAGGTGTGTGTGTGTATATGCAGGAGTGTAATGTATATGCAGGTGTGTGTGTGTATATGCAGGTGTGTGTGTATATGCAGGGGTGTGTGTGTATATGCAGGGGTGTGTGTGTATATGCAGGAGTGTGTGTGTATATACAGGTGTGTGTGTATACAGAGTGTGTGTGTGCTCACTGCAGGTGTGTGTGTGTATATGCGGGTGTGTGTGTATATGCAGGGGGTGTGTGTATATGCAGGTGTGTGTGTGTATATGTTTTTAAGTCTGTGTGTATATGCAGGTGTGTGTGTGTATATGCAGAGTGTGTGTGTATACCCAGGGAGTGTGTATATGCAGAGGTGTGTGTGTATATGCAGAGTGTGTGTGTGTATATGCAGGGTGTGTGTGTATATACAGAGGTATGTGTATATACAGGGAGTGTGTGTATATGCAGGGTGTGTGTATATGCAGGGTGTATGCTGCCTGTCAGGAGTGTGTGTATATGCAGGGAGTAGTGTGTGTATATGCAGGGAGTGTGTGTGTATGCAGGTATTGTGTATATGCAGGTGTGTGTGTGTATATGCAGGAGTGTGTGTGTATATATGCAGGAGTGTGTGTGTATATGCAGGGGAGTGTGTGTATATGCAGGGGTGTGTGTATGCAGGGGGTGTGTGTATATGCAGGGTGTGTGTATATGCAGGACAAGTGTGTAGTATAATTTAACAGGGAGTGTGTGTATATGCAGGGTGTGTGTGTATATGCAGTGTGTGTGTGTAATTATGCAGGTGTGTGTGTGTATACTGCAGGGTGTGTGTGAGGTGTGTGTGTATATGCAGGTGTGTGTGTGTATGGCAGGTGTGTAATGTATGCAGTGTGTGTGTGTGTATATGCAGGGGGTGTGTGTGTATATGCAGGGTGTGTGTGTATATGCAGGGGTGTGTGTGCATTTCCCCACCTTTATCACATGACTGACTGACAACAACTAGGGAACATGCACTAGCACACACACATCTTCACCTACACACATGCCTGAACATCAACAAATTAACATACACACACACAAAGGTACCGTCCCTCCCACAGCAATGCACACACACAGCCTTACCACAATAGACACACACTCACACTACCTACTGCACCTTACCTGCATACACACACACACACACACTACAAAGACAAGAGTTATGGATTTAATTTAACAGAGAGGGAGACTCATCTGATTCCTAAAATACCACCTCTAAGGTATCACTAGAGATCTCCACACTGCATTCCTATTGATGCAGGAATGTGTGTGTGTGTGTGTGTGTGTGTGTGTGTGTGTGTGTGTGTGTGTGTGTGTGTGTGTGTGTGTGTGTGTGTGGTGTGGGTGGGTCAGTGTGTGTGCCAGGCAGAAACATATCAGACATGCTTAGGACTTGTATGTGTGGCTCTCTTTCTATCTCACGTCTGCGGCTTCAGCAGAAGTCGGTCCCTCTCCTTGTTGAGGCTCTCGTGGTCGGCGTCACCCGATCTACTAGCAGTCCCTCTCCTTGTTCGGGCGTCTCTCGTGGTCGGCGTCGCGATCTGCTAGCGATCCCCTCTCCTTGATGGGCGTCTCTCGGTCGGCGTCACAGCTCTTCTGGCCGTCCCTCTCATTGTTCGGGCGTCTCGTGATCGACGTCACTGATCTACTAGCGTCCCTCTCCTTGTTCGAGGCGTCTCGGCGGTCGGCGTGACGCTCTTCTGGCAGTCCCTCTCCTTGACCGGGCGTCTCTCGTGATCGGCGTCACCGCTCTTCTAAGCAAATCCCTCTCCTTGTTCGGGGCGTCTCTCGGCGGTCTGCGTCACGATTTACTAGTGATCCCTCTCCTTATTAAAGGCGTCTCTCGGCGGTCGGCGTCACCGCTCTTCTGGCCGTCCCTCTCCTTGTTCGAGGCGGCTCTCGGCGGTCGGCATTTTACCGCTCTTCTAGCCGTCCCTCATGATGGGCGGCTCTCGTGATCGGCGTCACCGCTCTTCTAGCCATGCGATCCATTATTCATTTTCTGTTGGTTTTGTCTTCCTTTTTCACACACCTGTTTTACATTCCCATGATTACATGCTCCTTATTTAACCCTCTGTTCCCCTCATGTTTTGTGAGTGATTGTTTGTTATTGTCTTGTTTCTGTCTTAGAGTGATTGACTGTTGTGTCTTGTTTCCAGGTTAGAGTAGTTGTTTATTCTATCTTGTTTCCAGGTTAGAGTGATTGTTTGTTGTGTCTTGTTTCCAGGTTAGAGTGATTGTTTGTTGTATCTTGTTTCCGTGTTAGAGTGATTGTTTGTTGTGTCTTCATTTCCGTGTTAAGGTGATTGTTTGTTGTGTCTTGTTTCCGTGTTAGAGTGATTGTTTGTTGTGTCTTGTTTCCAGGTTAGAGTGATTGTTTGTTGTGTCTTGTTTCCGTGTTAGAGTGATTGTTTGTTGTGTCTTGTTTCCGTGTTAGGGTGATTACTGCTTGTTTCTTGTTTCATGTTAGGGTGATTGTTTGTTGTGTCTTGTTTCCGTGTTAGAGTGATTGTTTGTTGTGTCTTGTTTCCGTGTTAGAGTGATTGTTTGTTGTGTCTTGTTTCGATGTTAGGGTGATTGTTTGTTGTGTCTTGTTTCCGTGTTAGGGTGATTGTTTGTTGTATCTTGTTTCCAGGTTAGGATGATTGTTTGTTGTGTCTTGTTTCCAGGTTAGAGTGATTGTTTGTTGTGTCTTGTTTCCAGGTTAGAGTGATTGTTTGTTGTGTCTTGTTTCCAGGTTAGAGTGATTGTTTGTTGTGTCTTGTTTCCAGGTTAGAGTGATTGTTTGTTGTGTCTTGTTTCCAGGTTAGAGTGATTGTTTGTTGTGTCTTGTTTCCCAGGTTAGAGTGGTTGGTTTTCCACTCGTCTGGTATGTTTCTGAGTAAAGTTTATGAACACTCATTTTTGTTGTCCTCGCCTGACTCTGCCTTACCGGCATCACGGAGATCATTACAATCTCTGCATTTGTTCTCTGTGTTCTATGTGTGTTCTCTGTGTTCTATGTGTGTTCTCTGTGTTCTATGTGTGTTCTCTGTATTTCTATGTGTTCTATGTGTGTTCTCTATGTGTTCTCTATGTGTTCTCTATATGTTTCTCTATGTGTTCTGTATGTTCTCTATATTATTCTATGTGTCTTCTGTATTCTCTGTGTTCTCTATGTTCTCTCTCTTCTATGTGTTCTTGTGCTACTCTGTGTGTTCTATGTGTGTTGTTGTAACGTCCAGGCCTGAGTGTTCAGGCTGGAGTGTTTAGTTTTGTCTTGGTGTAGGGTTTCTTTTGTTCTATAGTGTGTATTTATCTATTGAAGTGTCATGGTTCCCAATTAGAAAGTAGCTGAGTCTCGTTACCTCTAATTGGGAACCATATGTTATGTTTGAGGTTTTGCACCTAGTTTGTGGAGTTATTGCTTGTTGTGATGATTGTTGTGTTTGGGTTCATGCCATTGTCTGGGTTCATGCCATTGTGTTTAGGTTCATGCCATTGTGTTTGAGTTCATGCCATTGTGTTTGGGATTATGCCATTGTGTTTAGGTTCATGCTGCATTGTGTTTGGAGTTCATGCCATCGTGTTTAGGTTTGTCCCAGTGTCTAGTTTAGGATTTAAGCGTTTGTTCCCACGTCATGTTCATCGTTCCTGTTTTGTTCCTCAAATCACGTTTGTCCAATAAATGTGTATTCTGGATACTTCCCTGCTTGTTAGTCTGTCCCAAGAGATGATGCATTGACAGTTGTCTGTGTTCTCTCTTTCTCTTTGTCATATCAAATCAAATTTTATTGGTCACATTCACATATTTAGCAGATGTTATGCGGCTGTAGTGAAATGCTTGTGTTCGAGCTCCAACAGTGCAGTAAGATCTATCAATACACAACAATACACACAAATCTAAACAGTAAAAGAATGGTGACTATTTAACAGTAACTGGGTGAGAGCCAGCTAGTAGTAAGCTATTTAACAATAACTGTGTGGAAGACAGCTAGTGGTGACGCTATTTAACAGTAACTGAGTGGAAGCCAGCTGGTGATGGCTGTTTAACAATAACTGGGTGGAAGCCAGCTAGTGATGGCTATTTAACAGTAACGGAGTGGAAGCCAGCTAGTGATGGCTATTTAACAGTAACTGGGTGGAAGCCAGCTAGTGATGGCTGTTTAACAGTCTGATGGCCTTGAGATAGAAGCTGTTTTTCAGTCTCTAGGTCCCAGCTTTGATGCACCTGTGCTGACCTTCACGCTTCTGGATGATAAGCGGGGGTGAACAGGCAGTGGCTCAGGTGGTTGTTGTCCTTGATGATCTTTTTGGCCTTCCTGTGACATCCGGATGGTGTGGGTGTCCTGGAGGGCAGGTAGTTTACCCCGGTGATGTGTTGTACAGACCTCACTGCCCTCTGGAGAGCCTTACAGTTGAGGCGGAGCAGTTGCCGTGCCAGGCGGTGATACAGCCCGACAGGATGCTGTCGATTGTGCATCTGTAGAAGTTTGTGAGGGTTTTAGGTGACAAGACAAATTTCTGGCCTACCTAGATTGAATTGCTGTTGTACCGTCTCTACACTGTCTGTGTGGGTGGACCATTTCAGATTGTCAGTGATGTATGCATGAGGGACTTGAAGTTGCACACCTTCTCCTGGCGGCCCAGTCGATGTGGATGGAAGCCAACTCCCTCTGCTGTTTCCTGAAGTCCACCATCAGCTCCTTTGTTTTGTTGATGTTGAGAGAGAAGTTATTTTCCCCTGGCATCCCTCCACCAAAGCCCTCCTCCCTGTAGGCTGTCTCGTCATTGTTGGTAATCAGGCCCTACCGCTGTTGAGTAGATCTGCAAACCCCGTGATGATTGAGTTGGAGGTGTGGCCAGGCAGTCTGTGTTCACAATGCCTCATCTCTCTCCTTTCTGTCATCTCTCGGCTCCCATTGCCTGTCATCTCTGTCATCTCTCACATCTCTGCCATCTCCTCTCAGCTCCCATGGCCTGTCACATCTCTCTCATCTGAGTTGGAGTTCTGAGTTCATTTTTGTTTTTACAAGGATAGTGCACATTAATCAAAGTTTCAGTAAAGACCTGCAGTTTAGCCAGCATTATTTTCAACCGCAGTCCCTGAAGCATGGTTATTATCGTTGTCATATCCCTCATCTCTGTCCTCTCTCTCATCTCCCTCATCTCCCTCATCTCTCTCATTTCTCTCATCTCTCTCATCTCTGTCATCTCTCTCATCTCTGTCATCTCTGTCATCTCTCTCACATCCTCTCTCATCTCTGTCATCTTTCTCATCTCTGTCATCTCTCTCTCTCTCATCTCTTTCCTTATCTCTAATTTCTCTCAGCTCCATGGCCTGTCATCTGTAACAACACATTATTCCATGATCACCTGGAGCTCCAGACTTCATCTCCAGAGGTCAGCTCATCAGGGACCCCATCTCTGGAGGTTGGCCCCCGACCTATGTCACACATACTGTTGTTGTACAGCCTGCCCCCAGGCCACACTCACAGAACACACACACACACAGTACAGGGTGGATATCTAAGGCAACATCCCTTCCTCTCCCATCTGCTGAAATGCTATACTATAATTCCACACCCTTTCTGCCCTTCCTGCTTCATTCCCTCCTTCTTCTCTCCATCTTTCTCCTGCCCTCTCTCTCTCTCTCTCTCTCTCTCTCTCTCTCTCCCTCTCTCTCTCTTCTCCTTCCCCCTCCCTTCTTCTCTCCATCTTTCCTCTCCCCCTGCCTCTCTCTCCCCCACTTGCCTCTCTCTCCCCCTCCCTTTAGTCCCTCTCTCTGCCCCCCGCCTCTCTACCCTCCCTCTCTCTCCCCCCCTTGCCTCTCTCCCCTCTCTCCCTCTCTCTGCCCCCTGCTTCTCTACCCTCCCTCTCTCTCCCCCTGCCTCTCCCCCCTCCCTCTCTCCCCCCTTGCCTCTCTCCCTCTCTCTACCCCCTGCTTCTCTACCCTCCCTCTCTCACACCCTGCCTCTCTCCCTCCCTCTCTCTACACCTCCCCCTCCCCTCTCTTCTACCCCTCTGACTACTAGGCAGTAAATGTGTCCCAGGGGAACCAGTGTTTCTGGAGATCACGTTTCTCTTCTGTCCAGATACACCATCACCTCAGGCACCCCTAAACATCAGGGTTCTGCAAACACAAGCACATTACAAAACAAAAATACATTTCATACTCAATTTTGATGTTGTGTATTTGACCCTGTATGTGATATCCCAGCTCTTCATGTATCTCTCTTCCTGTCTTTTCCGCCCGACCTTCTCCTGACCTCTTCTCTGCCCTGCCACTGCCCTGCCCACTGCCTGCCTGCCCTGCCCCCTGCCTGCCACTGCCCTGCCCTGCCCTGCCCTGCCTGCCCTGCCCTGCCTGCCCTGCCCCTGCCTCTGCCCGCTGCTTGCCACTGCCCTGCCCACTGCCCTGCACCTGCCCTGCCCACTGCCCTGCCCACTGCCCTGCCCTGCCTGCACTGCCCTGCCACTGCCCTGCCCACTGCCCTGCCCACTGCCCTGCCCACTGCCCTGCACCTGCCCTGCCCACTGCCCTGCCCACTGCCCTGCCCACTGCCCTGCCCACTGCCCTGCCCACTGCCCTGCCACTGCCCTGCCCACTGCCCTGCCCACTGCCCTGCCCACTGCCCTGCCCTGCTGCCACTGCCCTGCACACTGCCCTGCCCACTGCCCTGCCACTGCCCTGTACACTGCCTGTGCTACTGCCCTGCCCACTGCCCTGCCACTGCCCTGCCCACTGCCCTGCCCACTGCACCCTGCCCACTGCCCTGCACTGAGACACTTTATTTGGTTTAATGGCATTTTCATGGACTGAACCTACTGGTGTTACTCCAGCGGCGGCATAGGTGGAGTGTGCCAGCCTACCATAGGTGGAGTAATACCATAGGTGGAGTAATACCAATACCATGGGTGGAGTAATACCATGGGTGGAGTAATACCAGCCTGCATGGGTGGAGTGTCTCAATACCATAGGTGGAGTAATACCATAGGTGGAGGTAATACCAATGCCATGGGTGGAATGTAATACCAATACCATGGGTGGAGTAATACCATGGGTGGAGTAATGCCAATACCATGGGTGGAGGTAATACCATGGGTGGAGTAATATAATACCTAGGCAGAGTAGCTTCTAATACCATGGGTGGAGGTAATACCATGGGTGGAGTAATACCAATACCATGGGTGGAGTAATACCATGGGTGGAGTAATGCCAATACCTAGGTGGAGTAATACCAATACCATGGGTGGAGTAATACCAATACCATGGGTGGAGTAATACCATGGGTGGAGTAATACCAATACCATAGGTGGAGTAATATATGACCACCATGGGTGGAGTAATACCAATACCATGGGTGGAGTAATACCAATACCATGGGTGGAGTAATACCATGGGTGGAGTAATGCCAATACCATGGGTGGAGTAATACCAATACCATAGGTGGAGTAATACCATGGGTGGAGTAATACCAATACCATGGGTGGAGTAATGCCAATACCATGGGTGGAGTAATACCAATACCATGGGTGGAGTAATACCAATACCATGGGTGGAGTAATACCAATACCATGGGTGGAGTAATACCATAGGTGGAGTAATACCAATACTGCATAGGTGGAGTAATACCAATACCATGGAGGTGGAGTAATACCAGCCATGGGTGGAATGTGCAATACCATAGGTGGAAGTAATACCATAGGTGGAATGTCTAATACCATAGGTGGAGTAATACCAATACCATGGGTGGAGGTAATACCATGGGTGGAGTAATGCCAATACCATGGGTGGAGTAATACCATGGGTGGAGTGTGCCAATGCCATAGGTTGGAGTGTCTCAATACCATAGGTGGAGTAATACCATGGGTGGAATGTGCCAATACCATAGGTGGAGTAATACCAATGCCATAGGTGGAGGTAATGCCATAGGTGGAGTAATGCTAATACCATAGGTGGAGTAATGCCAATACCATGGGTGGAGTAATACCATGGGTGGAGTGTGCCAATACCATGGGTGAGGTGTGCAGCCAATACCATGGGTGGAGTAATACCATGGGTGGAGTAATACTAATGCCATGGGTGGAGTAATACCAATACCATGGGTGGAGTAATGTAATACTTGGGTGGAGTGTCTCATGGGTGGAGTAATACCAGCCATGGGTGGAGTAATACCAATACCATGGGTGGAGTAATACCATGGGTGGAGTAATGCCAATACCATGGGTGGAGTATTGCCAATACCATAGGTGGTGTCTACCAGCCATGGGTGGAGTAATACCATAGGTGGAGTATTACTAACTCTCTGGGTGTAGTAATCTTTCAGTACCATGGGTGGAGTAATACCAATACCATGGGTGAGAGTAATACCAATACCATGGGTGGAGTAATACCAATATATGGGTGGAGTAATACCAATACTTAGGTAGAGTAATACCATGGGTGGAGTGTGCCAGTGCCTGGGTGGAGTAATGCCAATACCTGGGTGGAGTAATACCATGGGTGAATCAATACCAATACCCTAGGTAGATGGCCACCAATACCTAGTTAGATGTCTACCAATACCATGGGTGGAGTATTACCAATGCCTGGGTGGAGTAATATAATACCATAGGTGGAGTATTACCAGTACCATAGGTGGAGTAATACCAATACCATGGGTAGAGTGTCACCAATACCATGGGTGGAGTAATACCAATACCATGGGTGGAGTAATACCAATACCATAGGTGTAGTGTCTCAGTACCATGGGTGGAGTGCTACCAATACCATAGGTAGAGGTAATACCAATACCATAGGTGGAGTAATGCCAATACCATGGGTGGAGTAATACCAATACCATGGGTGGAGTATTACCATGGGTGGAGTAATACCAGCCACCTAGGTGGAGTAATGCCAATACCTGGGTGGAGTAATGCCATGTGTTGGGTAATACCAATACCATGGGTGGGAAATACCAATACCTGGGTGGAGTAATACCTGTGCCTGGGTGGAGTAATACTTATTACCTGGGTGGAGTAATACCATGGGTGGAGTAATGCCAATACCATATGATTGGAGTGTGCCATAGGTGGAGTAATACCAATACCATAGGTGGAGTAATGCCAATGCCTGGGTGGAGTAATACCAGCCTGCATAGGTGGAGTAATACCAATACCATGGGTGGAGTAATACCATAGGTCAGATATGCCAATACCATAGGTGGAGCAATACCATAGGTGGAGTAATACCAATACCTAGGTGGAGTAATACCAATACCTAGGTGGAAATTAATACCAATACCATAGGTGGAGTAATACCATAGGTGGAGTAATACCAGTACCATGGGGTGGAGTAATACCAGTACCATAGGTGGAGTCAATACCAATACCATAGGTAGAGTAATACCATGGGTGAAGTGTGCCAATGCCATAGGTGGAGTAATACCATGGGTGGAGTAATACCAATACCTAGGTGGAGTAATACCAGTCACCATGGGTGGAGTAATGCACCAATACCATGGGTGGAGTAATGCCCAATACCTGGGTGGAGTAATACCATGGGTAGAGTGGCACCATGGGTGGAGTAATACCAGCCATAGGTGGAGTAATGCCATGGGTGGAGTAATACCAATACCATGGGTGGAGTAATACCAGCTACCATGGGTGGAGTAATACCAATACCTGGGTGGAGTAATACCAATACCTAGGTGGAGTAATGTATACCATGGGTGGAGTAATGCCAATACCTAGGTGGAGTAATACCAATACCTGAGTGGAGTAATACCAATACCTAGGTGGAGTATTGCCATAGGTGTAGTATTACCAATACCATGGGTGGAGTGTACCAATACCATAGGTGGAGTAATACCATAGGTGGAGTAATACCAATACCTAGGTGGAGTAATACCATGGGTAAGGTAATACCAATACCTAGGTGGAGTAATACCATAGGTGGAGGTAATACCAATACCATAGGTGGAGTATAATACCAATACCTAGGTGGAGTAATACCATAGGTGGAGTAATACCAATACCATAGGTGGAGTAATACCAATACCATAGGTGGAGTAATACCAATACCTAGGTGGGAGTAATACCAATACCTAGGTAGATGTCATACCAATACCATGGGTGGAGTAATACCATAGGTGGAGTAATACCAATACCATAGGTGGAGTAATACCCAATACCTAGGTGGAGTAATCCCCATACCACAGATTGGAGTAATACCAATACCATGGGTGGAGTAATACCAATACCATGGGTGGAGTGTCACCAATACCTAGGTGGAGTAATGCCAATACCTAGGTGGAGTAATACCAATGGCCTGGGTGGAGTAATGCCAATACCTGGGTGGAGTAATACCAGTACCATAGGTGGAGTGTGCCAGTACCATGGGTGGAGTAATACCAGTACCATGGGTGGAGATAATACCAATACCATAGGTGGGAAGTAATACCATAGGTGGAGTAATACCAATACCATGGAGTAGGGTAATACCAGCCATGGGTGGAGTAATACCAATACCATAGGTGGAGTAATACCAATACAATAGTTGTTGGATCTAGGAAGTTTGAGGTGTGTAGTAACATGTAGAGTTGTGTAATGGTGTGTGTGTGTGTGTGTGTGTGCTGTGTGTGTGTGTGTGTGTGTGTGTGTGTGTGTGGAGACAGGAGCCAGTCTGTTTTATATCAGCTAGATACCCATTCATCTCACACAGAGGAGACCTAACTACTTTGCTGACACACCACTCAGAAAACTAGACAGAAATTCCAAGAGAGGTGTGTGAGGAGTGTGTGAGGCTGTGTATTAACTGAGTATGTTGTATGGGGAGTTAGTTGTATTGGATACAGGGATAATTGGCAGGCAAATTTGGTCTGGAAATCAAACACACACACACACTACTCAATGGAACTCCTAGATACCCACTGACTGAGGAACAAGAGAGAAAATCTACTGCTCAGAGACACACACAGACACACAGACACTCTCTTCACTCATACAGAAATTGAATTGAATTGAAATTGAGAGAGTGAGGGACGAGAGAATAGAGAATAGGCTACCCCATCACCTGTTGGGAGAGGAAACAGAAAGCTGTGGGTTGGCAGCGCACTTTACGGTACTGCCTGCCATAAGATGAGGGACAGTGTCTGACAGACCAGTCAACCTGCACATGTCCTCTACTGTATGGCTTAGTGTTATTGATCAATGTGTGGTTATTTTGACCCTTGGTTATTGTTGTTACTATTTGTCCTGTTGACAATTTTGATTATTATTATTTTCATATTAGCATATATCAAAAGTAAGCTTTAGCAATATGTCACGACTGTTAAATCATGCCAATAAAGCAAATTGAATTGAGAGAGAGAGAGAGAGAGAGAGAGAGAGAGAGAGAGAGAGAGAGAGAGAGAGAGAGAGAGAGAGAGAGAGAGAACTTTGAATTAGCCCATACAGTCCTATATTAATCAGTCAGCCCTTACAGAAACATTGGGATTCAATTAAAAGATCCCAAATACTCTCAAACAGAATATGAGATACATTAAAACTAGACTAATACACTCAAAGCACCATTGCCTTATCGGAAAGCCTTGTCTTGAAGAGCGTGTGCAGACACTGATCCCTAAATACCATTTCCACCTAGATAAATGCTTTAAAGTTCCACTTAAAACAACTCGCCCATCATTAGTGAATACTTGATGTTGGAGAGATAGAGAGGAGAGGAGAGAGGAGAGGAGAGAGGAAAGAGGGGAGGAGGGAGGGGAGGAGACAGATTAGAGGAGGGAGAGAGGGGTGGAGGAGAAGAGGAGAGAGGGAGAGACAGGTTAGAGGGATAGAGAGACAGGTTAGAGGAGGGAGAGACCTTGGGTTAGAGGAGGGAGAGACAGGTTAGAGGAGAGGAGAGACAGGTTAAGAGGAGAGGAGAGACAGGTTAAGAGGAGAGGAGAGACAGGTTAGAGGAAGAGGAGACACAGGATTAGAGGAGAGGAGAGACAAGTTAGAGGTGGGAGACAGGTTAGAGGAGAGGAGAGGGAACACAGGTTAGAGGATAAGAGACAGGTTAGAGGAGAGAGGGAGACAGGAGTTAGAGGGAGAGACAGGTTAGAGGAGAGGGGGAGACAGGTTAGAGGAGAGGGAGAGACAGGTTAGAGGAGGGAGAGACAGGTTAGAGGAGAGGAGAGACAGGTTAGAGGAGAGGAGAGACAGGTTAAGAGGAAGGGAGAGACAGGTTAGAGGAGAGGAGAGACAGGTTAGAGGGAGAGGAGAGACGGAGTTAGAGGAGGAGAGAGGCAGGTTAGAGGAGGGAGACAGGTTAGAGTAGAGGAGAGACAGGTTAGAGGGAGAGGGAGAGAGACAGGTTGGGGAGTGGGAGACAGGTTAGAGGAGAGGAGAGACAGGTTAGAGGAGAGACAGGTTAGAGGAGAGGAGAGACAGGTTAGAGGAGAGGAGAGACAGGTTAGAGGATAGAGAGACAGGTTAGAGGAGAGGAGAGACGGGTTAGAGGATAGAGAGACAAGGTTAGAGGGAGGAGAGACAGGTTAGAGTAGAGGAGAGACAGGTTAGAGGAGAGAGGAGGGAACGGAGTTAGAGGTGGGAGACAGGTTAGAGGAGAGGAGAGACAGGTTAAGAGGAGGGACAGGTTAGAGGGAAGGAGAAGCAGGTTAGAGGAGGGAGACAGGTTAGAGGAGAGGGGAGACAGGTTAGAGGAGAGGGAGAGACAGGTTAGAGGAAGAAGGGACAGGTTAGAGGGAGAGGGAGAGGAGACAGGTTAGAGAGAGGAGAGACAAGGTTAGAGGAGAGGAGAGACAGGTTAGAGAGGAGAGGAGAGAGCAGGTTAAGAGGAGAGGGAGAGACAGGTTAGAGGAGAGGAGAGACAGGTTAGAGGAGAGGAGAGAGACAGGTTAGAGGAGAGGAGAGACAGGTTAGAGGAAGGAGAGACAGGTTGGAGGAAGGAGAGAGCAGGTTAGAGGGAGAGGGAGAGACAGGTTAGAGGATAGAGAGACAGGTTAGAGGAGGGAGAGACAGGTTAGAGTAGAGGAGAGACAGGTTAGAGGAGAGGAGACCCAGGTTAGAGGTGGGAGACAGGTTAGAGGGAGAGGAGGGACAGGTTAGAGGAGAGACGAGGTTAGAGGAGGAGGAGAGACAGGTTAGAGGAGAGACAGGTTAGAGAGAGAGGGGAGACAGGTTAGAGGAAGGGGAGAGACAGGTTAGAGGGAGACAGGTTAGAGGAGAGACAGGTTAGAGAGGAGAGGAGAGACAGGTTAGAGAGAGAGGAGAGACAGAGTTAGAGGAGAGGAGAGACAGGTTAGGAGGGAGACAGGTTAGAGGAGAGGAGAGACAGGTTAGAGGAGAGGAGAGACAGGTTAGAGGAGAGGAGAGGCAGGTTAGAGGATAGAGGGAGACAGGTTAGAGGAGGGAGAGACAGGTTAGAGAGTAGAGGAGAGACAGGTTAGAGGAGAGGGAGAGACAGGTTAGAGGAGAGGGAGGGAGACAGGTTAGAGGAGAGACAGGTTAGAGGAGAGAGGGGAGACAGGTTAGAGGAGGAGAGACAGGTTAGAGGAGAGACAGGTTAGAGAGAGAGGGGAGATTAAGGTTAGAGGGAGAGGAGAGACCCAGGTTAGAGGAGGAGAGACAGGTTAGAGGAGAGAGGAGAGACAGGTTAGAGGAGGAGAGACAGGTTAGAGAGAGAGACAGGTTAGAGGAGAGACAGGTTAGAGGAGAGACAGGTTAGAGGAGAGAGACAGGTTAGAGGAGAGACAGGTTAGAGAGGAGAGACAGGTTAGAGGAGAGACAGGTTAGAGGAGGGCAGGTTAGAGGAGAGACCAGGTTAGAGGAGGAGACAGGAGTTAGAGGAGAGGCAGAGACAGGTTAGAGTTAGAGGGAGAGAGACAGGTTAA
>CM059812.1:43033715-43411215 GCA_030435695.1 Brachymystax lenok tsinlingensis
GTTTACCATCATTATCAACTGGGACCGGTCTGTGTTTACCATCATTACCAACTGGGACCGTCTGTGTTTACCAGGATACATTGCTTTCTTTACCATTCAACAACAAAATAACTGTGTGACAAACCCTTAAGTATTATGTGATTTTGTTCAACCAATAAAATATATCTCAGGCATTTTCTCGGACACATGGAAGCATGTTGAAACATCCATGAACAACCAGTGTGATTGGCTATACACTATAGAATGAACAACCAGTGTGATTGGCTATAAACTATACCAATATAATGAACAACCAGTATGATTGGCTATAAACTATACCAATATAATGAACAACCAGTATGATTGGCTATAAACTATAGAATGAACAACCAGTATGATTGGCTATAAACTATACCAATATAATGAACAACCAGTATGATTGGCTATAAACTATAGAATGAACAACCAGTATGATTGGCTATAAACTATACCAATATAATGAACAACCAGTGTGATTGGCTATAAACTATACCAATATAATGAACAACCAGTACGATTGGCTATAAACTATACCAATATAATGAACAACCAGTACGATTGGCTATAAACTATAGAATGAACAACCAGTGTGATTGGCTATAAACTATAGAATGAACAACCAGTATGATTGGCTATAAACTATAGAATGAACAACCAGTGTGATTGGCTTAAAACTATACCAATATAATGAACAACCAGTACGATTGGCTATAAACTATACCAATATAATGAACAACCAGTACGATTGGCTATAAACTATAGAATGAACAACCAGTATGATTGGCTATAAACTATACCAATATAATGAACAACCAGTATGATTGGCTATAAACTATACCAATATAATGAACAACCAGTATGATTGGCTATAAACTATAGAATGAACAACCAGTGTGATTGGCTATAAACTATAGAATGAACAACCAGTGTGATTGGCTATAAACTATACCAATATAATGAACAACCAGTATGATTGGCTATAAACTATACCAATATAATGAACAACCAGTATGATTGGCTATAAACTATACCAATATAATGAACAACCAGTGTGATTGGCTATAAACTATACCAATATAATGAACAACCAGTATGATTGGCTATAAACTATACCAATATAATGAACAACCAGTATGATTGGCTATAAACTATAGAATGAACAACCAGTGTGATTGGCTATAAACTATAGAATGAACAACCAGTGTGATTGGCTATAAACTATACCAATATAATGAACAACCAGTATGATTGGCTATAAACTATACCAATATAATGAACAACCAGTGTGATTGGCTATAAACTATACCAATATAATGAACAACCAGTATGATTGGCTATAAACTATACCAATATAATGAACAACCAGTATGATTGGCTATAAACTATAGAATGAACAACCAGTATGATTGGCTATAAACTATAGAATGAACAACCAGTGTGATTGGCTATAAACTATACCAATATAATGAACAACCAGTATGATTGGCTATAAACTATACCAATATAATGAACAACCAGTATGATTGGCTATAAACTATACCAATATAATGAACAACCAGTGTGATTGGCTATAAACTATACCAATATAATGAACAACCAGTACGATTGGCTATAAACTATACCAATATAATGAACAACCAGTACGATTGGCTATAAACTATAGAATGAACAACCAGTGTGATTGGCTATAAACTATAGAATGAACAACCAGTATGATTGGCTATAAACTATAGAATGAACAACCAGTGTGATTGGCTATAAACTATACCAATATAATGAACAACCAGTACGATTGGCTATAAACTATACCAATATAATGAACAACCAGTACGATTGGCTATAAACTATAGAATGAACAACCAGTATGATTGGCTATAAACTATACCAATATAATGAACAACCAGTGTGATTGGCTATAAACTATACCAATATAATGAACAACCAGTATGATTGGCTATAAACTATACCAATATAATGAACAACCAGTATGATTGGCTATAAACTATAGAATGAACAACCAGTGTGATTGGCTATAAACTATACCAATATAATGAACAACCAGTATGATTGGCTATAAACTAAACCAATATAATGAACAACCAGTATGATTGGCTATAAACTATAGAATGAACAACCAGTATGATTGGCTATAAACTATAGAATGAACAACCAGTGTGATTGGCTATAAACTATACCAATATAATGAACAACCAGTATGATTGGCTATAAACTATACCAATATAATGAACAACCAGTATGATTGGCTATAAACTATAGAATGAACAACCAGTATGATTGGCTATAAACTATACCAATATAATGAACAACCAGTGTGATTGGCTATAAACTATACCAATATAATGAACAACCAGTATGATTGGCTATAAACTATAGAATGAACAACCAGTATGATTGGCTATAAACTATAGAATGAACAACCAGTGTGATTGGCTATAAACTATACCAATATAATGAACAACCAGTATGATTGGCTATAAACTATACCAATATAATGAACAACCAGTATGTGTAACAAACGAGACTCCCGCGGTTCCTCCTGCTCACCACCAGAGGGAACCCTCTCCTGAATATTAAGCCCTGAACTACAACTCCCACATACCTGGTTCCAATCACCGTTGCACCTGTCTCCCATTAATAGACTATTTAGGCTCTCTCTCCCTTTCTCTCCTTGCGAAGTCTTGTTATCCCTGGTGATCATTTCTGAGCGTTTTCTCCCGTGTCTGTCATATCGTGGTTATACTCTGGACTGTTTTCCCTTTTTGATTCTTGCTGCCTGCCCTGGACTATATTCTTTACTGGACTGATTTTTGTAAGCTTGCTGCCTGCCCTGACCTAATGCCTGTACCTGGATTACGATTTGCCTTATCCCTGCTGTTGTGTTTGCTGGCGATTGACCCTGTTCGTACGACCAAGATTGTAATAAAACTGCAAATGGATCCTCACTCTCAGGGTGCTTCATTACAGTATGATTGGCTATAAACTATAGAATGAACAACCAGTATGATTGGCTATAAACTATACCAATATAATGAACAACCAGTGTGATTGGCTATAAACTATACCAATATAATGAACAACCAGTGTGATTGGCTATAAACTATACCAATATAATGAACAACCAGTGTGATTGGCTATAAACTATACCAATATAATGAACAACCAGTGTTCTTGTCTCTTAACCTCAGAAATAGAACTAACAACTGGTTAGAGCCATTTTGATATCAGAAAGAACATTTATTAGTAGATATTTTCGGTTGTTGTTATTGAATAGAATGTTGAATAGAATGTATTTAAAGTATATATAATTACTATATAACTGCTTGTGTATAACACTGAATGGAAACAGAATATCCCTTTATTTGTCATGACTGACTTCAAGCTTTTTATTATTTTTATTGTCACATAGCAATAACCCCCACCTGTGAGGTCTAAGTCCATATAATGGACTGCTCTCAACAGTCTCTTTCCACATGCTACCAACCCAACAGATGAGTCTTGGACAGCCTCTTTCCACACGCTACCAACCCAACAGATGAGTCTTGGACAGCCTCTTTCCACACGCTACCAACCCAACAGATGAGTCTTGGACAGCCTCTTTCCACACGCTACCAACCCAACAGATGAGTCTTGGACAGCCTCTTTCCACATGCTACCAACCCAACAGATGAGTCTTGGACAGCCTCTTTCCACACGCTACCAACCCAACAGATGAGTCTTGGACAGCCTCTTTCCACATGCTACCAACCCAACAGATGTGTCTTGGACAGTCTCTTTCCACATGCTACCAACCGAACAGATGTGTCTTGAACAGCCTCTTTCCACACGCTACCAACCCAACAGATGAGTCTTGGACAGTCTCTTTCCACATGCTACCAACCCAACAGATGAGTCTTGGACAGCCTCTTTCCACACGCTACCAACCCGACAGATGAGTCTTGGACAGCCTCTTTCCACACGCTACCAACCCAACAGATGAGTCTTGGACAGCCTCTTTCCACATGCTACCAACCCAACAGATGTGTCTTGGACAGTCTCTTTCCACATGCTACCAACCCAACAGATGTGTCTTGAACAGCCTCTTTCCACACGCTACCAACCCAACAGATGAGTCTTGGACAGTCTCTTTCCACATGCTACCAACCCGACAGATGAGTCTTGGACAGTCTCTTTCCACACGCTACCAACCCGACAGATGAGTCTTGGACAGTCTCTTTCCACATGCTACCAACCCGACAGATGAGTCTTGGACAGTCTCTTTCCACATGCTACCAACCCAACAGATGTGTCTTGAACAGCCTCTTTCCACATGCTACCAACCCAACAGATGAGTCTTGGACAGTCTCTTTCCACATGCTACCAACCCAACAGATGTGTCTTGAACAGCCTCTTTCCACATGCTACCAACCCAACAGATGAGTCTTGGACAGTCTCTTTCCACATGCTACCAACCCGACAGATGAGTCTTGGACAGTCTCTTTCCACATGCTACCAACCCAACAGATGAGTCTTGGACAGTCTCTTTCCACACGATACCAACCCAACAGATGAGTCTTGGACAGTCTCTTTCCACATGCTACCAACCCAACAGATGTGTCTTGAACAGCCTCTTTCCACATGCTACCAACCCGACAGATGAGTCTTGGACAGTCTCTTTCCACATGCTACCAACCCGACAGATGAGTCTTGGACAGTCTCTTTCCACATGCTACCAAACCCAACAGATGAGTCTTGGACAGTCTCTTTCCACACGCTACCAACCCAACAGATGAGTCTTCCAGTGGAGGCTCCTCAGGGGTTCGGTAGGGGACTAAAAGTGGTCCTTGTGCATAGAGTTGTATGGGTTGCTAAGTTTTGAAATCAATGGTTTCTGTAAGATTGGTGCACGGGTGCGTCAAAATACTATTAAGGATTTTAAATAACCGGTGGTAATTACTTTTTTTATACATTGCATCCAGATCAAAATGATCCTTCCTTGTCTTGATTCTGTCCTCTTCCTCATGAGTGGATTTTTGATTTCATGTGATGTCAATCAAAGCACTACAGAAAGAGACATTCAGATGTTTACAAATGTTAACGTTTTGTTGGCGGCCCCCGTCTCTTAGTAGTTTTAACAATTCCTACAGCACAGAACTATTAAAGTGTAGAACTTCAGTAGAATGCCCCTTTAAAACCACACATCGGTTCAAGAACTGCAGAGTTTGATATTACTCACTGTTGTTAATCAGATCTCCTGTCTCCTCCTCCTCCTCTTCTTCCTCCAATGTGACAGTAATCTCCCCCACTTCCTTCATTCCAAACATGTCTTCCTCTTCTTTCACTGTGACAGCCACCTCCTCCTCATCCTCCTCTTTCAATTCCTCCTCTTCTTTTACTGTAACATCCTCCTCCTCTTTCACTCTGAAAGCTTCTTCATCTTCTGTCAATTTAACTTCTTTCTCTTCTTGTTTCACTGTAACAGCCTCAACCTCTGCTTCTTTTTTTACTGTGACATCCTCTTCTTCCTTCTCCTCTTTCACGACAATGTTCAGCCCCAGAGTTTCTTTCTCCGTCCAGCAGACCTCCTCTTTGGAAGTGGGGGAGTCGTTTAGTGAGTTCATGGTCGGGATGTCAGATAGATAGATAATTAGTATTAGTGACTAGACTGGCACTACTGCTAATTTACCCAGCCAGCTAGATGACTAACAACAACGTAAATATTACATTAAATGTGGTAACTAGCCAGCAAATACGACAAGTGTGTTTAAAACACAGTGGATAAAATACACCGAAAGTATTTAAAGATCTGTAATGTTTTCGGCTATGTTGACTAGAAAGATACGGAGGTGAATAACTCGCTGTTGTTGTTGAAGAAGCGTCCCGTCCATTGGATTATACGTCACACCGGCAGCATTGCCTGAAACAGGCACATCGCCATCTGCTGGCTGGGAGGGTAACACAGTCAAGGGAAATGTTCATTTTATTTTGAGACAAAAAGTATATTTTTCATTTATTCCATTATATAATATTATTATATTGTGACGTACAAAGAGAAGCATGTGATGATTAGTGAATATCTTTAATGAGTGAGAATTTAAAACACCCTACCATACTACTGTACATCTGCATTTAGGAAATCAATCAAACAAACAGATAATATCCCAATAAGTCAGCTGAGTAGATCCAAACTGCTCCTACATGGTATAACAGAACTGAGTAGGTCTATACTGCTCCTACATGATGGTGTAACAATACATCATGTAGATAGATATAATGAACAGACTAGGTCCATACTGCTCCTACACGGTGTACCAGTACTGAGTAGGTCCAAACTGCTCCTACACGGTGTAACAGTACTGAGTAGGTCCAAACTGCTCCTACACGGTGTACCAGTACTGAGTAGGTCCAAACTGCTCCTACACGGTGTAACAGTACTGAGTAGGTCCAAACTGCTCCTACACGGTGTAACAGTACTGAGTAGGTCCAAACTGCTCCTACACGGTGTAACAGTACTGAGTAGGTCCAAACTGCTCCTACACGGTGTAACAGTACTGAGTAGGTCCACACTGCTCCTACACGGTGTAACAGTACTGAGTAGGTCCAAACTGCTCCTACACGGTGTAACAGTACTGAGTAGGTCCACACTGCTCCTACACGGTGTAACAGTACTGAGTAGGTCCACACTGCTCCTACACGGTGTACCAGTGCTGAGTAGGTCCAAACTGCTCCTACACGGTGTAACAGTACTGAGTAGATCCAAACTGCTCCCACACGGTGTAACAGTACTGAGTAGGTCCAAACTGCTCCTACACGGTGTACCAGTACTGAGTAGGTCCAAACTGCTCCTACACGGTGTACCAGTACTGAGTAGGTCCAAACTGCTCCTACACGGTGTAACAGTACTGAGTAGGTCCAAACTGCTCCTACACGGTGTAACAGTACTGAGTAGGTCCAAACTGCTCCTACACGGTGTACCAGTACTGAGTAGGTTCAGACTGCTCCTACACGGTGTACCAGTACTGAGTAGGTCCAAACTGCTCCTACACGGTGTAACAGTACTGAGTAGGTCCAAACTGCTCCTACACGGTGTACCAGTACTGAGTAGGTTCAGACTGCTCCTACACGGTGTACCAGTACTGAGTAGGTCCAAACTGCTCCTACACGGTGTAACAGTGCTGAGTAGGTCCAAACTGCTCCTACACGGTGTACCAGTACTGAGTAGGTCCACACTGCTCCTACACGGTGTACCAGTACTGAGTAGATCCAAACTGCTCCTACACGGTGTAACAGTACTGAGTAGGTCCAAACTGCTCCTACACGGTGTAACAGTACTGAGTAGGTCCAAACTGCTCCTACACGGTGTAACAGTACTGAGTAGGTCCAAACTGCTCCCACACGGTGTACCAGTACTGAGTAGATCCAAACTGCTCCTACACGGTGTAACAGTACTGAGTAGGTCCAAACTGCTCCTACACGGTGTACCAGTACTGAGTAGGTTCAAACTGCTCCTACACGGTGTAACAGTACTGAGTAGATCCAAACTGCTCCTACACGGTGTACCAGTACTGAGTAGGTCCAAACTGCTCCTACACGGTGTACCAGTACTGAGTAGGTCCACACTGCTCCTACACGGTGTACCAGTACTGAGTAGGTCCAAACTGCTCCTACACGGTGTACCACTTCCGTCATCATGAAGTGCTTTGAGAGATTAGTCAAGGATCATATCACCTCCATCCTGCCAGACACCCTGGACCCACTCCAATTTGCTTACCGTCCCAATAGGTCCACAGACGACGCAATCGCAATCACACTGCATACTGCCCTAACCCATCTGGACAAGAGGAATACTTATGTAAGAATGCTGTTCATCGACTACAGCTCAGCATTTAACACCATAGTTCCCTCCAAGCTCGTCATTAAGCTCGAGACCCTGGGTCTCGACCCAGCCCTGTGCAACTGGGTCCTGGACTTCCTGACGGGCCGGTCCCAGGTGGTGAGGGTAGGAAACAACATCTCCACCCCGCTGATCCTCAACACTGGGGCCCCACAAGGGTGCGTTCTCAGCCCTCTCCTGTACTCCCTGTTTACCCATGACTGCGTGGCCAAGCACGCATCCAACTCAATCATCAAGTTTGCTGACGACACTACAGTGGTAGGCTTGATTACCAACAACGACGAGACGGCCTACAGAGAGGAGGTGAGGGCCCTCGGAGTGTGGTGTCAGGAAAATAACCTCTCACTCAACAAAACAAGGAGATGATCGTGGACTTCAGGAAACAGGAGAGGGAGCACCCCCCTATCCACATCGAGGGGACAGTAGTGGAGAAGGTGGAAAGTTTTAAGTTCCTCGGCGTACACATCACGGACAAACTGAATTGGTCCACCCACACAGACAGCGTGGTAAAGAAGGCGCAACAGCGCCTCTTCAACCTCAGGAGGCTGAAGAAATTTGGCTTGTCACCAAAATCACTCACAAACTTTTACAGATGCACAATCGAGAGCATCCTGTCGGGCTGTATCACCGCCTGGTACGGCAACTGCTCCGCCCACAACCGTAAGGCTCTCCAGAGGGTAGTGAGGACTGCACAACGCATCACCGGGGTTAAACTACCTGCCCTCCAGGACACCTACACCACCCGATGTCACAGAAAGGCCAAAAAGATCATCAAGGACAACAACCACCCGAGCCACTGCCTGTTCACCCCGCTATCATCCAGAAGGCGAGGTCAGTACAGGTGCATCAAAGCTGGGACCGAGAGACTGAAAAACAGCTTCTACCTCAAGGCCATCAGACTGTTAAACAGCCATCACTAACATTGAGTGGCTGCTGCCAACATACTGACTTAAATCTCTAGCCACTTTATACATAGGAATTGGATGTAACAAATGTATCACTAGCCACTTTAAACAATTTTGTATATAATGTTTACGTATCCGACATACTCATATCAAATGTATACACTGTACTCTAAACCATCTACTGTATCTTGCCTATGCCGTTAGGTCATCGACCCAAATCTCTAGCCACTTTAATAATTATAATTGGATGAAATAATGTATCACTAGCCACTTTAAACAATGCCATTTATATAATGTTTACATATCCTACATTACTCATCTCATATATATGTGTATATACTGTACTCCATACCATCTACTGCATCTTGCCTATGCCGGTCAGCCATCGCTCATCCATATATTTATATGTACATACTCGTATTCATTCCTTTACTCTTGTGTGTATAAGGTAGTTGTTGTGAATTTGTTAGATTACTTGTTAGATACTACTGCATGGTCGGAACTAGAAGCACAAGCATTTCGCTACACTCGCATTAACATCTGCTAACCATGTGTATGTGACAAATAAAATTTGCTTTGATTTGATTTGATTTGATTTGATTACCAGTACTGAGTAGGTCCAAACTGCTCCTACACGGTGTAACAGTACTGAGTAGGTCCAAACTGCTCCTACATGGTGTACCAGTACTGAGTAGGTTCAGACTGCTCCTACACGGTGTACCAGTACTGAGTAGGTTCAGACTGCTCCTACACGGTGTAACAGTACTGAGTAGGTCCAAACTGCTCCTAGACGGTGTAACAGTACTGAGTAGGTCCAAACTGCTCCTACACGGTGTACCAGTACTGAGTAGGTCCACACTGCTCCTACACGGTGTAACAGTACTGAGTAGGTCCACACTGCTCCTACACTGTGTAACATCATGTAAACTCAGCAAAAAAAGAAACATCCCCTTTTCAGGACCCTGTCTTTCAAAGATAATTCGTAATAATCCAAAGAACTTCACAGATCTTCATTGTAGAGGGTTTAAACACTGTTTCTCATGCTTGTTCAATGAACCATAAACAATTAATGAACATGGAACGGTCGTTAAGACCTGTGGAACGGTCGTTAAGACACTAACAGCTTACAGACGGTAGGCAATTAAGGTCACAGTTATGAAAACTTAGGACACTAAAGAGGCCTTTCTACTGACTCTGAAAAACACCAAATGAAAGATACCCAGGGTCCCTGCTCATCTGTGTGAATGTGCCTTAGGCATGCTGCAAGTAGGCATGAGGACTGCAGATGTGGCCAGGGCAATAAATTGCAATGTTCGTGCTGTGAGACGCCTAAGACAGCGCTACAGGGAGACAGGACGGACAGCTGATCGTCCTCGCTGTGGCAGACCACATGTAACAACACCTGCACAGGATAGGTACATCCGGCACAAACCCACCGTCGCTGGACCAGACAGGACTGGCAAAATGTGCTCTTCACTGACGAGTTGCGGTTTTGTCTCACCAGGGGTGATGGTCGGATTAACAGTTATCATCAAAGGAATGAGTGGTACACCGAGGCCTGTACTCTGGAGCGGGATCGATTTGGAGGTGGACGGTCTGTCATGGTCTGGGGCGGTGTGTCACAGCATCATCGGACTGAGCTTGTTGTCATTGCAGGCAATCTCAACGCTGTGCGTTACAGGGAAGACATCCTCCTCCCTCATGTGGTACCCTTCCTGCAGGCTCATCCTGACATGACCCTCCAGCATGACAATGCCACCAGCCATACTGCTCGTTCTGTGCGTGATTTCCCTCAAGACAGGAATGTCAGTGTTCTGCCATGGTCAGCGAAGAGCCCGGATCTCAATCCCATTGAGCACGTCTTGGACCTGTTGAATCGGAGGGTGAGGACTAGGGCTAGAGTGGACTACAGTGGGGTAACATCTCACAGCAAGAACTGCCAAATCTGGTGCAGTCCATGAGGAGGAGATGTACTGCAGTACTTATTGCAGCTGGTGGCAACACCAGATACTGACTGTTACTTTTGATTTTGATTTTGATGGTGGTGGTTGGAGATATCCCTCTAGTGGTGTCGGGGCTGTGCTTTGGCAAAGTGGGTGGGTTTATATCTTGCCTGTTTGGCCCTGTCCGGGGGTATCGTCGGACGGGGCCACAGTGTCTCCCGACCCCTCCTTTCTCAGCCTCCAGTATTTATGCTGCAGTAGTTTATGTGTCGGGTGGCTAGGGTCAGTCTGTTATATCTGGAGTATTTCTCCTGTCTTATCCGATGTCCTGTGTGAATATAAGTATGCTCTCTCTAATTCTCTCTCTCTTTTTCTCTCTCTCTTTCTCTCCTTCTTTCTTTCTTTCTTTCTTTCTTTCTTTCTTTATTTATTTCTCTCTCTCAGAGGACCTGAGCCCTAGGACCAGGCCTCAGGACTACCTGGCCTGATGACTCCTTGCTGTCCCCAGTCCACCTGGTTGTGCTGCTGCTCCAGTTTTAACTGTTCTGCCTGCGGCTATAGAACCCTGACCTGTTCACCGGACTTGCTGCCTGTCCCAGACCTGCTGTTTTCAACTCTCTAGAGACAGCAGGAGCGGTAGAGATCCTCTGAATGATCGGCTATGAAAAGCCAACTGATATTTGCTTCTGAGGTGCTGACCTGTTGCACCCTCGACAACCACTGTGATTATTATGATTTGACCCGGCTGGTCATCTATGAACCTTTGAACATCTTGGCCATGTTCTGTTATAATGTCCACCCGGCACAGCCCGACGAGAACTGGCCACCCTTCATAGCCTGGTTCCTCTCTAGGTTTCTTCCGAGGTTCTGGCTTTTCTAGGGAGTTTTTCCTAACCAACGTGCTTCTACACCTGCATTGCTTGCTGTTTGGGGTTTTATACTGGGTTTCTGTACAGCACTTTGTGACATCAGCTGATGTAAGAAGGGCTTTATAAATACATTTGATTTGATTGATTGGCCCCCCCTTTGTTCAGGGACACATTATTCAATTTCTGTTAGTCATATGTCTGTGGAACTTGTTCAGTTTATGTCTCAGTTGTTGAATCTTGTTATGTTCATACAAATATTTACACATGTTAAGTTTGCTGAAAATAAACGCAGTTGACAGTGAGAGGATGTTTCTTTTTTTCCTGAGTTTACATGGACAGGACCAGAGCTCTAATAGAGCAATCAAGCTCGTTGTCTGTTGGGCACCTCCCCACTCAGGGAGGCCCATTTCTCACCAGCATTTATCCCATTCGGTAGGGGAGGCTATTGTAGCATATAATAGCAAGGGTCTGCCACCTCCGGAGTGCTTGATGACTCACTCCACCAGAGGCATGGCTACATCATGGACATTGTTCATAGGCATCTCTGTTCAAGACATCTGTTGGGGTCTATACAGTCTTGAAGGAGGTCTGTAGCATCTAATGATGAAACATTATGGAGTCTTAAGGAGGACTGTAGCATCTAATGATGAAACATTATGGAGTCTTAAAGGAGGACTGTAGCATCTAATGATGAAACATTATGGAGTCTTAAGGAGGACTGTAGCATCTAATGATGAACAATTATGGAGTCTTAAAGGAGGACTGTAGCATCTAATGATGAAACATTATGGAGTCTTAATGGAGGCCTGTAGCATCTAATGATGAAACATTATGGAGTCTTAAAGGACTGTAGCGTCTAATGATGAAACATTATGGAGTCTTAAAGGAAGACTGTAGCATCTAATGATGAAACATTATGGAGTCTTAATGGAGGCCTGTAGCATCTAATGATGAAACATTATGGAGTCTTAAAGGACTGTAGCGTCTAATGATGAAACATTATGGAGTCTTAAAGGAGGACTGTAGCATCTAATGATGAAACATTATGGAGTCTTAAAGGAGGACTGTAGCATCTAATGATGAAACATTATGGAGTCTTAAAGGAGGACTGTAGCATCTAATGATGAAACATTATGGAGTCTTAAAGGAGGACTGTAGCGTCTAATGATGAAACATTATGGAGTCTTAAAGGAAGACTGTAGCATCTAATAATGAAACATTATGGAGTCTTAAAGGAAACTGTAGCATCTAATGATGAAACATTATAGAGTTTTAGAGGAGGACTGTAGCATCTAATGATGAAACATTATAGAGTTTTAAAGGAGGACTGTAGCATCTAATGATGGAACATTATGGAGTCTTAAAGGAAGACTGTAGCATCTATAGATTAAACACAACAAATTCTTAAAGGAGGACTGGGCAAGCACCCGATGTCACAGGAAGGCCAAAAAGATCATCAAGGACAACAACCACCCGAGCCACTGCCTGTTCACCCCGCTATCATCCAGCGGGCGAGGTCAGTACAGGTGCATCAAAACGGCTTCTATCTCAAGGCCATCAGACTGTTATACAGCCATCACTAACATAGAGAGGCTGCTGCCAACAACATTCTGGCCACTTTAAGAAATTGACTTAATGAATAAATCACTTGTCACTTTAATCACTAGCCACTTTAAATAATGCCACTTTAATAATGTTTACATATCCTACATTACTCATCTCATATGTATATACTGTACTCTATACCATCTACTAAATCTTGCCTATGCCCCACTGCCAACGCTCATCCATATATTTATATATACGTACTCTTCTTCATCCCTTACATTTGTGTGTATAAGGTAGTTGTTATGAATTTGTTAGACTACTTGTTAGATTTTACTGCATTGTCGGAACTAGAAGCACACGTATTTCGCTACACTCGCATTAACATCTTCTAACCACGTGTACGTGACCGATAACATTTGATTTGATTTGATTTAGTGAATGTTTTTATAAACTGCGTTCCCCACTCTAGTCAGCAGATGGCGATGTGAGTATTTCAGGTGATGCTTCTCGCGTGACGTGTAATGTAGTGGACACACGGGTTTCCACTAGTTACCACAGCCACAAAGTCAAAATTGGCTATATCAAAAAATTAATGAAAAAAAAACAATTGGTTTTTGGGCTTAATTTAGGGTTCGACATAAGGTTAGCAATGTGGTTAAGGTTGAAATCAAATTTTAAGAAGATAAATTGTAGAAATGGGTGGGGTTTTATGACTTTGTGGCTGTGGTAACTAGTGATGACCGACGGCTTTGGACGCTTCTGGAACGACACGGTTCAACCACCTCGGTAGCTTGCGAGACAACATGAAGTACAAACATTGAAGCTCTGTAGTCAATGTTTGCGTATCTACACAAATCCATCCCAGTGATTTAAAACACAGTTCTGTTAACGTATCTACTAGTTCAATTAAACGTGATTTGCTTGTTAAATTTGCACATGTGTTACCGAGCCTAGCACTAGGGTAGTCGCTATTGATAGCTAGTTAGCTAACATCTCCGACCATGAGCTCGCTAAGATACTCTCCTCCTGCTGAAGAAGAGGAGGTCTGCTGGACGGAGAAATCAGTTCTGGGGATGAACATTGTCATTAAAGAAGAAGAGGAGGATATTACAGTGTTAGGAGCAGAAGAAGCATTTCGAATTAAAAAGGAGGAAGAAGAGGAGGGGATAGAGGCTGTCACAGTGAAAGAGGAAGATGGGATAGAGGCTGTCATAGTGGAAGAGGTAGAAGGGATAGAGGCAGCCACAGTGGAAGAGGTAGAGGCTGTCACAGTGGAAGGGATAGAGGCTGTCACAGTGAAAGAGGTAGAAGGGATAGAGGCTGTCACAGTGGAAGGGATAGAGGCTGTCACAGTGAAAGAGGTAGAAGGGATAGAGGCAGCCACAGTGGAAGAGGTAGAGGCTGTCACAGTGGAAGGGATAGAGGCTGTCACAGTGAAAGAGGAAGATGGGATAGAGGTAGTCATAGTGGAAGACGGGGAGGTAGAAGCTTTCAGAATGAAAAAGGAGATAGAGGAGGATATCACATTGAAAGAAGAAGAACCTTTTGTAGTGAAAGAGGAGGAGACTGAAGATCCGATTAACACCAGTGAGTATTGTCTTAACAGGGGTGTCGTTTTAAAGGGGAATTCTACTGATCTCGTAAAAAAAAAAAACCTTTTTGGATTTATGTTTTTCGTATCGTTTGTATTCATAGTTCGCTCGTCTATTGCTCTCCGACGGAAGGTCCTAGGAGGATAAGTGATATGTTTGGAATCAGATGAGAGAGCAAACTACAATCTTTTGTTTTTACCGGGAGTCAAACTCTTCCCTTTTACAGATCCAAAAACGAGGCAATATGCAGTTTTCTGGCCCTCCCAGGGCTCTACAGTGAAGGAGGACATCAGAAAGGTACAGGAAGAATCTAATGTGGCACCCATGAGTCCCAGACAGTTTGGTGACGATGACGATGCTATACACTGCGACAAAGAATGGGACGTGAAAGACAAGTATTGGTTTGTTAGCAACAGGCTAACAGCGGAGTCAGCTCCAGAGAGCCACACCCCAGAGGGGGAGTGGTGTGAGTACATCCCAGTCAGGGTTTCTGGTTCTCAACAGTCCTTCCTTGGTTCCTCGACCTCCTTCTATTAATGCGTTGGAGGAGAACATTTGAGGTTTATCCAAATACTGATATGTGAATATTTTTGGCAAATACAGGTGATTCTGATTGGACTTTCTCCTCTAATGCATTTATGGCAGGAGGTCCAGAGAATGAGGAACCAAGGAAATCAAGGTAGGAGTGTTTCTGATCTGGTTGGTTCCTCCTCTTGGCCTTTCTCCTCCAGTGCATTTATAGCAGGAGGTCCAGAGAATGAGGAACCAAGGAAATCAAGGTAGGAGTGTTTCTGATCCGAGGTTCCTCCTCTTGGGCTTTCTCCTCCAGTGCATTTATAGCAGGAGGTCCAGAGAATGAGGAACCAAGGAAATCAAGGTAGGAGTGTTTAAGATCTGGTTGGTTCCTCTTGGACTTTCTCCTCCAGTGCATTTATAGCAGGAGGTCCAGAGAATGAGGAACCAAGGAAATCAAGGTAGGAGTGTTTCTGATCTGGTTGGTTCCTCCTCTTGGACTTTCTCCTCCAGTGCATTTATAGCAGGAGGTCCAGAGAATGAGGAACCAAGGAAATCAAGGTAGGAGTGTTTCTGATCTGGTTGGTTCCTCCTCTTGGCCTTTCTCCTCCAGTGCATTTATAGCAGGAGGTCCAGAGAATGAGGAACCAAGGAAATCAAGGTAGGAGTGTTTCTGATCCGAGGTTCCTCCTCTTGGGCTTTCTCCTCCAGTGCATTTATAGCAGGAGGTCCAGAGAATGAGGAACCAAGGAAATCAAGGTAGGAGTGTTTAAGATCTGGTTGGTTCCTCTTGGACTTTCTCCTCCAGTGCATTTATAGCAGGAGGTCCAGAGAATGAGGAACCAAGGAAATCAAGGTAGGAGTGTTTCTGATCTGGTTGGTTCCTCCTCTTGGACTTTCTCCTCCAGTGCATTTATAGCAGGAGGTCCAGAGAATGAGGAACCAAGGAAATCAAGGTAGGAGTGTTTCTGATCTGGTTGGTTCCTCCTCTTGGACTTTCTCCTCCAGTGCATTTATAGCAGGAGGTGAGAGGAATCAGGGTAGGAGAGTGTTTCCCACCCTAAATGGATTGTTTATTTTTGTGGTTTCCAGGACATGTCTTTCCCTCTCCCGGAGTCCCCAGGTCGTGCCTCTCCCACTGTTGCCTTACTGCTGGGTCTGAAGAAGGTGTCTGTGCGGCTGGTGGACTGCAGGAAAACACCGGGTCTGAGTGGAACTGTGACAGGAGAAGAAGAGGGGGATTCAGATTCAAGTAAGAACAGTGGTGTGTGGATTAGACTACAATCTGTTCCTGTTACAGTCCTGTGGTCAGTGTATTCACTGTTTGTATAGCAGCTCATTAGTTCTGAAACTACCTCACCAGCTGCTTTTGGCAAAAGTAATTGTTGCACTGATTGGTGTCATCTCGTTAGTCAGAAGGCGTTTCACCTGTGCTGGTCCAGGTGATACTTAAGACCTGCTGGCCTGTGCAGCAGGCTTAGCGCAAATAACGTGGCAGGTTAGTAGAATTAGGTTAAGGTTAGGATAATTAACGTGGCGCTTTAGCAGAATTAGTTTAAGGTTAGGATAATTAACGTGGCGGGTTAGTAGAATTGGGATAATTAACGTGGCAGGTTAGTAGAATTAGGTTAAGGTTCGGGTTAGCTAAAATGCTAAAACTGTCCCAATGCGACTCTGACATATCTAGCTACAACCAGGCCTGCCCTGAGAACAATCTTGGCTTCCACTACTGCGATGCTGCTGCACGACACACAGGACGGATTGAGAGATGGTGCTTGAAGAAGAAACTGAGTTGAATAATTTGGTCCACTGTTTAAATGGAGCACATCTAAGCTAAATATATACAGTCCATTCGGAAAGTATTCAGACCCGTTGACTTTATGCACATTCTGTTACGTTACAGCCTTATTCTGAAATGTAACTGTTTTTTCCCCATCAATCTACACACAACACCCCATAATGACATCACAATACCCCATAATGACATCACAACACCCCATAATGACAAAGCAAAAACAGGTTTTTAGACATTTTTGCAAATGTTAAAAAAATTAATAATTGATGTCACATTTACATAACTTTTCAGACCCTTTACTCAGTACTTTGTTGAAGCACCTTTGGCAGTGATTACAGCCTCGATTCTTCGTGGGTATGACGCTACAAGCTTGGCACACCTGTTTCTCCCATTCTTCTCTGCAGATCCTCTCAAGCTCTGTCAGGTTGAATGGGGAGCGTGGCTGCACAGCTATTTTCAAGTCTCGCCACCATGCTTCACCGAAGGGATGGTGCCAGGTTAACTATTTACCAAGAGTAAACAAAAACAACCATAATGTCTATTTACCACCACAGAGCGATGCTGGAACTAAGACCGCACTCAACCAACTCTATAGGGCCATAAGAAAACAGGAAAATGCTCATCCAGAGGCGGCGCTCCTAGTGGCCGGCGACTTTAATGCAGGGAAACTTAAATCTGTTTTACCTCATCTCTACCAGCATGTTAAATGTGCAACCAGAGGGGGGGGAACTCTAGACCACCTTTACTCCACACAGAACGCACGGTGACTAGTGGCGCGAGATGCCTACCTCTACCAACAGACAGTGAATGTCTCGGCTGTCGGCAATGGGACCAGTTTATTCCGATAATGGAGGAGGTAGAACATCAGACTGACGATGCAGCAGAACATCTAGGTCAAGGCCAACGACGGGTCTTCACCCTGGAGTGGATGCTGAGGGGAGAACATATAGGTCAAGGCCAACGACGGGTCCTCCCAGCTTTTGGTGGCAGCAGTTATTTCTAACTACCCTGGCCCCAATAGCAGCTACATTTGGATTCCAGGAAGTTGAGGCTCCCAGCGTTTTATACAAATAACATTGTAGTTAAAATGTTTTATTAAGAATTGAATGTTATTATAAAACAACAATTACAGTTACTAAACAATTCAGTGTCACTCAGCATTAGTTATACCAGGGATCTACAAACATCTACCTAGAGAGCAACCACCTTGTAGATTTTCACTCCAACAGCTGGGCTTGATTAGGGTTGGATTGAGAACCTACAGGACGGTAGATCTCTAGGTACAATGATTGAGAACCTACAGGACGGTAGATCTCTAGGTACAATGATTGAGAACATACAGGACGGTAGATCTCTAGGTACAATGATTGAGAACCTACAGGACGGTAGATCTCTAGGTACAATGATTGAGAACCTACAGGACGGTAGATCTCTAGGTACAATGATTGAGAACATACAGGACGGTAGATCTCTAGGTACAATGATTGAGAACATACAGGACGGTAGATCTCTAGGTGCAATGTTTGAGAACCTACAGGAAGGTACAGTGAGGGGAAAAAAGTATTTGATCCCCTGCTGATTTGTACGTTTGCCCACTGACAAAGAAATGATCAGTCTATAATCCAGAAAAACACATGTGAAAAATATTATAAATAGATTGGCATTTTAATGAGGGAAATAAGTATTTGACCCCCTCTCAATCAGAAAGATTTCTGGCTCCCAGGTGTCTTTTATACAGGTAACGAGCAGAGATTAGGAGCACACTCTTAAAGGGAGTGCTCCTAATCTCAGCTTGTTACCTGTATAAAAGACACCTGTCCACAGAAGCAATCAATCAATCAGATTCCAAACTCTCCACCATGGCCAAGACCAAAGAGCTCTCCAAGGATGTCAGGGACAAGATTGTAGACCTACACAAGGCTGGGATGGGCTACAAGACCATCGCCAAGCAGCTTGGTGAGAAGGTGACAACAGTTGGTGCGATTATTCGCAAATGGAAGAAACACAAAAGAACTGTCAATCTCCCTCTGCCTGGGGCTCCATGCAAGATCTCACCTCGTGGAGTTGCAATGATCATGAGAACGGTGAGGAATCAGCCCAGAACTACACGGGAGGATCTTGTCAATGATCTCAAGGCAGCTGGGACCATAGTCACCAAGAAAACAATTGGTAACACACTACGCCGTGAAGGACTGAAATCCTGCAGCGCCCGCAAGGTCCCCCTGCTCAAGAAAGCACATATACATGCCCGTCTGAAGTTTGCCAATGAACATCTGAATGATTCAGAGGACATCTGGGTGAAAGTGTTGTGGTCAGATGAGACCAAAATGGAGCTCTTTGGCATCAACTCAACTCGCCGTGTTTGGAAGAGGAGGAATGCTGCCTATGACCCCAAGAACACCATCCCCACCGTCAAACATGGAGGTGGAAACATTATGCTTTGGGGGTGTTTTTCTGCTAAGGGGACAGGACAACTTCACCGCATCAAAGGGACGATGGACAGGGCCATGTACCGTCAAATCTTGGGTGAGAACCTCCTTCCCTCAGCCAGGGCATTGAAAATGGGTCATGGATGGGTATTCCAGCATGACAATGACCCAAAACACACGGCCAAGGCAACAAAGGAGTTGCTCAAGAAGAAGCACATTAAGGTCCTGGAGTGGCCTAGCCAGTCTCCAGTGTGGGACAAAATCCCTCCTGAGATGTGTGCAAACCTGGTGGCCAACTACAAGAAACGTCTGACCTCTGTGATTGCCAACAAGGGTTTTGCCACCAAGTACTTAGTCATGTTTTGCAGACGGGTCAAATACTTATTTCCCTCATTAAAATGCAAATCAATTTATAACATTTTTCACATGCATTTTTCTGGATTTTTTTGTTGTTATTCTGTCTCTCACTGTTCAAATAACCATACCATTAAAATTATAGACTGATCATTTCTTTGTCAGTGGGCAAACGTATAAAATCAGCAGGGGATCAAATACTTTTTTACCTCACTGTAGATCTCTAGGTACAATGTTTGAGATCCTACAGGAAGGTAGATCTCTAGGTACAATGTTTGAGAACCGTGGGGTTTATGTAAAACGCAGGGAAGATCCCAAATGCATAGTCTTTGTGTCCTCTCTCCTTCTCAGAACGCATTGGATGAGAGAAAGCCAGAGGACCTCTGACGAGTATGCAATTGAGATCTTCCCACAGAATCGTCCTCATTACTCCATTTGCTGGCTCAGACCTGGGAGGCAGCCCAGTTCCAAAACTTCACCAGGATGCTAAACAAGCCTTACTGGGCGCCCGGGCCAGATGAATCAAATCCCCTCATTGAACAGAACGGGTGTTCCCATTCAAGACAATGATGGCGTAATGGGTGGCCTGCCGGCCAGTGCGAGTGTACCCATTTGGAGCAAAGCAGTAACTAAAAGCAGGAAGTGTTCCCATCAGTCTGTGCTGTGATTTGTTGAATCAACTCGACTGACATTACAAAAAAATACGTTCCCGCTGCAAGAGCCACGTCCGTTAGCATCATTTGAATGAACATTCTACATTACCATGGAAATGATTGTATCACGTACGGCAAGAGGTACCGATGTGCGAAGTCTGGAACCAACAGGACCCTGAACAGCTTCTACCCCCAAGCCATAAGACTGCTAAATAGTTACCCAAATGGCTACCTGGACTATCTGCATGAACTTTGACTCGCATCACATACGCTGCTGCTACTGTTTATTATTTGTCACTTTATTCCTAGTTACAGTTGAAGTCGGAAGTTTACATCCACCTTAACCAAATGCATTTCAACTCAGTTTTTCACAATTCCTGACATTTAATCCTAGTAAGAATTCCCTGTTTTATGTCAGTTAGGATCACCTCTTTATTTTAAGAATGTGAAATGTCAGAATAATAGTAGAGAGAATGATTTATTTTAGCTTTTATTTCTTTCATCACATTCCCAGTGGGTCAGAAGTTTACATGCATTCAATTAGTGTTTGGTAGCATTGCCTTTTAAATTGTTTAACTTGGGTCAAACGTTTTGGGTAGCCTTCCACAAGCTTCCCACAATAAGTTGGGTGAATTTTGTCCCATTCCTCCTGACAGAGCTGGTATAACTGAGTCAGGGTTGTAGATCTCCTTGCTCGCACACGCTTTTTCAGTTCTGCCCACAAATTTTCTATAGGATTGAGGTCAGGGCTTTGTGATGGCCACTCCAATACCTTGACTTTGTTGTCCTTAAGCCATTTTGCCACATTTTTGGAAGTATGCTTGGGGTCATTGTCTATTTGGAAGACCCATTTGCGACCAAGCTTTAACTTCCTTATCCACAACATTTTCCTACCTCATGATGCCATCTATTTTGTGAAGTGCACCAGTCCCTCCTGCAGCAAAGCACCCCCACAATATGATGCTGCCACCCCGTGCTTCACGGTTGGGATGGTGTTCTTCGGGCTTGCAAGCTTCCCCCTTTTTCCTCCAAACATAACAATGATCATTATGGCAAAACAGTTATATTTTTGTTTCATCAGACCAGAGGACATTTCTCCAAAAAGTACGATCTTTGTCCCCATGTGCAGTTGCAAACCGTAGTCTGGCTTTCTTATGGCGGTTTTGGAGCAGTGGCTTCTTCCTTGCTGAGCGGCCTTTCAGGTTATGTCGTATAGGACTTGTTTTACTGTGGATATAGATACTTTTGTACCTGTTTCCTCCAGCATCTTCACAAGGTCCTTTGCTGTTGTTCTGGGACTGATTTGCACTTTTCGCACCAACGTACGTTCATCTCTAGGAGACAGAACGCGTCTCCTTCCTGAGCGTTATGATGGCTGTGTGGTCCCATGGTGTTTATACTTGCCTACTATTGTTTGTACAGATGAACGTGGTACCTTCAGGCATTTGGAAATTGCTCCCAAGGATGAACCAGACTTGTGGAGGTCTGCCATTTTTTTCTGGGGTCTTGGCTGATTTCTTTTGATTTTCCCATGAGGTTAAGCAAAGAGGCACTGAGTTTGAAGGTTGGCCTTGAAATACATCTACAGGTACACCTCCAATTGACTCAAATGATGTCAATTAGCCTATCAGAAGCTTCTAAAACCATGACATAATTTTCTGGCATTTTCCAATCTGTTTAAAGGCACAGTCAACTTAGTGAATGTAAACGTCTGACCCATTGGAATTGTGATACAGTGAATTATAAGTGAAATAATCTGTCTGTAAACAATTGTTTGGAAAATTACTTGTGTCATACACAAAGTAGATGTCCTAACCGACTTGCCAAAACTATAGTTTGTTAACAAGAAATTTGTGGAGTGGTTGAAACACTTAGGTTGGAGTCATTAAAACTAGTTTATGTAAACCTCCGACTTCAACTGTATATGTACATATCTACCTCAATTACCTAGTACCCTACACATCAACTCAGTACTGGTACCCCTGTGTAAACAGCCATGTTATTACCTAGTACCCCTACACATCAACTCAGTACTGGTACTCTGTGTGTATACAGCCATGTTATTACCTAGTACCTCTACACATCAACTCAGTACTGGTACTCTGTGCGTATACAGCCATGTTATTACCTAGTACCCCTACACATCAACTCAGTACTGGTACTCTGTGTGTATACAGCCATGTTATTACCTAGTACCCCTACACATCAACTCAGTACTGGTACTCTGTGTGTAAACAGCCATGTTATTACCTAGTACCCCTACACATCAACTCAGTACTGGTACTCTGTGTGTAAACAGCCATGTTATTACCTAGTACCCCTACACATCAACTCAGTACTGGTACTCTGGTGTAAACAGCCATGTTATTACCTAGTACCCTACACATCAACTCAGTACTGGTACTCTGTGTGTAAACAGCCATGTTATTACCTAGTACCCTACACATCAACTCAGTACTGGTACCCCTGTGTAAACAGCCATGTTATTACCTAGTACCCTACACATCAACTCAGTACTGGTACCCCTGTGTAAACAGCCATGTTATCATTACTGATTGTGTATTTATTATTATGTGTTTTACTTTATTTCTCTATTTTCTTTCTCTTCTCATTGTTGCAAAGGGCCTGAAAGCGTTTCACTGTTCATCTCCACCTGTTGTTTATGAAGCATGTGACAAACTTTGATTTGATGACAACACCAGGCAGCCATTGCAAGTGTACCCATGAGTTGACCAGTCAAATTGCCAGGGTTAGAGGTTCCAAGCGTGTTCTATTCATTCTGATGTCTATACCCATGAGTTTACCGGTATGAATACACCCCTGAGGGAGAGAATTGTTCCAGGTGGTATGCATAGCATTCACACTGCACACAACCACCTATGATTGCATGACATGTTTTTGATGGCGTTCCACAACATCACACCGCCGTTATTAGGCTAGCTAAAGGTAGTTGCAAAGTTAGGCTGAAAAGTTTTGCGACTTGCTTCTCCTTGGTTTCATTTTTTCCACCGGGGCGATGTTGGGAGGTAGTTCTGGTGTCCACTGGGGCGATGTTGGGAGGTAGTTCTGGTGTCCACTGGGGCGATGTTGGGAGATAGTTCTGGTGTCCACTGGGGCGATGTTGGGAGATAGTTCTGGTGTCCACTGGGGCGATGTTGGGAGATAGTTCTGGTGTCCACTGGGGCGATGTTGGGAGGTTGGTCTGGTGTCTACTGGGGCGATGTTGGGAGGTAGGTCTGGTGTCCACTGGGGCGATGTTGGGAGGTTGGTCTGGTGTCTACTGGGGCGATGTTGGGAGGTTGGTCTGGTGTCTACTGGGGCGAGGTTGGTCTGGTGTCTACCGGGGTGATGTTGGGAGGTAGGTCTGGTGTCTACTGGGGCGATATTGGGAGGTAGGTCTGGTGTCTACTGGGGTGATGTTGGGAGGTAGGTCTGGTGTCCACCGGGGCGATGTTGGGAGGTAGGTCTGGTGTCCACCGGGGCGATGTTGGGAGGTAGGTCTGGTGTCCACCGGGGTGATGTTGGGAGGTAGGTCTGGTGTCCACCGGGGCGATGTTGGGAGGTAGGTCTGGTGTCCACCGGGGCGATGTTGGGAGGTAGGTCTGGTGTCTACTGGGGCGATGTTGGGAGGTAGGTCTGGTGTCTACTGGGGCGATGTTGGGAGGTAGGTCTGGTGTCCACTGGGGCGATGTTGGGAGGTAGGTCTGGTGTCCACTGGGGCGATGTTGGGAGGTAGGTCTGGTGTTCACTGGGGCGATGTTGGGAGGTAGGTCTGGTGTTCACTGGGGCGATGTTGGGAGGTAGGTCTGGTGTCCACCGGGGCAATGTTGGGAGTTAGGTCTGGTGTCTACTGGGACGATGTTGGGAGGTAGTTCTGGTGGGTCAACTTTGAAGTCTGTATATGACCTGTTTTATCTTCCTGCCGCATTACAGCCTGCTGGACCAACGGGGTCCTAGACAGCCGGCTGGACCAACGGGGTCCTAGACAGCCGGCTGGACCAACGGGGTCCTAGACAGCCGGCTGGACCAACGGGGTCCTAGACAGCCGGCTGGACCAACGGGGTCCTAGACAGCCGGCTGGACCAACGGGGTCCTAGACAGCCGGCTGGACCAACGGGGTCCTAGACAGCCGGCTGGACCAACGGGGTCCCAGACAGCCGGCTGGACCAACGGGGTCCCAGACAGCCTGCTGGACCAACGGGGTCCCAGACAGCCTGCTGGACCAACGGGGTCCCAGACAGCCTGCTGGACCAACGGGGTCCCAGACAGCCGGCTGGACCAACGGGTCCCAGACAGCCTGCTGGACCAACGGGTCCCAGACAGCCGGCTGGACCAACGGGTCCCAGACAGCCGGCTGGACCAACGGGGTCCCAGACAGCCGGCTGGACCAACGGGTCCCAGACAGCCGGCTGGACCAACGGGTCCCAGACAGCCTGCTGGACCAACGGGTCCCAGACAGCCTGCTGGACCAACGGGTCCCAGACAGCCTGCTGGACCAACGGGGTCCCAGACAGCCGGCTGGACCAACGGGGTCCCAGACAGCCGGCTGGACCAACGGGGTCCCAGACAGCCTGCTGGACCAACGGGGTCCCAGACAGCCGGCTGGACCAACGGGGTCCCAGACAGCCGGCTGGACCAACGGGGTCCCAGACAGCCATTTTGTATATCAACAACATTGGGGATCATATTGAAACAGCGGATGTCTATGTAGACGATACTGTTCTTTATTCAAGTGGTGGTAGTTTAGCTTTTGAAAATGCCCAAAGGGCCTTTAACATCATACAACAGAATCTGTATGATTTTATAGCTGGTTCTGAATTTGGGTAAAACAAAATGCATTTTAAATGCCAGGCATGTTACTAATCATGTCATTGCTACATTGGATGGACATACTATAGAGCAAGTCAAAGTGTACAAATATTTGGGTGTGTGGGTTAACTGCCTTGTTCAGGGGCAGAACGACAGATTTTTACCTTGTCAGCTTGGGGATTCGATCTTGCAACCTTTCAGTTACTGGCCCAACACTAACCACTAGGCTACCTGCCGCCCCAAAATGCTCTGTTCATGTGGAGAACTTAATAAGGAAGCTCAAGCTGAGAATAGGTTTTTGTTACCGGCATTAGGCTTGTTTTTCTCTGGAGGCCAGGAAGGAGCTGGTACGATGTACATTACTGGCAGTTTTAGATTTGAGTGATATTAAACATATGCAGGCCTCAGCCACTACCCTGAGAGCACTTGATTCAGAGTATCATTCAGCCCTCAGGTTCATTACCAATCAAAACATCTAACACATCATTGTGATCTCTACAGCGCTGTTGGCTGGTCGTCATTGACCTTGCGTAGGCTTAAACACTGGTAAACACTGATTTATATATATAAAGTCCATACTGGGTAAAATGCCACTTTATCACTGTTCTTTTTTTAATCAGGCTGGTACATAAATATCAATTGCGGTCCCATTCTCATTTGCTTTTAACAGTACCAAGAATGAGAACAGATCGTGGTAGTTAGTTACTCAGCTCCGTGGTCCTGGAATTCTCTCCTGAACATTGTAAAATTTTAATGATCTAGTCACGTTGGTGGATTTCTGGCTCTCACAGACCTGTAACTTCTTCTTTAAGAGGCTCCTCTGTCCTCCACTCGTTACCTGTATTAATGGCACCTGTTTGAACTTGTTATCAGTATAAAAGACACCTGTCCACAACCTCAAACAGTCACACTCCAAACTCCACTATGGCCAAGACCAAAGAGCTGTCAAAGGACACCAGAAACAAAATTGTAGACCTGCACCAGGTTGGGAAGACTGAATCTGCAATAGGTAAGCAGCTTGGTTTGAAGAAATCAACTGTGGGAGCAATTATTAGGAAATGGAAGACATACAAGACCACTGATAATCTTCCTCGATCTGGGGTTCCACGCAAGATCTCACCCGTGGGGTCAAAATGATCACAAGAACGGTGAGCAAAAATCCCAGAACCACACGGGGACCTAGTGAATGACCTGCAGAGAGCTGGGACCAAAGTAACAAAGCCTACCATCAGTAACACACTACGCCGCCAGGGACTCAAATCCTGCAGTGCCAGACGTGTCCCCTGCTTAAGCCAGTACATGTTCAGGCCCGTCTAAAGTTTGCTAGAGAGCATTTGGATGATCCAGATGAGGATTGGGAGAATGTCAGATGAAACCAAAATAGAACTTTTTGGTAAAAACTCAACTCGTCGTGTTTGGAGGACAAAGAATGCTGAGTTGCATCCAAAGAACACCATACCTACTGTGAAGCATGGGGGTGGAAACATCATGCTTTGGGGCTGTTTTTCTGCAAAAGGACCAGGACGACTGATCCGTGTAAAGGAAAGAATGAATGGGGCCATGTATCGTGAGATTTTGAGTGAAAACCTCCTTCCATCAGCAAGGGCATTGAAGATGAAACGTGGCTGGGTCTTTCAGCATGACAATGATCCCAAACACACCGCCCGGGCAACGAAGGAGTGGCCGAAGAAGCATTTCAAGGTCCTGGAGTGGCCTAGCCAGTCTCCAGATCTCAACCCCATAGAAAATCTTTGAAAGTCCGTGTTGCCCAGCGACAGCCCCAAAACATCACTGCTCTAGAGGAGATCTGCATGGAGGAATGGGCCAAAATACCAGCAACAGTGTGTGAAAACCTTGTGAAGACTTACAGAAAACGTTTGACCTCTGTCATTGCCAACAAAGGGTATATAACAAAGTATTGAGATAAACTTTTGTTATTGACCAAATACTTATTTTCCACCATAATTTGCAAATAAATTCATAAAAAATCCTACAATGTGATTTTCTGGATTTCTTTTCCTCATTTTGTCTGTCATAGTTGAAGTGTACCTATGATGAAAATTACAGGCCTCTCTCATCTTTTTAAGTGAGAGAACTTGCACAATTGGTGGCTGACTAAATACTTTTTTTCCCCACTGTATGTGTCTATAGTTTTGTTAAATGTTGTGTTAGTGTCTGTATGTTGTTTTGTCTGAAACTTTGTTCCCCATGCTGCTATTGGACCAGGTCTCTCTTGAAAAAGAGGTTCTCAATGAGGAAAAACCTGTATAAATAAAGGTTAACTAAAAAAAATTGCCAATGCTAACTAGCATCTGCTAGCATACCTGTAGACTTCCAGTCATTGCGCTAGCACGAGTTGCCAGAATCTTGCAGTGTTCCTTTAAAGCCACAATGTAAGATGTTTACCATCAAAGAGTGGGCCACCAACAAAACATTATTACCAATGGATCAAATGCAGCCTATGACATTGATTTAAATACAGTAGTCCTAAATATCTATTATTGTAGTGCTATGCTATAACTTTTTTAAATTATGAATTGTTTGATAACTGGCCTCAGGTTATTGAGGGATGTGATTAGGATTCAACCTCATAGGAAGACAGTTGTATCATGTGGAGGTTTCATTCAGGTCTCTCTTTAAATAAACACACTTTTTCTTTGGCAGGCGAAAGACCAGACTCAGAGGAACCAGAGCCAGAGACGTCTAAACCAGCAAGACAACACCACTGCTCCCATTGTGGAAAGGGTTTTACCCGGTTAGGGTCCCTGAAAAGGCACGAGATGATACACACAGGAGAAAAGCCTTTCCACTGCTCCCAGTGTGGAAAGAGTTTTGCCTTGTTATTTTGTCTGAAAAGACATGAGATGATACACACAGGAGAAAAGCCTTTCCACTGCTCCCAGTGCGGAAAGAGTTTTGCCCAGTTATGGCAGCTGAAAATGGATGAGAGAAGGCACAGAGGAGAGAAGCCTTTCCACTGCTCCGATTGTGGAAAGAGTTTTACCCAGTTAGGGAGCCTGAAAGAACATGAGAGAATGCACACAGGAGAAAAGCCCTTCAACTGTTCCTTTTGTGGAAAGCATTTTACCCGGTTGAGGCACCTGAAAACACACGAGAGAATTCACACAGGAGTAAAGCCATACCACTGCTCCCATTGTGGAAAGAGTTTTACCCGGTCGGGGCACCTGAAAGCACATGAGAGAATTCACACAGGAGAAAAGCCCTTCCACTGCTCCCTGTGTGGAAAGAGTTTTACTCAGTTAGGGGGCCTGACAAAACATAAGCTATTACACAAAGGAGAGAAGCATTTCCACTGCTCCCTGTGTGGAAAGAGTTTTACCCAGTTATGGGGCCTGAAAACACATGAGTGGACACACATAAAAGAAAAGCCTCACCCCTGTTCCCAGTGTGGAAAGAGTTTTACCCGGTTGGGGCACCTGAAAACACATGAGAGAATTCACACAGAAGAAAAGCCCTTCCACTGCTCCCTGTGTGGAAAGCATTTTATCCAGTTACTGAGCCTGAAAAGACATGAGTGGACGCACATAAAAGAGAAACCTCACCCCTGTTCCCAGTGTGAAAAGAGTTTCACACAGTCAAGATACCTGAAAAAACATGAGCTAATACACTCCGCAGGGAAGCCTTGAAAGAATCCACATTGCAGAGAAATATATCTTGGAAAGATAGTTACCTTGTTAGGGAACCTGAAAGACCATCAGGTAACAGACACAGGGGAAATGCCTTACCACTGCTCCCAGTGTGTAAAGAGATATTTAACATAAATACTTCAGTTAATTAATGAGTTGACACATACAGTGCTCAAACACTTGTCTCATATTTTTGACTGACTGTGTATTTGTTTATGCCACATGAAATCAAATTGTACAAAGTGAACTCAGTGTTTTTTTTTAACCTGAATTGAACATGGAGTGAGTGTCTGTTTTCAATATAGAGTAGGTCAGTTGTAAATGCTTTTTAATTACATTATACCTTTTTAGAACTCTGGCTTTGTGTGTTAATCAAGTGCTATTTACATGTTATATATTTCCTCTTATGTTTGCATTGTGTATATATATATGTATGTGGGGAAAAAATAAACAAATGTACAGACTGAGAAAAATGTACAATTCTTATTCCAACAGTATTTATTCATAATGTACATATTAATATTGAGAGCGGTATACTGCAAGGCAGGATCAATAAGTTAGCCATCTCATTTTTTATAAAGAACCAGAAATAAATATGGATTTTCTGGTTCATTCAAAAATCTAATCTAAACAGACCACGCCCATTTCTAGCTTCTCTTTCCAAGAAATAAAAGGTAACTGGCTAACTCATTGATCCTGCTGCTGTTGTATAGCCCTCAGGTCTACGTCTGTGTAGAGGAAAACAGGCCAGGTCCTGGCGTTCCACCACCCTCGGGGAAAAGACCATAAATACCCGCCGAGTCGCACATGCTCCTTAATATTTTCCTGTGCGACCTGGAATTTTAATACGGGAGCACCAGTGCGCCTAGAAAATAATATCACCCAGATATTACTAATTGTAATGATAAGGCTTCGCTGTACTGTTGTTTCCTGAGTACAGATTCGTTAGCGTCCTGCTTGCATCATTACTACAGCGAAAACTGCTCGTTTCTAGATCAAACAGGATTTATTTTCTTCCTGTCACGTATTGGGGGGGGCGCATTTCCATTCATAAACCATGTCGCTTGCGGTTGTAAAACTACTTGCGGGGCGTTAACCATTTCCTTTTACATGTTGTTCAGTCGTGTTTGTTACCTCATTAGCTAGCTAGCTAGGTAGATAACAACCTGTTAACTTTATTAGTACATTCAAACATTTGGGGTCACAGAAAGATTGGACACGGGATATCTTCTTCAGGAGATCAGAGCAATGAATGAATGACAGATCTCTTCTTGTATGTGGTCGTCACAAACGTTCTTAAAGAGACCGTGTACAATGTTCCATGCATCTCAATAGGAAACTAGTGCTTTTACATCGCGTCAAAACCTAATATTACACAAATGACTTATTTGTCTCAATAATTTTGGTATATTCTCTGCGAGTTGAGGACCAATTAAAATCGTATTTCCTCCCTCTCGCAAAGATTGCGTCATTGTCCCATTTAATTTGAGGAAGACTGATTTAAATATTTTATAAATCAAATTTTTGTGATACTTTTTTAAATATTAAAATTACTAATCACATTTTCACACACAGTAAAACTTTAGTATGAATAAATAACTATTTTATTGATAGGAGTGGTGAAAAGGGTCCTTGTCCATTGATAAGCACACCAAAGATCACATTAATGACAAGTAATAATGTAATAAAATAAAGATGCCTACTTCACACCAGCCTGCTGAGTTTGTAAGATAACGTTTCGTTCATTTGGATGAAATTAATATGTGGTACTGCCATGACCATGATTTAGATGCATTATTTAACCTTTATTTAACGAGGCAAGTCAGTTAAAAACAAACTCTTACACAACAACGGATTTTTACTTTGTCAGCTCGGGAATTCAATCTTTCAACTTTTCGGTTACTAGTCTAATGCTCTAACCACTAGGCTAGCCTGCCGTACCAACTGCAGTTAAAATGCACTCTTACTGCAATATGTATTCGCAAGGGTGATTCCACCATGGATTGATGGTTCGGCATTGTCTGTCGGTGTTCTACTGGGCATGTGCGACAAACACAAGCCTATAAACACTTACAAGCCTAGCTAGAACAGGAAGGAAGGAATCGAGTACTCTGAAGCTGTTTTTGAACCTCACCGAAGAAGAACTCAGAAACAATGAATACACTGCAGCAAAAATACTCTTAAATGGACATACAGCTCTTCTGATAGCCACTGTATACTGTCCACCCACAACAACACCCTCCGGAAAATTGATCACTGCCCTTGCAGACAACAATGGCCATACCATCATAATGGGAGACTTTAATGCCAAACATATTGATTTCAACTGTAATACTACAAATCTCTCGGGAAGAGTATTAAGGGATATCCTCGACAACACAAACCTGGCCATCCTCAACACCAATGAGCCCACACACATCCATTCTTCCACCTCCAAGGCAGACATCCTTGACCTTGTCCTCTGCTCGCCGGACCTGTCTGCTAAACTCCTTAGCTTCTGCGTCAGCCATGACGTGGGAAGTGACGACCTTCCTGTCCTTGCCTCATTTTTCTCTCCAACTTCAACAAGCACCGGCGAAACCAAGATACAACTACAAGAAAGCAAACTGGGAAAAATACAGAAAATACATTACAGACAAGATAACAAATAGTGCAGTAACAACACAGAACCCCAAGGATTTGGACCAGCTGGCTGAGAGAATCGGGAGTATCCTCATCCAGGCCCGGGAAGAGACTATACCACTTACCACCACCACCAAACCACCACAACCACAACTCCCACCACATATCCTCAGTCTCATCAAGCAGAAGAGAAAGGTCCGGAGAGATTTTATTAGAACAAGAGCGGCTACAGAACCATATCAGATATCAACTCACCCTGCACAAACAGAAACAGTGGACTGCCTTTTATCACCAGCTAGATGCAGACACCAACCGCCCGGACCTCCATCAAGGAGAGTTCTAGAACCATCCAGTGCTCCACCAAGGAGAGTTCTAGAACCATCCAGTGCTCCACCAAGGAGAGTTCTAGAACCATCCAGTGCTCCACCAAGGAGAGTTCTTTGTTCTACTGGTGACTCCGTCTTCCCTAAGCTCCCGAGACCGGCGCTGCTGTAGAAAAGTCCCCGGGTTACAGAGCACTAAAGAGCTCAAATTAATTGGATTCACTCCGGAAGGGACCACTTTGATATGTTCAATCCCTCGGCTTGTCAAAAAGACAAAACAACTAACCGAGACAAAACCAATAACATCATACCTGTGCTAAAGTCTCAAGGCCAACTCATCGAAGACAACAAAAGAAAAGCAATACTGTTTAGAAACCACCTACAAAATGTTCATTCTTGTCCCAATGATCCCCTCTTCGACAAAGACTGGCAAAATCACTGTCGACAGAGAAATGCAGAAAACGGCATATCCTCCAAATCTGCCACCAGTAGACCATCCCCTCACCCGCTCTGTTACTATTGAAGAAATCAACAGTCATCTACAAAGAACAAAGCACCTGGGGAAGACAACATTGACAGCACACTCATCAAACAGGCACCTGATGAATACCTGCACCTCCTTTCTAACCTCTTCGCCACATGTCTCATGGAAGGCTATTTTCCCCTACCTTGGACATCTGCTGTTGTCACAATGATTCACAAACCTGGTAAAGACCCATACAACGTCACCAGTTACAGACCAATCAGCCTCCTCAGTCATGTTGGGAAGCTGTTTGAGAGAGTACTCACCCAATGACTGAGCAGCCACGCTGAGGAAATGGGCCTCCTTGGAATCCACCAAGATGGCTTCATAAATGCAAGATCAACTACCGATAACATTCTAAGACTGTCAGAGGACATCCTTCGGAACTTAAAGAAAAAATAATTTACCCTGGCGGTTTTCTTTGATATAGAAAAAGCATTTGATAAAATGTGGCACAACGGGTTGTGCTATCGGCTTGCAGACTCCAATCTCCACTCTCTAATGGCTTGCGGACTCCAAAATTACCACTCTCCATCAGAAACATCATCACCAGCTTTCTCCACAACCGCACAATTAAAGTGAAGGTCTCGACAGCAATATCCTCACCATTTACCCCCTGAAGCAGGTGTCCCACAGGGTGCAGTCCTAAGCCCACTGCTCTTTCTACTATACAGATCAGATATCTACTACCCTCCACCCACCATAGGCCAAGTCTCCCAGTTTGCCGATGACCTCTGCTACTGGACCAGCTCCAAATGTCTTCAACTTGCTGCAAAAAAACCTCCAGCAGTCTATTGAAGAGATCGAGACATGGTCTAACATGTGGCGAGTAAAACTGAACCCACAAAAGACCCAATGTGTCCTCTTTACAAGAAGCACCAGCGGGGAAAAAACAAGACCACCCATAGATCTCAAACTCTACGGTGAAACGATAAAAGTAGAAAAATAAGCTAAATTCCTTGAGAGTCACTTTCCAGAAGAACATGTACTGGACATCCCATATAGCGAACATAGAGAGAGAGGGACGAAAAAGACTAAACCACCTAAAAACACTGTGCTGAAGAAAATATGGAGCCTCACCGCAGACAGTGTTGAAAGTCTACATCAGCTACATCCGATCGCTCTTTGAATACGCCTTACCAGCCTGGATAACAGCCTCGCCACGGCAGATGAATCGTCTACAGAGAATCCAAAACATGGCAATACAAATGGCTTACAGACAACCAAGATACATCAGCAACCACCACGTTCACAGCATATCTGGACTCGCGTCAATTAACAACAGACAGTCCATCATTGGCCAGAAGTTCATCAACAGAGCACCTCGCAATCCATCATTGAAGGAAGATGCGGGACTGACCAAATGGACCACAGATACACCCATGTCCATAATGCTGAAACTGTCCTAAAAAGAGGAATAAACAAAACATTTGTGTGTGTACAAAAGTGTGGGTATATATGTGGATGCATTCCTTAACGCCCCCTCCCCCCGCACCTTAATTAAATTGGCTTCAAACACAACAAACTCATGTCGGGAAAGGAAAATTGAGTAACTAATCTATGCCTGTTGTGAGAAAATTGGAGGACATTAAGACCCGGGGGATGCCTTGCTTGATCACACCCTCCTTCCTTGCTCCTGGCCTGCCCTGCCTCTTCCACCAATTCATTTGTTTTTATGGACAGAAAAGAGCAGAAGCTCTGAGCTGTCCGATCAGGCCCATTGTCTATTACGCCGTACGCCAGAACAGGCTTGAGTAAGCAGCGGGTGCACTATCAATATCCACCTTCATAATACAGATATAGCCTGAGCTAGAATGTGAAGCTAACTGAAGCTGGCTAGCTTTATACAGTAAGCCTGAGTAGATCTAGCTTGCTTCATAGTATACCCCTCAGATCCTGACAAAGTCTTAAGACGGTTTTAGGAGGTATTTAAGCTCTGAAGATCCATTCCCCAACTTCATCAGTAGTTATCTTGAACCTGTTTCCAAAAAAAATGTAACATAGCAGGAGATACAAAAGTATTTCCTTCTACTTTGCTGGGATCAGCTCGTCCAAAATGGACCAATACGAACTCAAAAACACTGATTATCATGACAACTTAGTCCACGGAGTGAAACTGCCGAACAATAGGTAGCCTCCATTCCATATTGTCCATTTTTACTTTGACCTGTCCTGTTTATGGAATATGGTGTCATACATCAAAGCACATATGTATTTGATAGGGCGCTATTTAGGCCAATGGATCGGAGACGTGTTATATACATACATATACTAGCCGGCAACCACCCGGTTACTCAACCCTGCACCTTAGAGGCTGCTGCCCTATCTATATACATAGACATGGAATCACTGGTCACATTAATAATGTTAAATAGAGTGCCTTCGGAAAGTATTCAGACCCTTTGACTTTTTCCACGTTTTGTTAGGTTACAGCCTTATTCAGAAATGTATTAAATCGTTTTTTCCCCTCATCAATCTACACTCCATACCATGCTGGGGCTGCATAATGACAAAGCAAAAACAGGTTTTTATAAATGTTTGCTAATTTATAAAAAAATTAAAAAAACATCACATTTACATAAGTATTCAGACCCTTTACTCAGTACTTTCAAATCAAATGTAATTGGTCACATACACATGTTTAGCAGATGTTATCGTGGGTGTAGCGAAATCTGAGGTCCTGAGCGTTCTGGAGCAGGTTTTCATCAAGGATCTCTCTGTACTTTGCTCCGTTCATCTTTGCCTCGATCCTGACTAGTCGCCCAGTACCTGCTGCTGAAAAACACCCCCACAGCATGATGCCACCACCACCATGCTTCCCCGTAGGGATGGTGCCAGGGTTTCCTCCAGATGTGACGCTTGACCTAGGTAATATGATATGACATGTTGCAGGTACACTGGACCAAACGTTTATAAAGGTAGACCAAGGTCATATGATATGACATACAGTATGTTGCAGATACATTCATAAATGTACACTGGACCCAACATTTATGCCTCATCATCACTCAGCTTTGAATTTAATTGAATTTATTTGGGTGAAAACCTAATACAACAATATGTAATATATTCCCAGAGGATGGCAAAGTATTAAAATGTGTAAAGGAAACTGCTTGTGATTTGAAGAAGAGAGAGTACCACTTCATCACAGACAGTAGTTGATAGCACCCAACCAGAGCTTCTAACTACGTTTTAGTTCACCTCTGGCATGTTTGGACATTTTTAAATGGGTCGAATCTATTATTTGGTTTGGTTAAATAGTGAATATTTTGACCTCAGCTGCATTACCCACTCCAGTCAGCAGATGGTAACGTGTGTATTTTATGTCGGGGGATACTGTGTGACGTATGAACCAGTGGACTTGTTCAAAACAAGTCTGATAAGGGTGGACTTGGGCAACTTGATAAACATGGTTGAATTAGAGACACGTTCTGTGTATATTAGACACTGTTTTATTGTTTTTAAACACACGCTCATGTCTACGTGTTAACCCGTTTTATTCCCGCATAGTTATCTAGCTATCTTCGCTAATGATAAACAGCTAATGCTATCTAGCTAGCTAACATCCCCGACCATGAGTTCACTGAGCTACTGCCCCACTTCTAAAGAAGAGGAGGTCTGCTGGACGGAGAAAGAAGGTCTGAGGCTGAACATTATCATAAAAGAAGAAGAGGAGGATATTAGAGTGAAAGGAGAGGAAGGTGAAGAAGAGGATGCAGTGTTGGGGGTGAAGAAGGAGAAGGAGGCTGTCACAGTGAAAGAAGAGGAGGAGGAAGATTTCAAAATAATAAAGGAGGAAGAGGAGGCAATCACATTGAAAGAAGAAGAAGAAGAGGATGTTATAGTGAAAGGAGAGGAAGAACCTTTTAGAGTGGAAGAGGAAGAGGAGGATATCTCAATAAAAGAGGAAGATGTCTTGGGAGTGGAGAAGGAGGAGGAGACTGAAGATCTGATTGACACCAGTAAGTACGATCTCAAAAACAGGGGCACAAACTCTGTCTGCAGTTATTGAAACTAAGTGTAGTTTTAAAGGGGCAGGCATTCTACTGAGGTTCTACACATGATGTCAAACTCAACCTTTTATATTTTTCAGTGATGAAGACATGGATGACTTACAGGTGGGGTAGTGTATGCAAAATGGGTCAACTTTGAGCACCTCGATCTCCTGAATATTTTGTCATTCAGGTCCAAAAAGTAACTTTCTGACGTCTTCTACCAAACAAACGTTTGAAAGGTTTCATTCAGATCTGAAGGGGGACAGTCAGAAAGGGACTTAATTCATATGGAACGACCCTGTTGTTTAATCTATTAAAATGGTTCCTGTACTCACTTGGCTGTTCATTTCGGGGCTCCCGAGTGGCGCAGCAGTCTAAGGCACTGCATCTCAGTGCAGACCCTGGTTCGATTCCAGGCTGTATCACAATCGGCCGTGATTGGGAGTCCTAATAGGGCGGCACACAATTGGCTCAGTGTCGTCCGGGTTTGGCAAGGGTAGGTCGTCATTGTAAATAAGAATTAATTTGTTCTTAACTGACTTGGCTGGTTAAATAAAGGTTAAATAATAAATACATAGTAATAAATTCTTTAGGGTTGGGCGGTATCCCGATTCTCATCCCATCAAACTGTCCTTCTCTCATCCCAGGATTTACGGTTTTACTGGTGTAGTACGCAAGGGGGTGCCAAAAAAACGTTAAAAAAAATATCATTGCGTTGTCTTTTTCAAGAATGCTAACAAATTTAGCACAAGTACTAGTGAATTTCCATGGAGGCTGCTAGCTTAATAGGCTAACGAGCGCAAACAAAAATAAACAAATTGCAAAGACAGGCAATCCAGCTCATAAAGTTATACTTTATATAGGTAGGAGCTACATAAACAAACTAATTCTGGTGAGTTTGAACATTTACAAGTGAACGTGAACGAGAGCCATTGTCCAAATGAACAATGTTTTGATGCATGCTTGTCTGAAGGAAGAACAGTACTGACTCTGAAGCAGCATGTGTACACACAGTGTCTCTGTGGAGTCTGGAGTCGCTAGGGCAACGGGTCCGTCTGCTCTGAGAAGATGGGGGAGGAGCAGACAGGCTTAGAACGGAGAGGAGGAAAAAATGCAAGGAGACTTCTCAAACACGGCAGAAAGCCAACACAATATGATGCCCGTCAACTTATTAATTAACGTACTTAGATAACTAGCAAGTTAAACTCAGGGGTTTTGCGTTAATGCAGAATTCTTCATTTTTCCACCCAGGAAAAGAGAAAGCGTAAGAACTATCTTGCTGCGTTTTGTGAACACAGATCTAAAATGCTTCTTATTGTCATTTGGGAATCAGACACATTTGGTGCTTCAGTTGCACTTCTCCACTCAGATGAGAATTCAGGAACGGCCGTTCTATCAGCAGACGGCTGACTGATGTGGAGCCACTTTTCTCCGGTACTTTTCTCGATGTAGCCTACTTTTCTCAGGTAAAATGCAAGATTAACTTCAAGAAAAACATTAGAGAGAAAGTAGCCAGATACATTTCCTATGCTAAACATTAGAAATATGATGTCCATGTATCGTTTTTGCTAAAAAAAATACCTTGCGTTTTCATTGTAAGCTCATTTACTTGTGTGGCTGTGTTGAACTTCTGTTGTCGTCTGATGAAAATGAAGCTATTTTCTGCCCAAATGTGTTGCACTATTGTATTTTCTGTGAAGGAAAACTATAGTTGCACGTCCCTGATCATTCTATATATATATATAACACGGGACCCCTGTCAATACACAGCTGGACTCACCAGCCCCCTGCTTTCTCCCTTGGTATTAACAAACACCTGACTGGCTCAACTGTTCTGGGGGACCACGCTGAGCTTCATCATGTTAAATAATGTGACCGGTGACATGAGGAACGCCATCTGCTTTATCTCATAACACATTGCACCAGTTGACTGCAGCTATTTACTTAACAAGAAGCTACACATGTTAAAATGTGTAGAAAAACTTCAAATAAATAGTTTAAAGTATTGATGGTGCTGTAGAGATTGTTAAAGATGTAAAGAGTGGGGCCTGCCAACAAAATGGGTTTGGTACATGCGTCTTTTGACTTCTAAATTAATGATATATGGCATAGCTATAGAGTCCTGGACAGAGTCTTGTCCATCAGTAGCTGTGGATGGAGTGGAACATTAAATATAGAGTCCTGGACAGAGTCTTGTCCATCAGTAGCTGTGGATGGAGTGGAACATTAAATATAGAGTCCTGGACAGTCTTGTCCATCATTCGCTTCAGGTTAAGAGCGTTGGGCTAGTAACCGAAAGGTTGCTGGTTCGAATCCCCGAGCCGACTAGTTGAAAAATATGTCAATGTGCCCTTGAGCAAGGTACTGAACCCTACTTGATCTGGATAAGAGTGTCTTCTAAATGACAAATCATGTAACAATTTCAATATAAGAATGTTTTCCGTTCACAATAGTTTCATTTCTAAGTACTAAAACATGGGTAGTGGTCCTAGAACAGAGGTCACAAGGTCAAAGGTCAATCAGCTAAAAACCTGCCTCTATGAAAGCTTACACAAGCAAAGTTCTAGAGTGTTATTATTATTTGTATTATATTGGCCACAAGTAAAAAAAAAAAAAAAAATGAAAATTGGCCTCAGGTTATGACCAGTCTGGATTAAACCTCATAGGAAGACAGTTCAGGCCTCTGTTTAGTATTTAGCTAAATACTCTGTCTGTCTTTGGCAGGAGAGAGACCAGATTCTCACTCTGACAGCGGGCAGAGTTCTTCAGTGGCACCAGACTCAGAGACGCCCAAACCAGCAAGACAACATCACTGCTCCCACTGTGGAAAGAGTTTTTGGTGGTTAGGGCACCTTAGACACCATAAGAGAACGCACACAGGGGAGAAGCCCTACCACTGCTCCCAGTGTGGAAAGAGATTTACCATGTTAGGGAACCTGAAACAGCATGAGAGGACACACACTGCAGAAAGGCCTTTCAAATGTTCCAAGTGTGGAAAGAGTTTTACATGGTTAAGGTACCTGAATAGGCATGAAGAAATACACCTAGTAGGGAGGAAGACCTGCCAATGCTCTCAGTGTGGAAAGAGATTTACTACGTTAGGGTACCTGAAAACACACAAGAGAATACACTCCGGAGAGAAGCCTTACCAATGCTCCCAATGCGGAATGACTTATAACCAGTTAGGGAACCTGAAATCACATGAGAGAATACACACGGGAGAAAAGCCCTTCCAATGCTCCCAGTGTGGAAAGAGATTTACTGGTTCAAGGAACCTGAAATTGCATGTGAGAATACATAGAGATAAACATACAAATACACAGGAGGGGAAGGAGGAGGAGAAGACATACCACTGTTCTCATTGTGGAAAGACATTTTCCCGGTCAGAGGACCTGAAATCACATGAGAGAATAGAGAGGCTGTGTTCTGACTTGTGTTTTTGACTGAGAATTAGTGTTTTTCTCCAAGCCACATGAAATCATATTGTACACTGAATACACCAAACAGCACATTCCAAATATTGAGTTGCACCCCCACCACCACCCTTTTGCCCACAGAACAGCCTCAATTCGTTGGGGCATGGACTACAAGGTGTTGAAAGCGTTCTACAGGGATGCTGGCCTATGTGGACTCCAATGCTTCCCACAGTTGTGTCAAGTTGGCTGGATGTCCTTTGGTTAGTGGAGCATTCTTGATACAAATGGAAACTGTTGAGCTTAAAAACCCTGTCTCCTCCATTTCATCTACACTGATTGAAGTGGATTTAACAAGTGAGCTCAGTAAGGGATCAAAGCTTTCACCTGGACTCACCTGGTCAGTCTATGTCATGGAAAGAGCAGGTGTTCTTAATGTTTTGTACACTAAGCTTGCCAAAAATGTTGCCTATTTTTCATTCCTACCTATCAGAATGTATTTTGTTTTATAAACCCTCAGATATTGCTTGTTATATGATTCGGATATTTAACGTTAAGTATTCAATAGATTAATGTAACTTGCATTTCTTGATTCTATATTTTAATTTAGTCGTTTTCTTTCATTCAGTAAATTTGTGGACGTGGACATGTAAATGTAATGGTCGCCACGCTGCTTCTTTAAAGAGTAGCGCACCACTTCCTTAGCGAGTAGCGCACCACTTCCTTAGCGAGTCGCGCACCACTTCCTTAGCGAGTAGCGCACCACTTCCTTAGCGAGTAGCGCACCACTTCCTTAGCGAGTAGCGCACCACTTCCTTAGCGAGTAGCGCACCACTTCCTTAGCGAGTAACGCACCACTTCCTTAGCGAGTAGCGCACCACTTCCTTAGCGAGTAGCGCACCACTTCCTTAGCGAGTAGCGCACCACCAGATTTGGCTCACACTGAGGATCAACCCAAGGACTTCTCTGCCTTGATAGCACACGTGACCACCCTCCTGAATCGTCTTACCAGTCGCCTCCACCGGAAAGCTAGAAATTCCTTGGCGCAAGAGGGGACAGTTCAGGCTGAGGAGGGAGTTTTTACACATTTGCTTCATATAAGACTGTGCAAAGCTGTCATCAAGGCAAAGGGTGGCTCAAATATAAAATATATTTTGATTTGTTTGACACTTTTTTTGGTTACTACATGATTCCATATGTGATGTCATAGTGTTGATGTCTTCACTATTATTCTACAATGTGGAAAATAGTAAAAATAAAGAAAAACCCTTGAATGAGTAGGTGTGTCCAAACATCTGACTGGTACTGTATATCTTTATAATGTATTGTTACACCATGTAGGAGCAGTATAGACCTAGTCTGTTCATTATATACATCTACATGATGTATTGTTACACCATGTAGGAGCAGTATAGACCTAGTCTGTTCATTATATACAGTGGGGCAAAAAAGTATTTAGTCAGCCACCAATTGTGCAAGTTCTCCAACTTAAAAAGATGAGAGGCCTGTAATTTTCATCATAGGTACACTTCAACTATGACAGACGAAATGAGAAAAAGAAATCCAGAAAATCACATTGTAGGATTTTTAATTTATTTATTTGCAAATTATGGTGGAAAATAAGTATTTGGTCAATAACAAAAGTTTATCTCAATACTTTGTTATATACCCTTTGTTGGCAATGACAGAGGTCAAACGTTTTCTGTAAGTCTTCACAAGGTTTTCACACACTGTTGCTGGTATTTTGGCCCATTCCTCCATGCAGATCTCCTCTAGAGCAGTGATGTTTTGGGGCTGTCGCTGGGCAACACGGACTTTCAACTCCCTCCAAAGAAAGCCACTCCTTCGTTGCCCGGGCGGTGTGTTTGGGATCATTGTCATGCTGAAAGACCCAGCCACATTTCATCTTCAATGCCCTTGCTGATGGAAGGAGGTTTTCACTCAATCTCACGATACATGGCCCCATTCATTCTTTCCTTTACACGGATCAGTCGTCCTGGTCCCTTTGCAGAAAAACAGCCCCAAAGCATGATGTTTCCACCCCCATGCTTCACAGTAGGCATGGTGTTCTTTGGATGCAACTCAGCATTCTTTGTCCTCCAAACACGACGAGTTGAGTTTTTACCAAAAAGTTCTATTTTGGTTTCATCTGACCATATGACATTCTCCCAATCCTCATCTGGATCATCCAAATGCTCTCTTGCAAACTTCAGACGGGCCTGAACATGTACTGGCTTAAGCAGGGGGACACGTCTGGCACTGCAGGATTTGAGTCCCTGGCGGCGTAGTGTGTTACTGATGGTAGGCTTTGTTACTTTGGTCCCAGCTCTCTGCAGGTCATTCACTAGGTCCCCGTGTGGTTCTGGGATTTTTGCTCACCGTTCTTGTGATCATTTTGACCCCACGGGTGAGATCTTGCGTGGAGCCCCAGATCGAGGAAGATTATCAGTGGTCTTGTATGTCTTCCATTTCCTAATAATTGCTCCCACAGTTGATTTCTTCAAACCAAGCTGCTTACCTATTGCAGATTCAGTCTTCCCAACCTGGTGCAGGTCTACAATTTTGTTTCTGGTGTCCTTTGACAGCTCTTTGGTCTTGGCCATAGTGGAGTGTGAATGTTTGAGGTTGTGGACAGGTGTCTTTTATACTGATAACAAGTTCAAACAGGTGCCATTAATACAGGTAACGAGTGGAGGACAGAGGAGCCTCTTAAAGAAGAAGTTACAGGTATGTGAGAGCCAGAAATCTTGCTTGTTTGTATGTGACCAAATACTTATTTTCCACCATAATTTGCAAATAAATTCATAAAAAATCCTACAATGTGATTTTCTGGATTTTTTTCCCTCATTTTGTCTGTCATAGTTGAAGTGTACCTATGATGAAAATTACAGGCCTCTCTCTTTTTAAGTGAGAGAACTTGCACAATTGGTGGCTGACTAAATACATTTTTTCCCCACCGCATGTTACACCATGTAGGAGCAGTATAGACCTACTCAGTTCTGTTATGCCATGTAGGAGCAGTTTGGATCTACTCAGCTGCCTTATTGGGATATTATCTGTTTGTTTGATTGATTTCCTAAATGCAGATGTACAGTAGTATGGTAGGGTGTTTTAAATTCTCACTCATTAAAGATATTCACTAATCATCACATGCTTCTCTTTGTACGTCACAATATAATAATATTATATAATGGAATAAAAGAAAAATCTACTTTTTGTCTCAAAATTAAATAAACATTTCCCTTGACTGTGTTACCCTCCCAGCCAGCAGATGGCGATGTGCCTGTTTCAGGCTATGCTGCCGGTGTGACGTATAATCCAATGGACGGGACGCTTCTTCAACAACAGCAGCGAGTTATTCACCTCCGTATCTTTCTAGTCAACATAGCCGAAAACATTACAGATCTTTAAACGTTTTCGGTGTATTTTAGCCACTGTGTTATAAACACACTTGTCGTATTTGCTGGCTAGTTACCCCATTTAATGTAATATTTACATTGTTGTTAGTCATCTAGCTGGCTGGGTAAATTAGCAGTAGTGCCAGTCTAGTCACTAATACTAACTATCTATCTATCTAACATCCCGACCATGAACTCACTAAACGACTCCCCCACTTCCAAAGAGGAGGTCTGCTGGACGGAGAAAGAAACTCTGGGGCTGAACATTGTCGTGAAAGAGGAGAAGGAAGAAGAGGATGTCACAGTTAAAAAAGAAGCAGAGGTTGAGGCTGTTACAGTGAAACAAGAAGAGAAAGAAGTTAAATTGACAGAAGATGAAGAAGCTTTCAGAGTGAAAGAGGAGGAGGATGTTACAGTAAAAGAAGAGGAGGAATTGAAAGAGGAGGAGGAAGAGGATGTTACAGTAAAAGAAGAGGAGGAATTGAAAGAGGAGGAGGGGGAGGAGGAGGTGACTGTCACAGTGAAAGAAGAGGAAGACATGTTTGGAATGAAGGAAGTGGGGGAGATTACTGTCACATTGGAGGAAGAAGAAGAGGAGGAAGAGGAGACAGGAGATCTGATTAACAACAGTGAGTACTGTCTTAAAAACAGCGGTACAAACTCCGCAATTCTTGAACCGATGTGTGGTTTTAAAGGGGCATTCTACTGAAGTTCTACACTTTAATAGTTCTGTGCTGTAGGAATTGTTAAAACTACTAAGAGACGGGGGCGGCCAACAAAACGTTAACATTTGTAAACATCTGAATGTCTCTTTCTGTAGTGCTTTGCTTGACATCACATAACAGCAAAAATCAGCTCATGATGAAGAGGACAGAATCAAGACAAGGATCATTTTGATCTGGATGCAATGTATAAAAAGAGTAATTTACCACCGGTTATTTAAAACCCTTAATAGTATTTTTACGCACCCGCGCATCAATCTTACAGAAACCATTAAGGGGTCCTACAATTTTAATTCAAATAGCAAATGTCATAACCACCTTAAAACAATTCCATATGTCTGCTTACTCTAAAAGCACCATCATTCACAATTTTGGAAATTATAGAAAAATGACAATTTCTGTCAAAACAGTAACACTGTTTATTTTACTAACCTTTTGTAACACAAGTTGATGTTTTAAATTCCCTTTTTTTTTGTCAAATTTTGTGTTTACAAATATGTTTTTCATGTTTTGAACTGTTATTTTGTAAATTTCATCCATTCCATGTTATTCATTCAAAGTTTTGAGTTTCTGTGATACTCAGGCTGAGAAATTGGCAATTGAGCTAATCTGAGGATCAAAAATAGCCACCGATAAGGCCTTTATAGGCAACATGGGCACCGCTGCCATCAGACTTTTAGCTCTAACTTTGGAACGCTATGGACTATCAACTCTGGAAGCTAAATATGTATTTACTTATTTGCTAATCTTTTTTTGTTATAGTGGCAGTCACTCCCCCCAGGGACCAAATTTGGGGTGTCTCCATATATACATTTGTTCAGGGTACATATAGAAAGTCTGTACCCCTCTTGGATTTCTTCACATTTTGTGTTACAAAATGGGGTTTAATTCAATTTTTTTTTTGTCAACAATCTACATCAAATATAAAATATTTTTTGGGGGGTGGATTAATAAAAAATAAAACACTAATATACCTTGATTAGTTGAGGGCACTTCCACCGTAACGGAATTGCGCTGAGACTTCGATTTTTCACTTAAAATGTATGCCTTACAGAAACCATTGATTTCAAAGCTTAACAAACCATACAACTCTACGCACAAGGACCACTTTTAGTCCCCAACCGACCCCTCGCGCCCCACAGTTTGGGACCCACCGCTGTAGCCTACTGACAACGTTACTAGCGGGATTCAGAAATCAGGGAGAGAGATGTTTAATCAGAGAAGAATGGATTCACTTTTTCAATGATAGTTAAGGATACAGTTACAGTTAAATGTTTCACATTGGATTTTTTTTTAATTCAAAAAAGGTAAGACGTCTTTTTAATTATAGTGCTGCTCTGCACACACAAGCTGGTTAGCTCGCTAGCATCTCGCTAGCCGCTCGCTAGCTCGGGTCCAACGTTAAGCCACCAGACTTTGCAAGCTGCTCCATAGAAGCTGCTCCTCCTAGGTATAATTCTGTTAAGCCACCAGACATTCCAAGCTGCTCCTCCTAGGTATAATTCTGTTAAGCCACCAGACATTGCAAGCTGCTCCATAGAAGCTGCTCCTCCTAGGTATAATTCTGTTAAGCCACCAGACATTGCAAGCTGCTCCATAGAAGCTGCTCCTCCTAGGTATAATTCTGTTAAGCCACCAGACATTGCAAGCTGCTCCATAGAAGCTGCTCCTCCTAGGTATAATTCTGTGGGCCTAATTCAGATAATGCATGTCATAATGAGATGCCCAACTCTTCAAGCCAAGTTTCCTCCATCCTCTCTCGCTCTCTCCCCACCTGCAACATTTCAGTCACATCTCGCTTCCTACACTGGTCTGTCTATAGTGACTGGCAGATCACTGGTCTGTCCATAGTGATGCTGGGGTGTAGTTGCCCTTTAATTAATGCACCTAACAAGAGGCTATTCGTTTAGCTGTGTTTTTGTAGAGAACATGTGATTGCAGAGTTAGTGAAACAAATACCCACTGGATTGATGACAATAATCATGATATCATTCTGCCGCGTAAGCAAAGGCTACTTTGGAGTTGACATTTAATTGAGAAGGTTTTTTGGGGGGGAAAAGCCTTTCCATCTACCACAAGACGTTAGCATCATCGCTAACGGCTATACAAAGTGGTAGACGCGCGGACCGCACACACACACACGCGCAGACATTCTCGTTGGCTCTTCACAAAGTTGCAGGAAATACGAATCACTGATGCATTCTATTCACGTCTTATGATAAACTTGGGGCAAATTAATTCATTTTCAATACATTTAGTTGATTCCCTACTAAGCTCAATACATTTAGTTGATTCCCTACTAAGCTCAATACATTTAGTTGATTCCCTACTAAGCTCAATACATTTAGTTGATTCCCTATTAAGTTCAATCCATTTAGTTGATTCCCTACTAAGTTCAATCCATTTAGTTGATTCCCTACTAAGCTCAATACATTTAGTTGATTCCCTACTAAGCTCAATACATTTAGTTGATTCCCTATTAAGTTCAATCCATTTAGTTGATTCCCTACTAAGTTCAATCCATTTAGTTGATTCCCTACTAAGCTCAATCCATTTAGTTGATTCCCTACTAAGCTCAATCCATTTAGTTGATTCCCTACTAAGCTCAATACATTTAGTTGATTCCCTACTAAGCTCAATACATTTAGTTGATTCCCTACTGAGCTCAATACATTTAGTTGATTCCCTACTAAGCTCAATACATTTAGTTGATTCCCTACGAAGCTCAATACATATAGTTGATTCCCTACTAAGCTCAATACATATAGTTGATTCCCTATTAAGCTCAATACATTTAGTTGATTCCCTACTAAGCTCAATACATTTAGTTGATTCCCTACTAAGCTCAATACATTTAGTTGATTCCCTACTAAGCTCAATACATTTAGTTGATTCCCTACTGAGCTCAATACATTTAGTTGATTCCCTACTGAGCTCAATACATTTAGTTGATTCCCTACTAAGCTCAATACATATAGTTGATTCCCTACTAAGCTCAATACATATAGTTGATTCCCTATTAAGCTCAATACATTTAGTTGATTCCCTATTAAGCTCAATACATTTAGTTGATTCCCTACTAAGCTCAATACATTTAGTTGATTCCCTACTAAGCTCAATACATTTAGTTGATTCCCTACTAAGCTCAATACATTTAGTTGATTCCCTACTAAGCTCAATACATTTAGTTGATTCCCTATTAAGCTCAATACATATAGTTGATTCCCTACTAAGCTCAATACATATAGTTGATTCCCTATTAAGCTCAATACATTTAGTTGATTCCCTACTAAGCTCAATACATTTAGTTGATTCCCTACTAAGCTCAATACATTTAGTTGATTCCCTACTAAGCTCAATACATTTAGTTGATTCCCTATTAAGCTCAATCCATTTAGTTGATTCCCTACTAAGCTCAATACATTTAGTTGATTCCCTACTAAGCTCAATACATTTAGTTGATTCCCTACTGAGCTCAATACATTTAGTTGATTCCCTACTGAGCTCAATACATTTAGTTGATTCCCTACTAAGCTCAATACATTTAGTTGATTCCCTACTAAGCTCAATACATTTAGTTGATTCCCTACTGAGCTCAATACATTTAGTTGATTCCTACTGAGCTCAATACATTTAGTTGATTCCCTACTGAGCTCAATACATTTAGTTGATTCCCTACTAAGCTCAATACATTTAGTTGATTCCCTACTAAGCTCAATACATTTAGTTGATTCCCTACTGAGCTCAATACATTTAGTTGATTCCCTACTGAGCTCAATACATATAGTTGATTCCCTACCGGATTTCAAATCATCATTAACACTTACATTACGTGGGTCGTTCAAATTCTCTCCTTCCTCTGTCTACAGCGCACACAAATTATACCGGGAGGCTGGACAGACAGCTGACTACGTTTCCCTGTCAACAGGGGCCTATCCTCTCAATAGATGGCTAGAAATATGCATGTTGTTCATTCTAGCAGGAGAGGGCTCGACAGACTAGCGAATTGAAACTGTTAAATGAAAAGTATACCTAGTAGTATGAAGTGGATAAAGTAGTGGGCTGAATGAGTGTGTCACTGTCTGATTAGCCGACGGCCAGCGCTGATGGGAAAACACAGAGTTTAGTACTCTAAAACTTTTGACTGGTAGTATGTATGTATGTATATGTGTGTGTATATATATATATATATATATGTAATTATTATTCACCTGTGTTTATCCCCCAAAAAATGAAATGCTAGTGGCTATCATAAAGAACTACAAATGCCATGATGCTCTAGATGAGACTGGCCAATCGAGTCAAAGATAAGAAATCTCTGGATTAACTATCTAATGTAAGCTAAATGTAGCAATGATTTAAATTGGCAACATTTCTTTAAATTGACAATTCTGTGAACTGTCTTGTGCAAGTTTTTTTTTAATTGACACAATACCTGTTAGTAAAGGTATCAGCTAGAGATGACCTGCAGGATCAATACCTGTTAGTAAAGGTGTCAGCTAGAGATGACCTGCAGGATCAATACCTGTTAGTAAAGGTGTCAGCTAGAGATGACCTGCAGGATCAATACCTGTTAGTAAAGGTGTCAGATAGAGATGACCTGCAGGATCAATACCTGTTAGTAAAGGTGTCAGCTAGAGATGACCTGCAGGATCAATACCTGTTAGTAAAGGTGTCAGATAGAGATGACCTGCAGGATCAATACCTGTTAGTAAAGGTATCAGCTAGAGATGACCTGCAGGATCAATACCTGTTAGTAAAGGTGTCAGATAGAGATGACCTGCAGGATCAATACCTGTTAGTAGAGGTGACAGATAGAGATTACCTGCAGGATCAATACCTGTTAGTAAAGGTGTCAGATAGAGATGACCTGCAGGATCAATACCTGTTAGTAAAGGTATCAGATAGAGATGACCTGCAGGATCAATACCTGTTAGTAAAGGTGTCAGATAGAGATGACCTGCAGGATCAATACCTGTTAGTAAAGGTATCAGATAGAGATTACCTGCAGGATCAATACCTGTTAGTAAAGGTGTCAGATAGAGATGACCTGCAGGATCAATACCTGTTAGTAAAGGTATCAGATAGAGATGACCTGCAGGATCAATACCTGTTAGTAAAGGTGTCAGCTAGAGATGACCTGCAGGATCAATACCTGTTAGTAAAGGTATCAGCTAGAGATGACCTGCAGGATCAATACCTGTTAGTAAAGGTGTCAGCTAGAGATGACCTGCAGGATCAATACCTGTTAGTAAAGGTGTCAGATAGAGATGACCTGCAGGATCAATACCTGTTAGTAAAGGTATCAGCTAGAGATGACCTGCAGGATCAATACCTGTTAGTAAAGGTATCAGATAGAGATGACCTGCAGGATCAATACCTGTTAGTAAAGGTGTCAGCTAGAGATGACCTGCAGGATCAATACCTGTTAGTAAAGGTGTCAGATAGAGATGACCTGCAGGATCTTGCAGGGATTTGTAGTCTTGTATGATGTCTACTTCGATGCTAATTCACATTTTTTCGAATCTGAGAGTAAATAGAGCCGAAATATATTGATTTATACCGTTATCAAAATGTCACGCCAGTTTCTAAAAATCCCCTAAGGCAAATTATTGGAACCACTTCCCTGTTTGACCACTAGGTTGTATGGGTGTTATGACACCTTCACTGTGGGGCTCTATTAGGGGCCCTGTTTATAACTGGGGTTTCCTGTCAATTTGCATTTAGGCAATGCCGTTTTAATAGCTGCTGCTTTCATTACAGGAGTTTCATGTTCTATAACAGACTATATCCTTCTGACTGGAAGACAATAGGTTTGATGTTGTTTCATTTTTCAATAACAGACTATATCCTTCTGACTGGAAGACAATAGGTTTGATGTTGTTTCAATAACAGACTATATCCTTCTGACTGGAAGACAATAGGTTTGATGTTGTTTCAATAACAGACTATATCCTTCTGACTGGAAGACAATAGGTTTGATGTTGTTTCATGTTTCAGTAACAGACTATATCCTTCTGACTGGAAGACAATAGGTTTGATGTTGTTTCATGTTTCAGTAACAGACTATATCCTTCTGACTGGAAGACAATAGGTTTGATGTTGTTTCATGTTTCAGTAACAGACTATATCCTTCTGACTGGAAGACAATAGGTTTGATGTTGTTTCATGTTTCAGTAACAGACTATATCCTTCTGACTGGAAGACAATAGGTTTGATGTTGTTTCATGTTTCAGTAACAGACTATATCCTTCTGACTGGAAGACAATAGGTTTGATGTTGTTTCATGTTTCAGTAACAGACTATATCCTTCTGACTGGAAGACAATAGGTTTGATGTTGTTTCAATAACAGACTATATCCTTCTGACTGGAAGGCAATAGGTTTGATATTGTTTCATGTTTCAATAACAGACTATATCCTTCTGACTGGAAGACAATAGGTTTGATGTTGTTTCATGTTTCAGTAACAGACTATATCCTTCTGACTGGAAGACAATAGGTTTGATGTTGTTTCATGTTTCAGTAACAGACTATATCCTTCTGACTGGAAGACAATAGGTTTGATGTTGTTTCATGTTTCAGTAACAGACTATATCCTTCTGACTGGAAGACAATAGGTTTGATGTTGTTTCATGTTTCAGTAACAGACTATATCCTTCTGACTGGAAGACAATAGGTTTGATGTTGTTTCATGTTTCAGTAACAGACTATATCCTTCTGACTGGAAGACAATAGGTTTGATATTGTTTCATGTTTCAGTAACAGACTATATCCTTCTGACTGGAAGACAATAGGTTTGATATTGTTTCATGTTTCCATTTAAGCTCTTAATTAAAAAAGAAATCTGATCCTTGTATGCATACATAGTTTGGTGGACTTTCTACACATGGGACACTCCAAGTCAATCTGAAATGAATCATTGTTTATTAACAGCAAGCTGGAGAGGTCACAGTCAAACTTAGATGCATAAAGTACCGTTCTGAAGGGAGCTCCACCGGGGCAGTCCCATTAGTTCTCCTATATACTGATTACACAGACAAGTTATATATGCATAATTTACATTATTCATCATTCATAGTTATTTCATCATTAACGTTTGGTTCATAACATGTGACAGTCCCAATACCTTACGAGGCTTTAATCTGAGATATCCTTTTCTGTTCTCAAAACAAGGGTCTGAGCGTATTGCCAAATTGCAGATACTGATAGTGAGGATTCGTTCAATCAGTCACTTTCATGAACACATTGGTAATTAGGAAAGGACAAAAGTAACATTTTCCATCTCAGTAGTATCTCAGAGGACGAAGTGAAGCGAGACGTTTCACTCTCGTCAAAATATGCCCAATGCATTTCTACAGGCTTATTTTTGGACCTGAGGTTATCGCCTGCGTTCACGCCATTGGGACGAATCACATTGTTAGGGCGGAGACTTGAGCATCTTGCCATAATATACAGATCTCTGATAGTATTTTCTGTTGGTCACGTCATTTTACTGTTTGGTTTTTTTTTGTACCGTTTGTCGACCGCATAATGAGTGTGGTTTAGTCGACATCAAAATTTATCGAAATTTGTATCCCTAGTACCAGATCAATGTGGAGCTATATACAGGGAGTACCAGTGCCAGATCAATGTGGAGCTATATACAGGGAGTACCAGTACCAGATCAATGTGGAGCTATACAGGGAGTACCAGTGCCAAAATATCTTTCTGATACAAAAATGGCTCTAATAATCTTGTTTACATGGACACATCAGTTTACCTGATGGCACTAATAAATGCAGAAATATCCAAATACATTTAAAAAATAAACTTCAGCCACAGCTATTATGTTATTTTTGTGAAGCATATTTGATTCTGAGTTCAGACATACTGTATAACGTTATGTGAAAATGACTTCTGAGACGCAAACATTTAGTTGTTTCCGGACTCACATCACTCGCGCTAAAGGCTCGCTCGGCTGGTGCTAGCACATGCACAGCTGGAACGCAGAATAAGGTGTTTACATGTCCTGATACTTAACCTAACCCCTTATGTACCAATCTAGTAACAAACCAACAATTGGCACTAGCTGTCATTATAGCAAGTAAAAGGAGATTACATTTGAATAAATACATATTTTCCATACTCTTCTATTTTATAATAAATCACCAGAATAAGTTATACATATTTTATTTACATACAAAATGCAGAGGGCAGATAGCAAACCAAATGTTTGACAAGAAGCATGGGGTAATAATGTCTAGATGCTTTTTTCCGGTGGAGATTAGTTGATGAATTTCCTGGCAATGCTGTGGGACAGTGGATGTGTAGGAATAATTAAAATGGAACTGTTAGCAGCCATTACCCGGGTAGTATTGTGAATAACTAACGGCTATTAACCAATCGGCATCAAGGATCGAAATGTACGGTTTATAATGAGTCTAGATTAAACCTCATAGGAAGACAGTTTTATCATCTGGAGGTTTCATTCAGGTCTCTCTGTTTAACCAAATACTCTGTCTTTGGCAGGAGAGAGACCAGACTGTCACTCTGACAGCAGTAAGAGTGCTTCAGGGGAACCAGACCCAGAGACTCCCAAACCAGTGAGACGACTCGACTGCTCCCAGTGTAATAAGAGTTTTAAGTTGTCACGGTACCTAAAATTACATCAGAGGACACACACAGGGGAGAAGCCTTTTCTCTGCTCCCAGTGTGGAAAGTGTTTTACCCAGTTATGGAGCCTGAAGAAACATAATAGAATACACACAGGAGAAAAGCCTTACCACTGTTCCCATTGTGGAAATCATTTTAGGTCGTTAGATAACCTGAAGGAGCACGAGAGGACACACACAGGGGAGAAACCATACCATTGCTCCATGTGTAGAAAGAGTTTTACCCAGTTAGGGAGCCTGAAAGAGCATGAAAGGAAACACTCAGGAGAAAAGTCTTTCCAATGTTCCCAGTGTGGAAAGAGATTTTCACGATCACAGCAACTAAAATCACATGAGAGGATACACACAGGGGAGAAACCTTACCACTGCTCCCAGTGTGGAAAGAGTTTTACCCAGTTAGGGAGCCTGAACAAACATAATAGAATACACACAGGAGAAAAGCCTTACCCCTGTGCCTATTGTCAAAAGAGATTTTCAGGATCACAGGATCTAAAATCACATGAGAGAACACACACAGGGGAGAAACCATACCACTGCTCCCAGTGTGGAAAGAGTTTTACGCAGTCAGGGAGCCTGAACAAACATAACAGAATACACACAGGAGAAAAGCCTTACCCCTGTGCCCATTGTGGAAAGAGATTTTCACGATCACAGGACCTAAAATCACATGAGAGGACACACACAGGAGAAAAGCCTTACCCCTGTGCCCATTGTAGAAAGAGATTTTCACGATCACAGGACCTAAAATCACATGAGATAACACACACAGGAGAGATACCTTACCATTGCTCCCTGTGTGGAAATGACTTTTTCCATTTAGGAAGCCTGCACAAACATAAGAAGAGAAAACACTCTGGAGATGTGTATACCCATGTTCCCATTGCGTAATGAATTTCAGCTTGTTAAATAAACAATACATTTTCCCAGACAGAGGACCTGAAATCACTTCATAGAATAGACAGGCACTGTTCTGGCTGATGTTTGACTGTTGTTTTATGCCACATTAAATCTAATTGTTTAAGTGAAATCTTTCTCAAGAGTAGGCCTGTTTTATTTTTTTCCTCTGGAGACAGAATTATGTCTAAAATCAGATTATAATTTTAAAATGTATTTTGTTTTGATTCTACACTTTGTTATATTGCATACATGTTAGAACCCTTAAGTGTTCATGATATGATTTGGAAATTTTAAAATGTAAATTATTAAACGGATGAATATTGTGTGTATTTCTTGATTCTAACCTTAAAACATCAGGACATTTAGTTGTTTGGTTTACGACGTGTCAGTCAGAACATCAGGAGAGGTCCTCTAAGTGTGTGAGTGGAGGGCTGGAAGGTAGATAACACAACGTGTCAGCCTGAGTACCAATCACTTAGATCAGGGTTTCCCAAACTCGGTCCCTAACCCTAACCCTAACTCAGTCCCGCTCCGGGTTGGTGGGTGTGGCTTGAAGCAATGAGTGATGCATTAAGGGCAGCAGTGCATTTTGAACCCAATAGTTTTTCAGTCGCTCAGTACAGCACCTTTTTCTTTTAATTGAACGTTCCACTGCTTTTTTTTTGTACTGAACACAGCTCAATACTGTTACACCGTGTAGGAGCAGTTTGGACCTACTCAGTACTGTTACACCGTGTAGGAGCAGTTTGGACCTACTCAGTACTGTTACACCGTGTAGGAGCAGTTTGGACCTACTCAGTACTGTTACACCGTGTAGGAGCAGTTTGGACCTACTCAGTACTGTTACACCGTGTAGGAGCAGTTTGGACCTACTCAGTACTGTTACACCGTGTAGGAGCAGTTTGGACCTACTCAGTACTGTTACACCGTATGGGAGCAGTTTGGACCTACTCAGTACTGTTACACCGTGTAGGAGCAGTTTGGACCTACTCATTACTGTTACACCGTGTAGGAGCAGTTTGGACCTACTCAGTACTGTTACACCGTGTAGGAGCAGTGTGGACCTACTCAGTACTGTTACACCGTGTAGGAGCAGTTTGGACCTACTCAGTACTGTTACACCGTGTAGGAGCAGTGTGGACCTACTCAGTACTGTTACACCGTGTAGGAGCAGTTTGGACCTACTCAGTACTGTTACACCGTGTAGGAGCAGTTTGGACCTACTCAGTACTGGTACACCGTGTAGGAGCAGTTTGGACCTACTCAGTACTGTTACACCGTGTAGGAGCAGTTTGGACCTACTCAGTACTGTTACACTGTGTTGGAGCAGATTGGAACTAGCTACCTTATTGGGATTTTATCTCTTTGTTTGACTGATTTCCTAAATGCAAATGTGCAGTAGTATGGTAAGTTTTGCGTTCTCAATCATGAGACTTATTTTTATTTGATTTAACAAGGCAAGTCAGTTAAGAACAAATTCTTATTTACAATGACAGCCTACCCCTTGCCAAAACCCGGACGACACTGGGCCAATTGTGCGCCACCCTATGGCACTCCCAATCACGTCCGGATGTGATACAGCCTGGATTCGACCCAGGGACTGTAGTGATGCCTCTTGCACTGAGATGCAGTGCCTCAGATGGTGATGAACCAGGCCGGAGTAGTGATGAACCAGGCCGGAGTAGTGATGAACCAGGCCGGGGTGGTGATGAACCAGGCCGGAGTAGTGATGAACCAGGCCGGAGTGGTGATGAACCAGGCCGGGTGGTGATGAACCAGGCCGGGGTGGTGATGAACCAGGCCGGAGTGGTGATGAACCAGGCCGGGGTGGTGATGAACCAGGCCGGGGTGGTGATGAACCAGGCCGGGGTGGTGATGAACCAGGCCGGGGTGGTGATGAACCAGGCCGAGGTGGTGATGAACCAGGCCGAGGTGGTGAATAAAGGGGCGATGAACCACCTGTGGATGGGCCCTCAGGGCTCTGTCTCTGGACTGTCCAATCTCCAGCACCTACAAGCATAATCATAATCCTGTGATAACACAGGCACTGAATATTTCTCACTCACAATCTCTCCCATCCAGAAAAGAGCTGATTTCACGTGCTGAACAAAAATGTACGCAACACACAACAATTTCAAAGATTTTACATTTTATATAAGGAAATCAGTCAATTGAAATAAATTCATTAGGCTCTAATGTATGGATTTCACATGACTGGGAATACAGATATGCATCTGTTGGTCACAGATACCTTTAAAAAAAAGTCGGGGCGTGGATCAGAAAACCAGTCAGTATCTGGTGTGACCATCATTTGCCTCATGCAGTGTGACACATCTCCTTCACATAGAGTTGATCAGGCTGTTGATGGTGAAACGTTGACCCACTCCTCTTCAATGGCTGTGGTTGAAGTTGCTGGACATTGGTGGGAACTAGAACACACTGTCGTACACGTCGATACATAGCATCCCAAACATGCTCAATGGGTGACATGTCTGGTGAGTATGCAGGCCATGGAGGAACTGGGACATGTTCAGCTTCCAGGAATTACAGATCATTGCGTCAAGGGGGCTGTGCATTATCATGCTGAAACATGAGGTGATGGCGGCCGATGAATGGCATGACAATGGACCTCAGGATCTCGTCACGGTATCTCTGTGCATTCAAATTGTAATCGACAAAATGCAGTTGTTGTCCATAGCTTATGCCTGCCCATACCATAACCCCACCGCCACTATGGTGCACTCTGTTCACAACGTTGACATCAGCAAACCGCTTGCCCACACGAGGCCGTACACGGTGTCTGCCATCTGCCCTGAACAGTTGACAACCGTGACTCATCCGTGAACAGCACTCTTCTCCAGTGTGCCAGTGGCCATCAAAGGTGAGCATTTGCCCACTGAAGTCGGTTAAGACGCCAAACTGCAGTCAGGTCAAGATCCTGGTGAAGACAACGAGCACAAAGATTTGCTATTTGGTATTTTATTAGGATCCCCATTAGCTGTTGCAAAAGCAGCAGCTACTCTTCCTGGCATCCACACAAAACATGAAACATAATACAGAATGACATAATACAGAACATCATTAGACAACATCAGATCAAGGACAGAACTACATAAAAAAAAAATGTAAGGCACACGTAGCCTACATATCAATACATACACACAAACTATCTAGGTCAAATAGGGGAGAGGCGTTGTGCCACGAGGTGTTGCTTTATCTGTTTATTGAAACCAGGTTTTCTGTTTATTTGAACAATATGAGATGGAAGGAAGTTCCATGCAATAAGGGCTCTATATAATACTGTACGTTTTCTTGAATTTGTTCTGGATTTGGGGACTATGAAAAGACCCCTGGTGGCATGTCTGGTGGGATAAGTGTGTGTGTCAGAGCTGTGTGTAAGTTGACTATGCAAACAATTTGGGATTTTCAACACAATGTTTCTTATAAAGTGATGCAGTCAGTCTCTCCTCAACTCTTAGCCAAGAGAGACTGGCATGCATAGTATTAACATTAGCCCTCTGATTACAATTAAGAACAAAACGTTCTGAGCCAGATGCAGCTTAACTAGGTCTTTCTTTGCAGCATTGTGTGGAGTGGCCTTTTATTGTCCCCAGGACAAGGTGCACCTGTGTAATGATCATGATGTTTAATCAGCTTCTTGATATGGCACACCTGTCAGGTGGATGATGATCTTGGCAAAGGAAAAATGCTCACTAAAAGGGAAGTAAACATATTTGTGCACAAAATCTGAGCGAAATAAGCTTTTTGTGCGTATATGGAACATTTCTGGGATCTTTTATTTCAACTCATGAAACATGGGACCAACACTTTACATGTAGCATTTATATATTTTTTCAGTGTAGATGTATATAATGAACCGACTGGGTCTTACAGAACAATAGAACATCACAACATTCTTCAATAGAACATCACAACATTCTTCAATAGAACATCACAACATTCTTCAATAGAACATCACAATATTCTTCAACAATAGAACATCACAACATTCTTCAATAGAACATCACAACATTCTTCAACAATAGAACATCACACCATTCTTCAATAGAACATCACAACATTCTTCAATAGTACATCACAACATTCTTCAATAGAACATCACAACATTCTTCAATAGAACATCACAACATTCTTCAATAGAACATCACAACATTCTTCAATAGAACATCACAACATTCTTCAATAATAGAACTTCACAACATTCTTCAATAGAACATTACGTGTTGTGTTTATATTTTAGTTTCGGGTTGGTTAGCTAAACATCGGATCACACTGACTGTACAAAAGGACCCGGCTGCATGATGATTACATACCGTATCTGGCATATTGGTGTCTGTCTGACGATGTTTCACGTGAACACGAAGCCTGACAGTCAGTGGGACACACACACCACTGACAGTCAGTGCGACACACACACCACTGCTTCTCCTTTTCCCTTTCCGGATTGCAAACATCGGCCTTTCTCCATGTTTCTTTGATATCAGTATGGGTGTTCAAATGTCATGATATCTCCCTCCAGCTGTTGTCTTTTGCTTGCTTGTCTGAATACGACCGCATCAAAGGGTTGAAAAAGGTTATCGTGTTGTCTCACCAGCTCACACAGACGCTCCTCCAAACTGGACAACATGGACATAATTGCGCTAAGCAAATCGCAAAATAAAATGCACAAAGGAAGGAAGCTTGCAAGTAGCAGTGGTGTAAAGTACATGGAAGTATTTTTTACTTAAGTCGTTTTTTTTAGGTATCTGTACTTTACTATTTATATTTTTGACAACTTTAACTTTTACTCCGCTACATTCCTTAAGAAAACGATGTACTTTTTACTGCATAAATGTTCCCTGACACCCAGAATAATGTACTTTTACTGCATAAATGTTCCCTGACACCCAGAATAATGTACTTTTACTGCATAAATGTTCCCTGACACCCAGAATAATGTACTTTTACTGCATACATTTTCCCTGACACCCAGAAGTACTTTCCAATTCAAGCACATCAAGAGAACATCCCTGGTCATCCCTACTGCCTCTTATCTGGCAGACTCACTAAACCCAACTGCTTTGTTTGTAAATTATGTCTGAGTGTTGATTTGTGCCCCTGGCTAGCCGCAAATAAATTTTAAAAAATACAACAAAAAAATATTTTGTTGTCTGGTTTGCTAAATATTAGGAGTGTGAAATTTGTTATACTTTTACTTTTGAAACTTAAGTATATTTTAGCAATTACATTTACTTTTGATACTTAAGTATATTTAAATCCAAATTCTTTTAGACTTTTACTCAAGTAGTATTTTACTGGGCGACTTTCACTTTTACTTGAGAAATTTTCTAAGGTATCTTTAAGCTCCGTCGGTCGCGGCGCGCATAACCAGAATGATACAACGACGAACCACCAAAGGCACATCCCATTTCTGTTAGGAAACCGAGAAAGGGGTGGAGTTGGACTGTTTTGTTTGTGCCCAAAGCCAACCTTTAAAGCTACACGACTGGTGGGCCACCAAAGAAAACAACGCTACTGGATGAAATACTTCCCATTGCATTGTTCTGTCGTGCTTTGTTTAGTCTCTATACTCAACATCCCATGAGAGCAAAATGTGACTTTAAATCTCTGTCGTTTGTTTTTAAAAATCAAAATGGTGTCATTACGTCTTTAGTTATAAGGTAAGCCAGACTGATCTGATTGTAAATATCTATGATACCACATCATATAACCCTTTATCATTACCACCAACTCCTGTCTGATTTCAAACCCGAGGAAGAGGAAGACAGAGTCAAGACGAGGAAGGATCATTTTTGATCTGGTTTAAGTGTTCTATAGACACCGGCCCCACAGGTTATTGAATCAACAAGGCATGACAACCTGCAGGATTATCCTGAAGTGAAAACACAACTATGGGCTGAAAGCATTTTCGCTACACTCGCATTAACATCTGCTAACCATGTGTATGCGACCAATAAAATGAGATTCTATTTGTTCTTAGGCACGATACAAAGTGGAGGGAAACAATGGTGTGTTATTCATAATAACTTGGGCTTGACTTCCTTATTGCTTTCATAAAATGATGATTATTATTATATTATAAAGTAGCAGGAGGTCAGAGTGGCAGATAGCAAGGATAGCAACTCCCCTCTGTTCCAAACCCAATGTTAGGCTAGGTTTATACAACTCCCTTCTGTTCCAAACCCAATGTTAGGCTAGGTTTATACAACTCCCCTCTGTTCCAAACCCAATGTTAGGCTAGGTTTATACAACTCCCCTCTGTTCCAAACCCAATATTAGGCTAGGTTTATACAACTCCCTTCTGTTCCAAACCCAATGTTAGGCTAGGTTTATACAACTCCCTCTGTTCCAAACCCAATGTTAGGCTAGGTTTATACAACTCCCCTCTGTTCCAAACCCAATGTTAGGCTAGGTTTATACAACTCCCCTCTGTTCCAAACCCAATGTTAGGCTAGGTTTATACAACTCCTCTCTGTTCCAAACCCAATGTTAGGCTAGGTTTATACAACTCCCCTCTGTTCCAAACCCAATGTTAGGCTAGGTTTATACAACTCCCCTCTGTTCCAAACCAAATGTTAGGCTAGGTTTATACAACTCCCCTCTGTTCCAAACCCAATGTTAGGCTAGGTTTATACAACTCCTCTGTTCCAAACCCAATGTTAGGCTAGGTTTATACAACTCCCTCTGTTCCAAACCCAATGTTAGGCTAGGTTTATACAACTCCTCTCTGTTCCAAACCAAATGTTAGGCTAGGTTTATACAACTCCCCTCTGTTCCAAACCCAATGTTAGGCTAGGTTTATACAACTCCCCTCTGTTCCAAACCCAATGTTAGGCTAGGTTTATACAACTCCCTCTGTTCCAAACCCAATGTTAGGCTAGGTTTATACAACTCCCCTCTGTTCCAAACCAAATGTTAGGTTAGTAGCCATGGGTTAATGATGTCCCCTCTGTTCCAAACCAAATGTTAGGCTAGAAGCCATGGGTTAATGATGTCCCCTCTGTTCCAAACCAAATGTTAGGCTAGGTTTATACAATGTCCCTCTGTTCCAAACCCAATGTTAGGCTAGAAGCCATGGGTTAATGATGTCCCCTCTGTTCCAAACTAAATGTTAGGCTAGAAACCATGGGTTAATGATGTCCGTATGCTGCTATGCTTTTCTTCCAGTGAAGATGAGTTTATAAATGGCCTGGCTTGGCTGTGGGACAGTGGAGATTAGTTTATAAATGGCCTGGCAGGGCTGTGGGACAGTGGAGATTAGTTTATAAATGGCCTGGCAGGGCTGTGGGACAGTGGAGATTAGTTTATGAATTGCCTGGCTGGCCTGTGGGACAGTGGAAATTAGTTTATGAATTGCCTGGCAGGGCTGTGGGACAGTGGAGATTAGTTTATAAATGGCCTGGCTTGGCTGTGGGACAGTGGAGATTAGTTTATAAATGGCCTGGCAGGGCTGTGGGACAGTGGAGATTAGTTTATGAATTGCCTGGCAGGGCTGTGGGACAGTGGAAATTAGTTTATGAATTGCCTGGCAGGGCTGTGGGACAGTGGAGATTAGTTAATGAATGGCCTGGCTGGGCTGTGGGACAACAGATGTTTAGGGATAATTAAAATGGAACTGTTAACAGGTATTACCAGTGGATTAACCAGTGAATTACCAGTGAATAACTAACAGCTACCAACCAATCAGCATCCACGATCCAAACTACCCATTTTATAATGAGGGATCTAGACTGGATTAAAGCTCATAGGGAGACAGTTTTAAAATGTGGAGGTTTTATTCAGGTCTCTCTATTTAACAAAATACTATTGTCTTTGACAGGAGAGAGACCAGACTCTCACTTTGACAGCGGAAAGAGTCCTTCATTGGAACCAGACCCAGAGACGCCCAAACCAGTAAAACAACATCACTGCTCTCAGTGTGGAAAGAGATTTATCCAGTCATCACATCTGAAAGATCATAAGAGAACACACACAGGAGAGAAGCCTTTCCAATGCTCTCAGTGTGGAAAGAGTTTTACCCATTTAGGGTATCTGAAATCACATGAGAGGAGGCACCCAGGAGAAAAGCCTTACCATTGCTCCTTGTGCGGAAAGAGATTCTCCATGTCAAGTAACCTGAAAAAGCATGAGAGAATACACTCAGTAGAGAAGCCTTTCCACTGTTCCCAGTGTGAAAAGAGTTTTACACAGTTAGGGCAACTGGAAAAACATAAAAGAATACACACTGGAGAGAAGCCCTTTCTCTGCTCCCACTGTGGTAAGAGTTTTACCCAATCAGGTACCTTGAAATCACATGAGAGAACACACTCTGTAGAGAAGCCTTTCCAATGCTCTCAGTGTGGAAAGGCGTTTGCCCAATCAGGTACCCTGAAATCACATGAGAGAACACACTCTGTAGAGAAGCCTTTCCAATGCTCTCAGTGTGGAAAGGGGTTTACCCAGATGGGGAGCCTGAAAAAGCATGATAGAACACACACAGGGGAGAAGCCTTTCCAATGCTCTCAGTGTGGAAAGGGTTTTACCCAGATAGGGAGCCTGAAAGGTCATGAAAGAACACAACACATACAGGGAAGAAGTCTTATCACTGCCCCCAGTGTAAAAATTATTCTAATTTATCCGGTTAGGGCACCTGAGAGAACATAATATAACACACACACATAGGAGAAGCCTTTCCAATGCTCCCAGTGTGGGAAGGGTTTTACCCAGAGAAGCTTGCTGAAAAGCCATGAAAGAACACATACAGGGGAGTAGTGACGGGGAAGCGAAGCGTTTAGGTTTTCCAGCCAATTGTATCAAAAATAGGTTCATTACTCAACACTTTGATCAACACAGTGTACACTATTGGCATCTGCTGGTCAAAATAATTTAGAGCAGGCAAATGATTGTAGAGGATATCCCCCACGCCCCATAGCGTGCGCAGTGTTTTTGTCTTCTACCATACCAATCAGGTGGAAACTAAGCTTGTGCCTGTTTTTTGTTTGTCACATGAAATCAAATTAGTACAAAGCAGGACTCAAATACAAATGTTTTACTTCAAAACATGAGCTGAATATGGAGTCAGTTTCAATGTATACACACTGTTATTAAATTGTCATTTTCTAACTCTGTGCTCTGTGTTTCCTGTGTGTTTTGTCATTCCTCAAAGACTACAGAATATTGAGTTTCAACATGATGCATTTGCTCCAATGTTTCCATCGCTGGTCCTCTAATGATTTCTATCTAACAGAGTGGCTTTAATAGTCTGGTCACATCTAACAGAGTGGCTTTAATATTCTGGTCACATCTAACAGAGTGGCTTTAAGGGAATAGTATGGTCACAACTGGTTAATGTTGAACATGGACAAGAAGTCATGTAGGCTAGATCTAATCTGTATGGTATTTTTCTAAGCTAGATCTAATCTGTATGATATTTTTCTAGGCTAGATCTAATCTGTATGATATTTTTCTAGGCTAGATCTAATCTGTATGGTATTTTTCTAGGCTAGATCTAATCTGTATGATATTTTACATGGACGAGAAGTCGTCTAGTCTAGATCTAATCTGTATGATATTTTTCTAGGCTAGATTTAATCTGTATGATATTTTTCTAGGCTAGATCTAATCTGTATGATATTTTACATGGATAAGAAGTCGTTTAGATCTAATCTGTATGATATTTTTCTAGGCTAAATCTAATCTGTATGATATTTTTCTAGGCTAGATCTAATCTGTATGATATTTTACATGGATAAGAAGTTGTCTAGGCTAGATCTAATCTGTATGATATTTTTCTAGGCTAGATTTAATCTGTATGATATTTTACATGGATAAGAAGTCGTCTAGGCTAGATCTAATCTGTATGATATTTTACATGGATAAGAAGTTGTCTAGGCTAGATCTACTCTGTATGGTATTTTTCTAGGCTAGATCTAATCTGTATGATATTTTACATGGATAAGAAGTTGTCTAGGCTAGATCTAATCTGTATGATATTTTACATGGATAAGAAGTTGTCTAGGCTAGCTCTAATCTGTATGGTATTTTACATGGATAAGAAGTCGTCTAGGCTAGATATAATCTGTTTGGTATTTGTCTAGGGTAGATCTAATCTGAATGATATTTTACATGGATAAGAAGTTGTCTAGGCTAGATCTAATCTGTATGATATTTTACATGGATAAGAAGTTGTCTAGGCTAGCTCTAATCTGTGTGGTATTTTACATGAATAAGAAGTCGTCTAGGCTAGATATAATCTGTTTGGTATTTTTCTAGGCTAGATCTAATCTGTATGGTATTTTTCTAGGATAGATCTAATCTGTATGGTATTTTACATGGATAAGAAGTCGTCTAGGCTAGATCTAATCTGTATGGTATTTTTCTAGGCTAGATTTAATCTGTATGGTATTTTTCTAGGCTAGATATAATCTGTATGGTATTTTTCTAGGCTAGATCTAATCTGTATGGTATTTTACATGGATGAGAAGTCGTCTAGGCTAGATCTAATCTGTATGGTATTTTTCTAGGCTAGATATAATCTGTATGGTATTTTTCTAGGTTAGATATAATCTGTATGGTATTTTACATGGATGAGAAGTTGTCTAGGCTAGATCTAATCTGTATGGTATTTTTCTACGCTAGATATAATCTGTATGGTATTTTTCTAGCGTAGATATAATCTGTATGGTATTTTACATGGATGAGAAGTCGTCTAGGCTAGATCTAATCCGTATGATATTTTTCTAGGCTAGATCTAATCTGTATGGTATTTTTCTAGGCTAGATCTAATCTGTATGATATTTTTCTAGGCTAGATCTAATCTGTATGATATTTTACATGGATAAGAAGTCGTCTAGGCTAGATCTAATCTGTAGGATATTTACAAAGTTTATAGCCTACCTGGTTAAATAAATAAAGGTGAAATAAATAAAATAATATATAACGAGTTATTGAATAATTTCCTAATAACGTGCTCTTATCTCGTCATTATATATTTTTGTATTGGAGTGGCGGCATACGCCACCGTACTTCTCTTTGTATGTCGCAATATAATATTACTATTTAATAAAAAATAAACACATTTTGTGTATTCTCTCAGCTGCGTTATCCACTCCAGTCAGCAGATGGCGAGGTGCGTCTTTCAGGTGAAGCTTCCAGTGTGACGTATAACGGACAGGACGCTTCCTCAACAACAACAACAACAACAACAACAGCAGCTAGTCGTCCACCTCGGTAGCTTTCTAGCCAACAGCCGAAACACTCAAACTCTTTAGCCACTGTCGGTGTATATTAGCCAATGTGTTATAAACACACGTCTGGGGTATAGCTGGTTGCCGCATTTAATTTAATTTAACGTTGCTAGTAGTCAGATGGCTGACTGGTTAAATCAGCACTAGGCTAATCATTAATGATAACCAGCTAACTAACATCTCCGACCATGAGGTCACTAAGCTACTCTCCTCCTGCTAAAGAAGAGGAGGTCTGCTGGACGGAGAAGGAAGATCTGGTCAAAGAGGAGGAGGAAGAGGAGGCTGTCACAATAAAACAAGAAGTAGAGGATGAGGATGTTACCGTGAAAGAAGAGGAAGAAGCTTTCAGAGTGAAAGAGGAGAAAGAGCAGGATGTTGGAGTGGAGGGGGAGATCACTGTCACATTGGACGAGGAAGACGTTGTTGGAGTGGAGGAAGAGAAGCCTGGAAATCTGATTCACACCAGTAAGTACCATCTTATAAACAGGGCCACAAACTCTGCAGTTGTTGAACTAATGTCTGGTTTCAAAAGGTCATTCTACATCTGACTATGTTGTTCTGTACTGTAGGAATTGTATAAAAGGTACAACGAGTGGGGGTCAACCAACCAAACGTTAATGGATGAAATGCTTTACATTATATTACCTACACAACTCATAAACTCGATATCAGCAGTCCTTCCCCCATTCCTGTAAAAAAAAGCGTCTAGACATGACAACCCCGTAGTTCTAGTCAAGTATATGGTTTCCAACAGAGGGCATTTGTATTAAACCTTGCTACAGTGACTAATGAAAGTCTGCATTCTGCTGCCCTAAAATTAAAACAAATGAACATTATCAATCTACACGCAATACCCCATAATGACTAAACGAAAACAGGTTTTTAGAAATGTTTACAAATGTATACAAAAAAAACTAAACAGATACCTTTATTTATATAAGTATTCAGACCCTTTGCAATGAGACTCGGAATTGAGCTCAGGTGCATCCTGTTTCTATTGATCATCCTGGAGTTGTTTTTACAATTTGATTGGAGTCCACCTGTGGTAAATACAATTGATTGGACATGATTTGGAAAGGCACACACCTGTCTAATATAAGGTCCCAAAGTTAACAGTGCATGTCAGAGCAATAACCAAGCCATGAGGTCGAAGGAATTGTCCGTAGAGCTCCGAGACAGGATTGTGTCGAGGCACAGATCTGGTGAAGGATACCAAAAAATGTCTGCAACATTGAAGGTCCCCAAGAACACAGTGACCTCCATCATTCTTAAATGGACGAAGTTTGGAACCACCAAGACTCTTCCTAGAGCTGGCTGCCTGGCCAAACTGAGCAATCAGGGGAGAAGGGCCTTGGTCAGGGAGGTGACCAATAACCCAATGGTCACTGACAGAAATCCAGAGTTCCTCTGTGGATAGACTGATGAAACTCATCCAGTACATGTCCATTTAGATTCGCTTCCTGCTTGAAAGTTTCAGCCAAACATCTCACTATTTTCAAATGTTTGTTTTTTAGGGGTGAAAGTTTGGGGTTTTTTTCCCCGCCGGCTTTATTTTCCTTATACTGTCCTGAACATTAATGAGCAAGAATTCAAACTAGCATGATTTCCATCACTATCTGTTGGCTAAACATATTGTTGTCTCTTGCTAGACACACAAGGTGTTGTCATGACAGCCAGGTTGGTTAACACCTTGTTACAATTGCCCCCAACGCAGTGTTAACATTGCCCGAAGCCAAGCAGCCAAATTATGAAAACAACTAGTGATTTTAATTTTAGGATAGTATAAATTATACATGAACGATCATATACTCACTTTAACCAGCCTTGGGGTCCTGTAGCAGCCAAACAAGTTGAACGATCATATACTCACTTTAACCAGCCTTGGAGTCCTGTAGCAGCCAAACAAGTTGAACGATCACATACTCACTTTAACCAGCCTTGGGGTCCTGTAGCAGCCAAACAAATTGAACGATCATATACTCACTTTAACCAGCCTTGGGGTCCTGTAGCAGCCAAACAAGTTGTACGATCATATAGTCAATTTAACCAGCCTTGGGGTCCTGTAGCAGCCAAACAAGTTGAACGATCATATACTCACTTTAACCAGCCTTGGGGTCCTGTAGCAGCCAAACAAGTTGAACGATCATATACTCACTTTAACCAGCCTTGGGGTCCTGTAGCAGCCAAACAAGTTGTACGATCATATAGTCAATTTAACCAGCCTTGGGGTCCTGTAGCAGCCAAACAAGTTGAACGATCATATACTCACTTTAACCAGCCTTGGGGTCCTGTAGCAGCCAAACAAGTTGAACGATCATATACTCACTTTAACCAGCCTTGGGGTCCTGTAGCAGCCAAACAAGTTGAACGATCATATACTCACTTTAACCAGCCTTGGGGTCCTGTAGCAGCCAAACAAGTTGAACGATCATATACTCACTTTAACCAGCCCTGGGGTCCTGTAGCAGCCAAACAAGTTGAACGATCATATACTCACTTTAACCAGCCTTGGGGTCCTGTAGCAGCCAAACAAGTTGAACGATCATATACTCACTTTAACCAGCCTTGGGGTCCTGTAGCAGCCAAACAAGTTGAACGATCATATACTCACTTTAACCAGCCTTGGGGTCCTGTAGCAGCCAAACAAGTTGAACGATCATATACTCACTTTAACCAGCTTTGGGGTCCTGTAGCAGCCAAACAAATTGAACGATCATATACTCACTTTAATCAGCCTTGGGGTCCTGTAGCAGCCAAACAAGTTGTACGATCATATAGTCAATTTAACCAGCCTTGGGGTCCTGTAGCAGCCAAACAAGTTGAACGATCATATACTCACTTTAACCAGCCTTGGGGTCCTGTAGCAGCCAAACAAGTTGAACGATCATATACTCACTTTAACCAGCCTTGGGGTCCTGTAGCAGCCAAACAAGTTGAACGATCATATACTCACTTTAACCAGCCTTGGGGTCCTGTAGCAGCCAAACAAGTTGAACGATCATATACTCACTTTAACCAGCCTTGGGGTCCTGTAGCAGCCAAACAAGTTGAACGATCATATACTCACTTTAACCAGCCTTGGGGTCCTGTAGCAGCCAAACAAGTTGAACGATCATATACTCACTTTAACCAGCCTTGGGGTCCTGTAGCAGCCAAACAAGTTGAACGATCATATACTCACTTTAACCAGCCTTGGGGTCCTGTAGCAGCCAAACAAGTTGAACGATCATATACTCACTTTAACCAGCCTTGGGGTCCTGTAGCAGCCAAACAAGTTGAACGATCATATACTCACTTTAACCAGCCTTGGGGTCCTGTAGCAGCCAAACAAGTTGAACGATCATATACTCACTTTAACCAGCCTTGGGGTCCTGTAGCAGCCAAACAAGTTGAACGATCATATACTCACTTTAACCAGCCTTGGAGTCCTGTAGCAGCCAAACAAGTTGAACGATCATATACTCACTTTAACCAGCCTTGAGTCCTGTAGCAGCCAAACAAGTTGAACGATCATATACTCACTTTAACCAGCCTTGGGGTCCTGTAGCAGCCAAACAAGTTGAACGATCATATACTCACTTTAACCAGCCTTGGAGTCCTGTAGCAGCCAAACAAGTTGAACGATCATATACTCACTTTAACCAGCCTTGGGGTCCTGTAGCAGCCAAACAAGTTGAACGATCATATACTCACTTTAACCAGCCTTGGGGTCCTGTAGCAGCCAAACAAGTTGAACGATCATATACTCACTTTAACCAGCCTTGGGGTCCTGTAGCAGCCAAACAAGTTGAACGATCATATACTCACTTTAACCAGCCTTGGGGTCCTGTAGCAGCCAAACAAGTTGAACGATCATATACTCACTTTAACCAGCCTTGGGGTCCTGTAGCAGCCAAACAAGTTGAACGATCATATACTCACTTTAACCAGCCTTGGGGTCCTGTAGCAGCCAAACAAGTTGAACGATCATATACTCACTTTAACCAGCCTTGGGGTCCTGTAGCAGCCAAACAAGTTGAACGATCATATACTCACTTTAACCAGCCTTGGGGTCCTGTAGCAGCCAAACAAGTTGAACGATCATATACTCACTTTAACCAGCCTTGGGGTCCTGTAGCAGCCAAACAAGTTCTAAACAAATATGGGCACTATGATGGCCATCAGACAGATGTTTTGAGAGGAACTGAATGGCAATGCAAAAAACAGGGCTGTTACTGTAAATATTGGTTACGTACATAAAATACTTATTTCTAGCAAAATCATTACATATGTCTATGATAACTTCAAAACCATTAATGTTTATGAGTTAAGTACATTTATTTAGTAAACATTTTCAGTGTTACATTTGACCCCCAGCGACTGTTACAATTGGCCCTGGCACGGGGGGCAAATGTAAAGTCCAGACTTCTGGGATTAAAATCAATATTGTGATCTGACCATTTCATGCACAGACCTATGAATGATTGAGACAGATGTAAGTTTGTTATATAAAACAATGAATTTGCCTAGCTCAAGTGTTTCTGAGAAATTGAGTAAAACACCCCAAAAAAGTACAATTGCCCTTGATCTCCCCTACTCATTAAAATAGTTTTTTTTAATGAAAATATGTAGGTAAACTTTTAAAAATGTTTTCTAATTGCAATAAGGCACTCAAACCTGTGGATTATGGTGAATAACACACTAATAACAGCCCTTGTGTTATTCATAATAATTCACATTCACCTGCCTTATTGTGTAAATTAAATAACCAGAGGCTAGCTTTTTATATATATGTATATATATATATTTACATTTAAGCCAGATCAAAATGATCCTTCATTGTCTTGATTCTGTCCTCTTTATCATTTGAAAAGAAACTGAAAGGCAACATTCCAACCAAATGTCCTGAAATCAGACATAAGTTGGTGGTAATGATAAAGGCTGTATGATGTGGTATCAGAGATATTTACAATCAGATCAGTCGGTATTATTTTAGGCTATAACCTAAACAACTAAGGACTTAAAGACACCATTGAGATTTTAAAAACAAATGATGTAGAGCTTCAAATCACGTTTAAAAAATATATATATATTTTGCTCTCATGGGATGTTGAGTATAGACTAATTGAGGGGTTGATGATTAGTTGACAAGTAGAATCCGGTGTCAGGAGCCACATAAAAAATGTGTGCTGTTGGGGGGACTGGAGCTGGGAACCACTGTTGGAGGACTGGAGCTGGGAACCACTGTTGGAGGACTGGAGCTGGGACCCACTGTTGGAGGACTGGAGCTGGGAACCACTGTTGGAGGACTGGAGCTGGGAACCACTGTTGGAGGACTGGAGCTGGGAACCACTGTTGGAGGACTGGAGCTGGGACCCACTGTTGGAGGACTGGAGCTGGGAACCCACTGTTGGAGGACTGGAGCTGGGAACCACTGTTGGAGGACTGGAGTTGGGAACCACTGTTGGAGGACTGGAGTTGGGAACCACTGTTGGAGGACTGGAGCTGGGAACCACTGTTGGAGGACTGGAGTTGGGAACCAATGTTGGGGGGGACTGGAGCTGGGAACCAATGTTGGGGGGGACTGGAGCTGGGAACCACTGTTGGAGGACTGGAGCTGGGAACCACTGTTGGAGGACTGGAGCTGGGAACCACTGTTGGAGGACTGGAGCTGGGAACCACTGTTGGGGGGGACTGGAGCTGGGAACCACTGTCATAGAGGATGAGCTGTCCAATCAGCAGTCTACTTGCATTAATATTTTTTTATGACGTTTATACGCCGTGCCATTTTGTTGTTGTTGTACGCCCACACAATTCCAACACAGAAAAGCTGCTTTTTAACTTAATTACAATTTTTTGGAAGGAAAACTATTTAACTCATATTGTACTTATTTATAGGTTATATTTCGTAGAAATCTAGAACCAGTGGACAGTTACTTTAAATAAGCTAGGTAACTTTATTATTAGCAATGTTAACTTATCTTATCAAGCTAGCTAAAATCGTTGGTCTGACTTTAAAAGCACTTGAACCACAATCATGTCGGACTTCCCAGTGTCCCACTTCCCAGGAGCACATGAATGCCCCATAGTTCCACCATGTCATAGAAAACACAGGTGCTGATTGTAAAAAGATTTGATTAATGCAACATATTTTTGTGTGAATATAATTAAAATGTGGATCGGCACTAGTAGACGTTCATTATATACATCTACATGATGTATTGTTATACCATGTATGAACAGTATAGACCTAGTCCGTTTTATTTTTTCTGTAGTGAGGCAGCTTGATGTACCAGTACACCCCCTGGACAGGACACTAGTCCAGGGAATTATCCCCAATCTATCTCCTAAATGCTGAGTGCCAAACACAGATACATTAGTGTTAAACTAAATAGTCTCCTATTTTTGTCTTTGGCAGGAGAGAGACCAGACTCTCACTCTGACAGCGGGAAGACTCCTTCAGGCGAACCAGAGACAGAGATGTCCAAACCAGCGAGACACCACTGCTCTCAGTGTGGCAAGAAATATACCCGTTTATGGAACCTGAAAAGGCATGAGAGAACACACACAGGAGAAAATCCTTTCCAATGCTGCCAGTGTGGAATGAGTTTTACCCGGTTAGGGTACCTTAAAGACCATAAGAGAACACACACAGGAGAGAAGCCTTACCACTGCTCTCAGTGTGGGAAGAGTTGCACCCAATTAGGGAATCTGAGAACGCATGAGAGAATACACATAGGAGAGAAGCTTAACCAATGCACTAAATGTAGAAAGCGATTTTCCTCTTCTGAATACCTGAAAATACATCAGAGAATACACTCAGGGGATACACCTTATAACTGCTCTCATTGTGCAAAGAGTTTTACCCGATTAGGGTCCCTGAAACGACATGAGAGAGAACACACAGGGAAAAAGTATTTCCACTGCGTTCTGTGTGGAACGTGTTTTACTGAGTTAGGCAATCTGAAAAAACATGAGAGGACACACTCAAGAGAAAAGTCTAGTTTTTCCTCATTGGATTATCTGAAAAATAATAAAATAATTAACTCTGGAGTACCACCTTACCAGTGCTCAGACTGTGAGAAAGGATTTAGCCGATTAAACCACCTGAGACGGCATGAGAGAACACACTCAGGAGAGAAGCCCTACCAATGCTCCCAGTGTGGAAAGAGTTTTACCCAAGCTGCACACTTGAAATACCATAAAAGAACACACACAGGAGAAAAACCTTACCATTGCTCCCACTGTGGAAAGAATTTCACCATGTCATGTAACCTGAAAAAACATGAGAGAATACACTCAGGAGACAAGCCCTATCAATGCTCCCAGTGTGGAAAAACGTTTACCCAGCTAGGGGACATGAAAAAACATAAGAGAATACACACAGGCGAAAAACCCTACCACTGCTCCCACTGTGGAAAGAGATTTACCTCATCAGGGGACCTGAAAAAGCACAACAGGACACACACAGGAGAAAAACCTTACCATTGCTCCCAGTGTGGAAAGAGTTTCTCAGAGTCAAGTAACTTGAAACAACATGAGAGAATACACTCAGGAGAGAAGCCCTACCACTGTTCCCACTGTAAAAAGAGTTATACCTCATCAGGAACCCTGAAATATCATGAGCTAACACACTCTGTGATGAAGCATTTCTAGGGTTCTCATTGTGAAAAGAGTTTTAAGAAGTTAGGTAAACTGAAGCAGCATGAGAAAATACACTCTAGGGAGAAGCCTTTTGGAACTGCTCCCACTGTGGAATGAAGTGTACCTGGTTAAGGCAACTGAAATTACATGAAAGAATACACACTGGAGAGAGAACTTATCAATGCTGCTCCCACTATGGAATGACATGTACCTGGTTAAGGCAACTGAAATTACATGAATCCACACCAGAGAGAAACGTTACCAATGCTTCCAGTGTGGAAAGATATTTACCCAGTTAGGGAAAGACCATGAGGTAACACACACAGGGGAGATTCCTTACCACTGCTCATATTGTGGAAACAGATACTTCACATCACATGGACTTAGAGTGCATCAGGGAGCACACATACGGCTCCCACACTCTGCTCACAACTTTGAGACAGATACGCAGCGTGCACTGACAGATGCCATAATGAGACTGATACAATGTTGCGATCTCTATGCGACAACGAGACAGAGAATGAGAAAATGGATAGAATCTCCTTATGATTATCAGTAAAATGAACAAACTTCAGAAATATTGATGACTATAAAAAGACCACCAAGCTTTACAGTAGTTAGATGGTCTCTCTGCTTCTGAGAGGATCTGGCTACTGTACCAGGATACATTTTGGGTCTTAGAAGGTCTCTCTGCTTCTGAGAGGACCACGCAGCCGTCATACTGCTCAGGAAGGAGACGTGTTCTGTCTCCTAGAGATGAACGTACTTTGGTGCGAAAAGTGCAAATCAATCCCAGAACAACAGCAAAGGACCTTGTGAAAACTGGTACAAAATTATCTATATCCATAGTAAAACGAGTCCTATATCGACAACTTGAAAGGCCGCTCAGCAAGGACGAAGCCACTGCTCCAAAACCACCATAAAAAAAAGCTAGACTACAGTTTGCAACTGCACATGGGGGCAAAGATCATACTTTTTGGAGAAATGTCCTCTGGTCCGATGAAACAAAAATATACTGTTTGGCCATAATGACCATCGTTATGTTTGGAGGAAAAAGGGGAAGGCTTGCAAGCCGATGAACACCATCCCAACCGTGAGGCACGGGGGTGGCAGCATCATGTTGTGGGGGTGCTTTGCTGCAGGAGGGACTGGTGCACTTCACAAAATAGATGGCATCATGAGGTAGGAAAATGATGTGGATATATTGAAGCAACATGTCAAGACATCAGTCAGGAAGTGAAAGCTTGATCGCAAATGGGTCTTCCAAATGGACAATGACCCCAAGCATACTTCCAAAGTTGTGGCAAAATGGCTTAAGGACAGCAAAGTCAAGGTATTGGAGTGGCAATCACAAAGCCCTGACCTCAATCCTATAGAAAATGTGTGGGCAGAACTGAAAAAGTGTGTGCAATCAAGGAGGCCTACAACCTGACTCCGTTACACCAGCTCTGTCAGGAGGAATGGGCCAAAGTTTACCCAACTTATTGTGGAAAGCTTGTGGAAGGCTACCCAAAACGTTTGACCCAAGTTAAACAATTTAAAGGCAATGCTACTAAATACTAATCGAGTGTATGTAAACTTCTGACCCACTGGGAATGTTGACGAAAGAAATAAAGGCTGGCTTATACTACGGGTGTGTTGGTAAATTTTATCCTGGAGTGCCAGATCTGAGATACGAATGATATTACTACACAGATCATACACGTAACGCTAGCTAGCTAGCTAACAGTACGCTAACTTGAAATGAAAACGACTTTGACAAAATTAGAAACGTGTCATATCTGACAATGGAGCTAGCTAGACTCTCTTACCTGTGTACATGGATGGACGGTTCTCCCTCTCTGTCACGGATGCCATGGTTGCCCTTAGTTTGAAGATATAATCCGGAGACAGGTGTTTTATACAACAGCCTTCTGTGTGTTCTCTTTTCGACTCCCTCAGCGTATTTGCAATGAAACACCAGAATGTTCTCCATCTCCTAAGCTATCATACTCTAATTCCACTGATTTCAAAACTCGGACCTCCAGAAAGTGGAGAGCAACACTTAAGCAGTTCTACTACGTGATATATTTAAAAAAAGCTGTGTTAGAAAGGATTACCTACACGTACTGACCAGCTCCTATTATAGACAGAAGCGTGCTTCATGGCAGACCAATCCGAACTCATCTCTCGGCATGTCCAGTCCATCAATTGTCTCAACCAATCATGGCTAGAGGGAATGTTTGTGTCTTTTTCCGTGGCTAAGCCAACTAGGCTCATAATTTTAACAATTGTATTCGTATTTACAGATGGCATACAAGTTTGTTATTAAGGCACATGAAAGTTCACATGTTCCAGAAGGCATTTCTGCCAAGAAATTTTTAAAAATGTAAAGTTTACATTCAGATGGCTCTCCTCTGAAGTATTGACGCATGACATACGCCTAGTTTCTTGAAACGAGTTACAAATAAGGAAGACTGTACAGAATATTCCAAAACATGCGTCCTGTTTGCAACAAGGCACAAAAGTAACACTGCAAAAGAATGTGGCAAAGCAATTAACTTTTTGTTCTGAATACAAAGTGTTATGTTTGGGGCAAATCCAATATAACACATTACTGAGTACCACTCTCCATATTTTCAAGCATAGTGGTGGCTGCATCAGGTTATGGGTATGCTTGTAATCGTTATGGACTGGGGAGTTTTTAAGGATAAAAAATAAACGGAATAGAGCTAAGCACAGGCAAAATCCTAAAGGAAAACCTGGTTCGGTATGCTTTCCACCAGATACTGGGAGATGAATTCACCTTTCAGCAGGACAATAACCTAAAACACAAGGCCAAATATACATTGGAGTTGCTTACCGAGAAGACAGTGCATGTCCCTGAGTGGCTGAGTTACAGTTTTGATTTAAATCTGCTTGAAAATCCTATGGCAAGACTTGAAAATAGTTGTCTAGAAATGATCAATAACCAATTTGACAGAGCTTGAAGAAATTTTGAAAGGAAGAATGGGCAAATGTTGCACAATGCAGTTGTGGAAAGCTCTTAGAGACTGTAATCACTGTCAAAGGTGATGATTCTAACATGTATTGACTCAGGGTGTTGAATACTTATCTAATGAAGATATGTTATCTACATGATGTATTGTTACACCATGTAGGAGCAGTATGGACCTAGTCTGTTCATTATATACATCTACATGATGTATTGTTACACCATGTAGGAGCAGTATAGATCTAGTCTGTTCATTATATACATCTACATGATGTATTGTTACACCATGTAGGAGCAGTATGGACCTAGTCTGTTCATTATATACATCTACATGATGTATTGTTACACCATGTAGGAGCAGTATGGACCTAGTCTGTTCATTATATACATCTACATGATGTATTGTTACACCATGTAGGAGCAGTATAGACCTAGTCTGTTCATTATATACATCTACATGATGTATTGTTACACCATGTAGGAGCAGTATAGACCTAGTCTGTTCATTATATACATCTACATGATGTATTGTTACACCATGTAGGAGCAGTATAGACATAGTCTGTTCATTATATACATCTACATGATGTATTGTTACACCATGTAGGAGCAGTATGGACCTAGTCTGTTCATTATATACATCTACATGATGTATTGTTACACCATGTAGGAGCAGTATAGACCTAGTCTGTTCATTATATACATCTACATGATGTATTGTTACACCATGTAGGAGCAGTATAGACATAGTCTGTTCATTATATCTACATTATGTTTTATACACTGAACAAAACTATAAACGCAACATGTAAAATGTTGGTCCCAAGTTTAATGAGCTGAATCCCAGAAATTTTCCATATACACAAAAAACGTGTTTCTCTCAAATGTCTCAATGTTTGAGAGAAGATTTGGCATGGGTCCTCAGATCCTCAAAGGGTTTTACAGCTGCACCATCGAGAGCATCCTGACCGGTTGCATCACTGTCTGGTATGGCAACTGCTCGGCCTCCGTCCACAAGGCACTACAGAGGGTAGTGCGTACGGCCCAGTACATCACCGGGGCCAAGCTTCCTGCCACAAATACAATTTGATTTGATTTTTTTTAACGTCCCCAAATTTGTTTACATCCCTGTTAGTGAGCAAGTGGGCGGGCCTATGCCCTCCCAGGCCCACCCATGGATGAGCCCCTGCCAAGTCATGTAAAATCCATAGATTAGTGCGTAATTAATTTATTTCAATTGACTGATTTTAGTTATGTGAACTGTTTTTGATTGTTGCGTTTAAATACAGCATGCAAATATAAAAATACACGTTCTTCTCAACTGCGTTACCCAACTCCAGTCAGCAGATGGCGATGTGTCTTTAAGGCGATGCTTTCAGTGTGACGCGTAATCTAGTGGACGGGGACGCTTCCTCGATAACAACAGCTATCCAACAACAGCTATAACAACTCTTTGCTAGCCAAAATACCCGAAACAGTCAAGTTCACTTTCAACCACTCTGCTTTGAATACACTTCTGTCGTATCTAGTTGTCCCATTTAATTTCATATTTACGTTGTTAGTCAGCTGGCTGATTTAAGTTGCGAACTAGCTACGCTACCATCTCCGACCATGAGTTCACTAAGATACTCTCCTCCTGCTGAAGAAGAGGAGGTCTGCTGTGTGGAGAAAGAGGGTCTGTGGCTGAACATTGTCGTGAAAGAGGAGGAGGAAGAGGAGGATGTTACAATACAAAAACAACTAGAGGGTGAGGCTGTTACCGTGAAAGAAGAAGAGAAAGACGTTTCAGTGAAAGAAGAGGAAGACTCGTTCAGAGTGAAAGAGGAGGAGGATGTTACAGTAAAAGAAGAGGAGGAAGAGAAAGAGGAGGATGCAGTTTTTGGAGGAATGAACGAGGGAGAGATAAATGGCACATTGAAAGAGGAGAAGGAGACAGGAGAGCTGATTAACGCCAGTGAGTAGTATCTATCTTAGAAACGGGAAAACCTCTGCAGTTGTTGAACTAATGTGTTTTCAAGGGGCGTTCTATTGACGTTTTATACTTGAATATGTTGTTCTTTACTGTAGGAATTGTTAAAGCTACAATGTAAGGTTTGTATAACATTAAAAAGCGGGCCACCAACAAAACGTTAACGATGGATCAAATGCATTAAAATTAATGACATTGATTTAAATACTGTAGTCCTCATGATCTATTATAGAGCTCTGATCAGCCTGTAAACATGACATTATCTATTATTATAGAGCTCTGCTCAGCCTGTAAACATGACATTATCTATTATTATAGAGCTCTGCTCAACCTGTAAACATGACATTATCTATTATTATAGAGCTTTGCTCAGTAATAGTCTGTTAATCATGTCTGTCTCTAGTAGTAGTAAACTCAGCAAAATAAGAAACATCCCTTTTTCAAGACTCTGTCTTTCAAAGATAATTCGTAAAAATCCAAATAACTTCACAGATCTTCATTGTATAGGGTTTAAACACTGTTTCCCATGCTTGTTCAATGAACCATAAACAATTAATGAACATGCACCTGTGGAACGGTCGTTAAGACACTAACAAAACGAAACAAAACAGCGTCGCCTATGGGCACAAACCCACCGTCGCTGGACCAGACAGGACTGGCAAAAAGTCCTCTTCGCTGACGAGTTCCGGTTTTGTCTCACCAGGGGTGATGGTTGGATTCGCATTCATCGTCGAAGGAATGAGCGTTACACCGAGGCCTGTACTCTGCAGCGGGATTGATTTGGAGGTGGGGGGTCCGTCATGGTCTGGGGCGGTGTGTCACAGCACCATCGGACTGAGCTTGTTGTCATTGCAGGCAATCTCAACGCTGTGCGTTACAGGGAAGACATCCTCCTCCCTCATGTGGTACCCTTCCTGCAGGCTCATCCTGACATGACCCTCCAGCATGACAATGACACCAGCCATACTGCTCATTCTGTGTGTGATTTCCTGCAAGACAGGAATGTCAGTGTTCTGCCATGGCCAGCGAAGAGCCCGGATCTCAATCCCATTGAGCACGTCTGGGACCTGTTGGATCGGAGGGTGAGGGCTAGGGCCATTCCCCCCAGAAATGTCTGGGAACTTGCAGGTGCCTTGGTGGAAGTGTGGGGTAACATCTCACAGCAAGAACGGGCAAATCTGGTGCAGTCCGTGAGGAGGAGATGCACTGCAGTACTTAATGCAGCTGGTGGCCACACCAGATACTGACTGTTACTTTTGATTTTGACCCCCCCTTTGTTCAGGGACACATTGTCACATGTCTGTGGAACTTGTTAAGTAAATGTCTGTTGTTGAATCTTATGTTCATACAAATATTTACACGTTAAGTTTGCTGAAAATAAACGCAGTTGACAGTGCGAGGACGTTTCTTTTTTTGCTGAGTTTGGTGGTAGTAGTAGTGGTAGTAGTTGTCTGTTAATCATATATGTATGTAGTGGTAGCAGCAGTAGTCGTAGTACACCATCATTAAGTTTGCTGATGACACAACAGTGGTAGGCCTGATCACCGACAAGGAGGAGGTTCAGTGACCTGACCATGTGGTGCAAGGACAACAACCTCTCCCTCAACGGGATCAAGACAAAGGAGATGATTGTGGACTACGCCCCCATTCTCATCGACGGGGCTCTAGTGGAGCAGGTTGAGAGCTTCAAGTTCCTTGGCGTCCACATCACCAACAAACTAACATGGTCCAAGCAAACCAAGACAGTCGTGAGGAGGGCACGACAAAACCTATTCCCCCTCAGGAGACTGGAAAGATTTGGCATGGGTCCTCAGATCCTCAAAAGGTTTTACAGCTGCACCATCGAGAGCATCCTGACGGGTTGCATCACTGCCTGGTATGGCAACTGCTCGGCCTCCGTCCACAAGGCACTACAGAGGGTAGTGCGTACGGCCCAGTACATCACCGGGGCCAAGCTTCCTGCCATCCAGGACCTCTATACCAGGCAGTGTAGACTCCAGCCACCCTAGTCATAGTGGTACCGCACGGCAAGCGGTACCGAAGCGCCAGCTTCTACCCCCAAAACATAAAGACTCCCGATCAGCTAATCAAATGGCTACCCAGACTATTTGCACTGCCCTCCTCCATACGCTGCTGCTACTGTCTGTTATTATCTATGCATAGCCACTTTAATAACTCTACCTATGTACATAATTACCTCGAAGCCGGTGCCCCCCCGCACATTGACACATTGACTCTGTACCGGTACCCCATGTATATAGCCACGCTATTGTTATTTACTGCTGCTCTTTAATTATTTGTTTTTCTTATCGCTTACTTTTTTAAATATATTTTCTTAACTGTTTTTCTTAATTGTTGGTTAAGGGCTTGTAAGTAAGCATTTCACTGTAAGGTCTACACCTGTTGTATTTGGCGCATGTGACAAATAACATTTTATTTGAGCAGCAGTAGTAGTAGTAGCGGTAGTAGCAGTAGTGGTGGTAGTAGTAGTAGAGGTGGTAGTAGTAGAGATAGTAGTAGCAGTAGTAGTAGAGGAGGTAGTAGTAGTAGTAGTAGTAGTAGTAGAGGTGGTAGTAGTAGTAGAGGTGGTAGTAGTAGTAGAGGTGGTAGTAGTAGAGGTGGTAGTAGTAGTAGAGGTAGTAGTAGTAGAGGTGGTAGTAGTAGAGGTAGTAGTAGTAGTAGAGGTAGTAGAGGTGGTAGTAAAATGCATATTTGTAAAGCATTAAGTGTTTTCTATTAAACCCTAATAACTCCACTTCTCTTATCTTAATCAACTTGAAACCCATTTAAGTGTTTTGAATTGTTTGGAGTCCACAAGGGAGGATGTATAATGCTTCCATGCAACGGTCTCTTTCAGCCTGCTCATAAGACAGCATCCTGTTACATTGCTGCTTGCAGCTATATTTATTATGAAGTAAATTGAAAATGTTCTGAAAACCTGACCTCAAATGTTCTGACCTCCAGGTTATTGAGGGATCTAGTCTGGATTAAACCTCATTGGCAGTAGGATTATAAATATCTGGTCACTTTCCCCAATTTCCATGGTTTTCCAAGATACCCAGAATCATGAGCAAATAAGCAGGAAATCCGGAATCCTCCAAACCAGGATTTCTGAAAAGCCTGGGAATTCTGGGAAATCAACCCTAATAGGAAGACAGTTTTATCATGTGGAGGTTTCATTCAGGTCTCTGTTTAACTACACACTCTGTATTTTATTGAGGGATCTAATCTGGATTATGTGGCGGTTTCATTCAGGTCTATATTTAACTAAATACCTTGTCTTTGGCAGGAGAGAGACCAGACTCTCACTCTGACAGCGGGAAGAGTCCTTCAGGGGAACCAGACCCAGAGACGCCCAAACCAGCAAGACAGCATCACTGTTCCCACTGTGGAAAGAGTTTTACCTGGTTAGGGTACCTAAAACAGCATGAGAGGACACACACAGGAGAAAAGCCTTTCCAATGTTCCCAGTGTGGAAAGAGTTTTACTGTGTTAGTCAACCTGAAAAGGCATGAGAAACTACACTCTGGAGAAAAGCCATTCCAATGTTCCCAGTGTGGAAAAAGTTTTGCCCGGTTAGGGCACTTAAAAGAGCATGCGAGGACACACACAGGGGAAAAGCCTTACCACTGTTCCCAATGTGAAAAGAGATTTTCACGATCAGGGGACCTAAAAAGTCATGAGAGGACACACACAGGAGAAAAGCCTTACCAATGTTCTCAGTGTGGGAAGAGTTTCACACAGGTAGGGAACCTGAAAATACATAACAGAATGCACTCTGGAGAGAAGCCTTACCATTGCTCCCAATGTGGAAAGAGTTTTACCTGGTTAGGGAGTCTGAATTCACATGAATGGACACACAGAGGAGAGATGCCTTACCACTGCTCCCAATGTGAAAAGCGTTTTAACCAGTTGGAGCACCTGAAATCACATGAAAGAACACATTCAGGAGAAAAGCCTTTCCACTGCTCTCATTGTGGAAAAACATTTTCCCAGTCAGAGGACCTGAAATCACATGAGAGAATAGAGAAGCTGTGTTCTGACTTATGTTTTTGACTGGAAATGTGTGTGTTTTGAAATCATATTGTTTATATGAAACCTGACTCACAAATATAAATTATATTGTTTATATGAAACCTGACTGACATATTGTTTATATGAAACCAAAGAAGCCTACTCTTGTTTTTTTAATCCTGAGACATGGTCAATTAAAAATATCTCTTAAGTCTGGGTAGGCTGGGTGGGAGGTAACCCAATGGGTATGTCTGGGTAGACTTTTGGCCTTCTATTAAAACAGGTTTGGTTTCATTGGTGGAAAGATGATGTAGATGCAAGGATGGGTTTCCTAGGTTATCGAAAGGAAACTGAAACATTGTCCAAACAAGGCATATCTATATGGGCAGAAAAATGTTATATTATTATTTTATTTTTTTTCACCTTTATTTAACCAGGTAGGCAAGTTAATAACAAGTTCTCATCTACAACTGCGACCTGGCCAAGATAAAGCACAGCAGTTAGACACATACAACAACACAGAGTTACACATTGGAGTAAACAAACATACAGTCAATAATACAGTAGAAAAAAACAAATCTATATACAATGTGTGCAAATGAGGTAAGATAAGGAACGTAAGGCAATAAATAGGCCTTGGTGGCGAAGTAATTACAGTATAGCAATTTAGCACTTGAATGGTAAATGTGCAGTAGATGCAGTAGAGATACACTTCAACAAAGTTCAACATCTATATATACAATATTAATCAACACTTGGTAAGGTTTCTAGCAATAAACAGGCTTTGAATATTATGGAGAACTCTTAATCAGAGGTGATGATAACGATACTAAAGAGTTACACTACATGACCAAAAGTATGTGGACACCTGTTGTCAAACATCTCATTCCAAAATCATGGGCATTAATATGGAGTTGGTACCCCCCTTTTGCTGCTATAACAGCCTGCACTCTTCTGGGAAGCCTTTCCACTAAATGTTTGAACATTGCTGCAGGGACTTGCTTCCATTCAGCCACGAGCATTAGTGAGGTCGGACACTGATGTTGGTCGATTAGGCCTGGTTCGCAGTCGGCGTTTCAATTTATCCCAATGGTGTTCGATGGGGTTGAGGTCAGGGGCTCTGTGCAGGCCAGTCAAGTTTTCCCAAAACAATCTGGACAAACCATTTCTGTATGGACCTCGCTTTCTGCACAGGGGCATTGTCATGCTGAAACAGGAAAGGGACTTTCCCAAATTGTTGCTACAAAGTTGGAAGCATAGAATCATCTAGAATGTCATTGTATGCAGTAGCATTAAGATTTACCTTCACTGGAACTAAGGAGCCTAGCCCGAACCATGAAAAACAGCCCCAGACCATTATTCCTCCTCCACCAAACTCTGACTCTATGTATTGGGACAGGTAGCATTTCCCTGGCATCCACCAAACCCAGACTAATCCGTCGGACATTGCCAGATGGTGAAGCTTGATTCATCACTCCAGAAAACGTGTTTCCACTTCTCCAGAGTCCAATGGCGGCGAGCTTTACACCACATCCAGCCGATGCTTGGCATTGTGCATGGTGATTTTAGGCTTGTGTGCGGCTACTCGTCCATGGAAACCCATTTCATGAAGCTCCCGACTAACAGTTCTTGTGTTGACGTTGCTTCCCGGAGGCAGTTTGGAACTCGGTGGTGAGTGTTGCAACCGAGGACAGAGGATTTTTACACGCTACGTGCTTCAGTACTCTCCTACCACTTCGCGGCTGAGCCCATTGTTGCTACAAGAAGTTTCCACTTCACAATAACAGCGCACTTACGGGTTGACCGGGACAGAAATTTGACAAACTGACTTGTTGGAAAGGGTGCATACTATGACTGTGACATGTTGAAAGTCACTGAGCTCTTCAGTAAGGCCAATGTTTGTCTATGGAGATTGCAAGGCTGTGTGCTTGATTTTATACACCTGTCAGCAACGGGTGTGGCTGAAAATATCAGAATCCACTAATTTGAAGGGGTGTCTGCATACTTTTTTTATATATAGCGTACCTTGGCCACCACACACCACATTCATGTGATACTCACAGTCAATAACACATCTCTAGGGCTCCATGCTGGTCCATACTCACAGTCAATAACACATCTACACGATGTATTGTTACACCATGTAGGAGCAGTATAGACCTAGTCTGTTCATTATATACATCTACATGATGTATTGTTACACCATGTAGGAGCAGTATAGACCTAGTCTGTTCATTATATACATCTACATGATGTATTGTTACACCATGTAGGAGCAGTATAGACATAGTCTGTTCATTTATATACATCTACATGATGTATTGTTACACCATGTAGGAGCAGTATAGACATAGTTGTTAATTGTAATATCTGTTTAGGTGAATGAATAAGAAATTATCTTAAATGCAAATGTGCAGTAGTATAGTATTTAAATTCTCACTCAATAAAAATCTGCACTAATGAATCAAAACATGCTTTTCTTTGTACGTTTCCATATAATATTGACTTATATAATAAACTTTTTGTCTGAAAATAAAATATTTTCCTCAACTGCGTTACCCGCTCTAGTCAGCAGTTGGCGATACTACTCGCGTGACGTGTAATCTAGTGGACGGGGACGGGACACTTCAACAACAACAACAACAACAGTTTGCCACCGCGCCGAAATGTTCAAGGTCTTTATAATGTTTCGGTGTATATTATAGTCATTGTGTTTTAAACACACGTCTACCAGTTACCCAGTTTAATTTAATATGTACGTTGTTAGCTAGCTGGCTGGTTAAGTTAATTAGCTAAAAACAAAGAAGTATTTTTATACAATATATCCCGATTATTTATATAATATCTCTGTGGAGAAAAATTATGCTTATAAATGAAGGAGCGTGAAAAGAAAACCTGCCGATATAAAGCAGAGAGTTTTCATGGTACTTAGCATCGAATACCAATATACACAGGCAGTTAGGAAAGCAAAGACTAGCTTTTTCAAACAGAAATGTGCATCCTGTAGCACTAATTCGCAAAAGTTTTGTGACACTGTAAAGTCCATGGAGAATAAGAGCACCTACTCCCAGCTGTCCACTGCACCGAGGCAAGGAAACTCGGTCACCACCGATAAATCTACGATAATCGATCATTTCAGCACCTGGCTACCCCAACCCCGGTCAAAATCTGGACCCCTACAAAATCTGGACCGCTACAAATCAGCCGCGCTAGACAATCTGGACCCTCTCTTTCTAAAATTATCCGCCGAAATTGTTGCAACCCCTATTACTAGCCTGTTGAACCTCTCTTTCGCATCGTCTGAGATCCCCAAAGATTGGAAAGCTGCAGCGGTCACTCTAGATCCAAACAGTTAAAGACCTTTATCCATCCTGTCCTGACTATCTTACCTCCCTAATCTTACTAAATTTACACACACTGTATATAGATTTTTCTATTGTGTTATTGACTGTACGTTTGTTTTATCCCACGTGTAACTCTGTGTTGTTGTTTTTTGTCGCACTGCTTTGCTTTATCTTGGCCAGGTCGCAGTTGTAAAATGAGAACTTGTTCTCAACTGACCTACCTGGTTAAATAAAGGTGAAATAAGTTATTATAATTTAATAAATATGTAATAACGTAAAGCATAACTGTCTGTACTTATAGGTAAACACGTATCGTGACTACAACTCAGTTACTACGTCTTTAACCACACTGTGTTGTTACACTGGTGAGTAAAAACTCATGCTTCCTACCATTTAACTTTTTTGTCCGAAAATAAACTCTACATTTTATTCAACATTATAATACACATTTTACTCAACTGCGTTACCCAAATGTTATAGTCCTAACAATATTTGACTGTGATATTTTACCCTCCAGTCAGCAGATGGCGATCTGACGCTTTAAGGCGATGCTGCCAGTGTGACGTATCATCTAGTGGACGGGACGCTTCTTTCAACAGCAGCAACAGTTAGTCAGCCACCTCCGTAGCTTGATAGACAAAATAGACCAACCAATAAAGATCTTTAGACGCTTTAGTGTATATTAGACACTGTGTTTTAAAACCCACTTCTGTCGTCTAGTTAGTTATCCCATTTACGGTGTTGTTATTGGTAATCTAGCTGGCTGGTTAAGTTAGCATTAGCCTAGTTAGCTACCATCTCCGACCATGAGTTCACTAAGCTGCTCTCCTCCTGCTGAAGAAGAGGAGGTCTGCTGGACGGAGAAAGAAGATCTGGTCAAAGAGGAGGAGGAAGAGAAGGATGAAGAGGAGGTCTGCTGTGTGGAGAAAGAGGGTCTGTGGCTGAACATTGTCGTGAAAGAGGAGGAGGGAGAGGAGGATGTTACAGTAACAAAACAACTAGAGGGTGAGGCTGTTACCGTGAAAGAAGAAGAGAAAGACGTTTCAGTGAAAGAAGAGGAAGACTCGTTCAGAGTGAAAGAGGAGGAGGATGTTACAGTAAAAGAAGAGGAGGAAGAGAAAGAGGAGGATGCAGTTTTTGGAGTGAAAGAGGAGGAAGGGGAGATGACTGTCACATCCAAAAAGGAGGAGGAAGAAGAAGAGGAAACTGGATATCTGGGGCACGTTTCCCAAAGGCAACTTAAGGCATTCAATGATTCTAACGATGAACAGGCCCTGATTAACACCAGTAAGTACTGTCTTAAAAACAGAGGCTCAAACTCTGCAGTTGTTGAACTGATGTGTGGTGTTAAAGGGGAAATCTGCAGTTGTTGAACTGATGCTTTTTTTCACCTTTATTTAACCAGGTAGGCAAGTTGAGAACAAGTTCTCATTTACAACTGTGACCTGGCCAAGATATAGCAAAGCAGTTCGACACATACAACAACACAGAGTTACACATGGAGTAAAACAAACATACAGTAAATAATACAGTAGAAAAAAAAACAAATCTATATACAAAGAGTGCAAATGAGGTAAGATAAGGAACGTAAGGCAATAAATAGGCCATGGTGGCAAAGTAATTGCAATATAGCATTTAAACACTGGAATGGTAGATGTGCAGTAGATGAATGTGTAATGTAGAAAAACTGGGGTGCAAAGGAACAAGATAAATAAATAAATACGGTAGGGGATGAGGTAGTTGGTTGGGCTATTTACAGATGGGCTATATACAGGTGCAGGGGGTTGTGAGCTGCTCTGAGCTGCTGGTGCTTAAAGCTGGTGAGGGAGATCAGATTTTAGTAGTTCGTTCCAGTCATTGGCAGCAGAGAACTGGAAGGAAAGTCAGCCAAAGGAGGAATTGGCTTTGGGGGTGACCAGTGAGATATACCTGCTGGAGCGCGTGCTACGGGTTGGTGCTGCTATGGTGACCAGCGAGCTGAGATAAGGTGGGGCTTTACCTAGCAGGGACTCGTAGATGACCTGGTGCCAGTGGATATGGCGACGAGTGTAAAGCAAGGGCCAGCCAACGAGAGCGTACAGGTCGCAGTGGTGGGTGGTATATGGGGCTTTGGTGACAAAACGGATGGCACTGTGATAGACTGCATCCAATTTGTTGAGTAGAGTATTGGAGGCTATTTTGTAAATTACATAACCGAAGTCGAGGATCGGTAGGATGGTCAGTTTTACGAGGGTATATTTGGCCGCATGAGTGAAGGACACTTTGTTGCGAAATAGGAAGCCAATTCTAGATTTAATTTTAGATTGGAGTTGTTTGATGTGAGTCTGGAAGAAGAGTTTACAGTCTAACCAGATACCTAGATATTTATAGTTGTCCACATAATCTAAGACAGAACCGTCCAGAGTAGTGATGCTGGACGGGCGGGCGGGCAGGTGCGGGCAGCGATCGGTTGAAGAGCATGCATTTAGTTTTACTTGCGTTTAAGAGCAGTTGGAGGCCACGGAAGGAGTGTTGTATGGCATTGAAGCTCGTCTGGAGGGTAGTTAACTTCACCGGCTCCAGCAGCAAAGGTGACTGTTTTGGAGAGCCTGGCGTGCCCAAAGTAAAATGCCCTCCCATTTAGGCCCAGAAAATGGGATATGCATATATTTAGTACCATTGGATAGGAAACACTCTGAATTTGGCAGGCAAAACCCTGAGGAATCTCTGTCCTGAAAAAAGTCATTTTGACACATTGCTCATTTTGAGCCCTACCTATCAAAATGACCATATATAGGCATGTTAACGCAGTGCCGCGTCGCTTCCTTATGATGTCATCAACCACGAGGCGGTGTTTTACTCCATCTTGGGGAATTTGACCATTGATAAACAGCATGGAGCGAGAGACCGCGTTATGAAAACTCTTCAGAGTCTTGGCGTGCATGAGGCAGTAGCGCTGTGCCTTATTTATCGTTTTTAGCGTTCAGTTTATATTCGGCTGATTTATAATTGTACATATACGTAAAAGGGTTCCTAAGGATACATTTAAAACTATGTTTGATTGTTTTTGGACAAGTTTATAGGTAACATTTGAGCGAGTTGGCGCCCGCGTTTCAAAAGAGTAATGGAGGCTGTCGTTTTGCATGAACCAAATGAGGATTTATGGATAAAGCGTTACTTTTTCTAACAAAAGAACCATGGATTGTCTTCGTTGGACACTTAGGAAGACCTCAGCAGAAGTTCTTCAACAGGTAATTACTTTGTTTAGCTGTGAAATGTGTTATGTGTGTGCCATGATTGCTAATCGATACATGGCTATTGGAAAATATGTGAGGTGCTACCCTCAAACAAATGAATGTGCTGCTTTCGCCGTAAAGCCTTTTTGAAATCTGACAACGCTGTGATATTGCCTAGAAACAGAGCTTTTGATGAGTATGGAACACTTGTATATAGCTGGATGTTTAATAATTCAATTTTCGGATTTTAAACCTGGCGCTACAGGTTTGCGCTAGTAGTGTCGGGATGATCCCGCTAGCGACCCACTGGTATTTAAGTCGTTATTAACACCGTTTCCAAAGAAGGGCCAGAAGTATACAGAATGGTGTCGTCTGCTGAGAGGTGGATCAGAGACTCACCAGCAGCAAGAGTGACATCATTGATGTATACAGAGAAGAGAGTCGGCCCAAGAATTGAACCTTGTGGCACCCCCATAGAGACTGACAGAGGCCCGGACAACAGGTCCTCCGATTTGACATACTGAACTCTATCGGAGAAGTAGTTGGTGAACCATGCGAGGCAATCATTTGAGAAACCAAGGCTGTCGAGTCTGCCGATAAGGATGTGGTGATTGACAGAGGGGAAAGCCTTGGCCAGATCAATGAGTACGGCTGCACAGTAATGTCTCTTATCGATGGCGGTTATGATGTCGTTTTGGACCTTGAGCGTGGCTGAGGTGCACCCATGACCAGCTCTGAAACCAGGTTGCATAGCGGAGAAGGTACGGTGGGATTCGAAATGGTCGGTAATCTGTTCGTTAACTTGGCTTTCAAAGACCTTAGAAAGGCAGGGTAGGATAGATATAGGTCTGTAGCAGTTTGGGTCAAGAGTGTCTCCTCCTTTGAAGAGGGGGATGACCGCAGCTGCTTTCCAGTCTTTGGGAATCTCAGACGACACGAAAGAGAGGTTGAACAGGCTAGTAATAGGGGTTGCAACAATTTCAGCAGATCATTTTAGAAAGAAAGGGTCCAGATTGTCTAGCCCGGCTGATTTGTAGGGGTCCAGATTTTGCAGCTCTTTCAGAACATCAGCTAACTGGATTTGGGAGAAGGAGAAATGGGGGAGGCTTGGGCGAGTTACTGAGGGGGGGTGCAGGGCTGTTGACCGGGGTAGGGGTAGCCAGGTGGAAAGCATGGCCAGCCGTAGAAAAATGCTGTGTGGTGTTAAAGGGGAAATCTGCAGTTGTTGAACTGGTGTGTGATGTTAAAGGGGAAATCTGCAGTTGCTACATCCATATTTGGACTTTTAAATTATTTATTTATAGCCATTGATTCTTGAAGATTATAAACTGTGTGGTTCCAGCACTGAATGCTGACAGCCATGGTATATCAGATGCAATGCATCGTGCCTAAGAACAGCCCTTAGCCATGGTATATTGGCCATATACCACACCCCCTCGTACCTTATTGCTTAAATATACCACATGCCTATAACACATGCCTCATGAGCTTAGTTCAACTGTTGTACCCCATCAGAACCACAAATAAGCTTTTTTAGTCCAATGTTTAGAAACAATGTAAACCAACACTGTATAGCCTCAACATGGTTAAAACTATCATGTTGATATCATGGATGGTCAGTCCTTGAATTTGTCTATGAATTTGAGAGTAGTTACCTTTCTCAAGCCCCATCCATCTTATTACCAAAACAGTGGTGGAATGACAGCTGCGTTATTGTTTGAACTGCAGATTGGTTGGTTGGCTGATTGTGGCTTTTAAAACTTCTACAGCATCAGTGTCTCGAAATCTGGACAGTTGCTGCTCTGACGGTAAATAATGTACTTACATTCAGTAATCTTGCTCTGATTTGTCATCCTGAGGGTCCCAGTAGTTTTGTTTGATAAAATCCATTTTTATATCCATTCCATGTTGTATACAGCGTTTTGCATGAATTCTGACTCTTTCAACTTGCAACAAAACAATTTATGAAATCTAATCGGCAAAACGTTGTTCGGTTCCTGTGCAATCCTCAGACACTCAAGAAGGCACCCAAACTTGTTTAATCATTTTACATTACGTATTGGCTACGCAACACGTCAATTGTCCCCTCAAGGGCAGCCATCATTACGCACCAATGAGACGAGCAGTGTTCACTTGATTGACAGTGTCTTGGTCCAATGACCACCTAGATGGAATGGATGAGGACTCTGTGAGTGACCACAGTTTTGATTCCATCGCGGAATAAATGTTTTTGGAAGGAAAATATTCACTTTTAGATCAGTAAGTAAAAAACGTTTTTGCTTCTCATGCTAATGCAGTTATTTAAATGGTTGCATATTCATTTCAGATATTTTTCTTTAATATATATATTAGCACACACACATAGTACCAGTCAAAAGTTTAGACACACCTACTCATTCCAGGGTTTTTCTTTATTTGTACTATTTTCTACATTGTAGGAAAAAAATAGTGTAGACATCAAAACTATGAAATAACACATATGGAAGTACAGTTGAAGTCAGAATTTACATACACCTTAGCCAAATACATTTAGACTCAGTTTGAGATTATTCAAATTAGCCACCCTTTGCCTCGATGAGAGCTTTGCACACTCTTGGCATTCTCTCAACCAGCTTCATAAGGTGGAATGCATTTCAATTAACGGGCGCACCTTGTTCAACCTTGTTAAGGCAGACACATAGGCTATGCTAATACATTGTATGTTATGTTGGCTATGACATGCTGTGGCTTTTTGAGTGTCTAATTGGTCAACATATTTCATTATGGTGATTGTGTTCCTTATACTCTATATAATATATAGACCTGAGGCATACAATATATTAGTATAGTCTGTGTTTTACTGCCTATTGGTCAACATATTTCATTATGGTGATTGTGTTCCTTATACTCTATATAATATATAGACCCGAGGCATACAATATATTAGTATAGTCTGTGTCTTACTGTCTATTGGTCAACATATTTCATTATGGTGATTGTGTTCCTTATACTCTATATAATATATAGACCAGGCATACAATATATTAGTATAGTCTGTGTCTTACTGTCTATTAGTCAACATATTTCATTATGGTGATTGTGTTCCTTATACTCTATATAATATGATAGCAGGCATACAATATATTAGTATAGTCTGTGTCTTACTGTCTATTGGTCAACATATTTCATTATGGTGATTGTGTTCCTTATACTCTATATAATATATGCAGGCATACAATATATTAGTATAGTCTGTGTTTTACTGTCTATTGGTGAACATATTTCATTAATGGTGATTGTGTTCCTTATACTCTATATAATATATAGACCCGAGGCATACAATATATTAGTATAGTCTGTGTCTTACTGTCTATTGGTCAACATATTTCATTATGGTGATTGTGTTCCTTATACTCTATATAATATATGTTTATAGATATGTGTATTTAATGTATTGATGCAGGGCCCATCCGTTAATGTATTGATGCAAGGCTCACCCCTACTAAAATAAAGGTTAAATAAAATAACAGTCAACTTGAGATCTAACTGAATGTGTTTTTAATCCTCAGTAGTGGTAGAGACTCTTGACTCCGATGACCTGTGGGTGCCACTCCAAAGAGACCACAGTCCTCCATCCCCCACTCATTCAAACGTAGGAACTGGTTCCTCCAGTCTGACCCCTGCTGCTGTTGTCTCTGGCTCCACACCCACCCTGGCCCGGCCATCTAGAGGTGTGAAGAGGCAAGCCCAGAAGCGGAGGAGGGCCAGTGCACCAGCGGCAACTACCGCCGAGGCAGAGGACCGTTGGCACACTGTGCTAGAGGATGACGTGGAGCCTCTTCCACCAACATTTAGACCGAAAAGGCAGCCAGGACCTCAGCTGGACGTGACTGCCAAGTACAGCCCCCTTCAACTTTTCCAGATGTTTTTCTTCTTGTCAGTTTTTGGTTCGCTGGTGTCCAACACCAACAAGTATGGGGCTAAGAAACAAGCAGGCAAGAAAGAGGCCTGGAAGCCCATTTCCATCCAAGACCTGTACTGTTACATCTCACTGGTCATTTTCATGGGGCTGGTGAAGTTGAAAAACCTGAGGGACTACTGGAGAACGTCACCACTCTACCAACTGCCTTTCCCCACCGCTGTCATGTCTTCTAACAGGTTTCTGACTATCTCGCAGGCGCTTCATATCAGTGACCCACAAGTTGACGACGACAATGACAAGAAGAGAGGCACAGCAAGCTTTGATAAGCTCTGCAAAATCAAACCTCTCTACTCCAGAATGGTTGAGGCCTGCAAGACCCATTTCCAGCCCGCCCAGAACCTGTCCATAGATGAGAGGATGGTAGCCTCAAAGGATAGAAATGGCTTCAAACAATACATGCGTAACAACCAAACAAAATGGGGTTACAGACTGTTTGTTTTGTCTGATTCTGAGTGTGCCTACACTTGGAATATGTTTGTTTACGAGGGGAAATCCATCTCAGCCAGCGGTACGGGACTCAGTTATGATTCCGTTATTGAATTATTGGATTTTCAACTGCTGGGGACGGGCTACAAACTGTTTGTGGACAACTTTTACACAAGCCCTAACCTGTTTACAGACCTGAGGAAGCTGAATGTGTGGTCTTGTGGCACCATTCATCCCAACAGAGTGGGTTTTCCCAAAACAAAAGTAAACGACATACCTAAGAGGGCTGATAGGGGTACCATGCGATGGATTCGTAAAGATGACCTGCTCTTCATAAAGTGGATGGGTACCAGACAGGTGGTCATGTGCTCCAGTATCCACAAATCCTTCAGTGGCGATCACGTCAGCAGGCGTGTGAAGGACGCCGATGGGGAATGGACCACAAAAAATGTCCCCATTCCAGCTGCTGTAAAGGATTACAACAACAGCATGGGAGGTGTGGACCTGTCAGACACTCTGATAGGCTACTATAATGTTCTCCACAAGACAATGAAATGGTACAGGACATTGTTCTATCACTTCATCGACATTGCTGTGGTGAATGCATTCATCCTGCATAAGGAAATGGCTAAGAGCTGTGGACAGACCCCCATGACACAGCTAGCCTTCAGAGAGCTGCTCAACCAGGAGCTTGCTGGCTGCGGCACAAAGTCCACTGCAGCACCTTCTGTCCCCTCTACGTCCCCTCTACCTCTGTCCCTTCTACTCCTGCCACCAGTGGTGTTCACCTGCCAAAATACATAACTGCAGGCATGAATATGCCTCAGGGCAAAAAGAGCACAGCAGGGAGGCGTCGTTGTGTTCTGTGTCACAGGAAATCTCCCGTCACCTGCACATCTTGTGCTGTGACCCTCTGCTTCACAGCAGAGAGAGACTGCTATGGGACTTGGCATCAGCAGCACAATCTGGTGTAGAGGACTGTGGGTGTTCTAAATCCTCTAATTGTAAATAAAACATGTTTTTCACTTCGTGTGTGGTTTGCCTCACAAGTCCTCAATTGGCAGCTTCATTAAATAGTACCCGCAAAACACCAGTCTCAACGTCAACAGTGAAGAGGCAACTCCGGGTTGCTGGCCTTATAGGCAGAGTTGCAAAGAAAAAGCCATATCTCAGACTGGCCAATAAAAAGAAAAGATTAAGATGGGCAAAAGAACACAGACACTGGACAGAGGAACTCTGCCTAGAAGGCCAGCATCCTGGAGCTAATAAATGTACTGTCAGAGCAAACATTTTTCATTGTTTTTATTACATTTTGTTTTTTGTGTATTTCATTTTTTTACTTTAGTTTATTTAGTAAATATTTTCTTAACTCTATTTTCTTAAAACTGCATAGTTGGTTAAGGGCTTGTAAGTAATCATTTCACGGTCTACACCTGTTGTATTCGGCGCATTTAACTAATACACTTTGTTTTGATGTAGCTACACAGGCTGATAATACCAGTAATGGTGTAGACCTAAAAAATTAAAAATATTTTAGATGCCTTATTTAACTAGGCAAGTCAGTTAAGGACATATTCTTATTTACAACGACGGTCTAGGAACAGTGGGTTAACTGCCTTGTTCAGGGGCAGAACGACAGATTTTTACCTTGTCAGCTCGGGGATTCGAACTTGCAACCTTTCGATTACTAGTCCAATGCTCTAACCACTAGGCTACCTGCTGCCCCATGTTGTTTGTGCAACAGTATCTTCTAAATCACAGAGGAATACGTTGTCATGTCGTTGTCATGTCGTTGGCCTGTTGGTGAGGTTTATGACCCCCATAAATACCCCCCCCCTTTTCTCTCTCTCTACTCTATAGAGTTGACTCTTGGAAAGCCTTTGTTAACATAGAGAGAGTCTGGTAACATCAAAAGGGTGGGGAACGGAACCATATTTCGGTAATCCAACCAGTTGAAAATATCCGTTGGTACTTAAAGAATATGATGTCAGATCAGTTGTCGTCTGAGACATTATTACTGATGATAGGACGACATAAACTGTATCTTGGAAAGTCTACACATTCTAGTTATCAAATTCACATGGAATTGTTGTGCCATTTTTAAATTTTTAAATATGAAACTATTTGTGAAAAGATGAAATGCAATTTTAGCTTCTAAATGAGAGAATAATTTTTCAATTGTGAACTAGGCTCAACTCAGTGGCCCCGCCCAAGTGAACAGACATTGGTTGTAAACTATGAAACGTGCCCCTCTCTCCCACCACTATATAAGCCCCTTTACGAAAATGTAACTTTGTGTTCCTGAAGACGTGAGGACTGCTGTCCATGCGTTTTAAAAGGGCTACTAATATCAACTACAGAACTAAGCCAACCTCAGCGTGAGCTCTGGTTGTGAATGGTTGAACGACTGGGCATCACCACCCATTTGTGTTTTATTACTTAGCTGTGCTTACAGCTGGGTAAGGGAAAAGTCACAAGGCACCGCACCATGTGCGCAATACCCAGACTGCCGCATTTTGCGGGGCCGTTTCATTTAGTGTCCGTTGGGGGACTCTATTCCCCCATAGTATGTTGTACCGATGTTGACCCGACTGAAACGGAACATAATGTCATGACTTTAACTACTGTTCCCTGAAGGAGGGAAACGAGGAACAACACTTGTTTGTCCTCGCACCGCCCGTTTCTGGTTTCAATGAAGAGGGGTATTAAATTGAAGGAATGAATCAGAGCCTTACACTTATCACTGGTGGAAGGCTGGACAGCCAGCCAGGCACAGATTTAATAGAATGTTATACCTAGTTTCCCTCCTTCAGGGAACAGTAGTTATAGTCATAACGTGTGGATTTAATAGTATGTTGTACCTAGTTTCCCTCCTTCAGGGAACAGTAGTTATAGTCATAACGTTAAGCTTGTCATATGATGAACTTCAACTTAAATACTGGATCTTGCTGTCTGACAGTTTTTTGTATTCAGATCTCTGAAATGCACTCTAACTACGTAACATTTAGTGTCTCCTTATGTTACGCTGGGAAAACAGTTTTCATGGGGACAGAAATCCTAAATAATTTCAGAGTTTTAAAAATCCAATGGTTGATACAAGTTGACAAATGACCGGTGTTGGAAAACGTACTCAATTGTCATACCTGAGTAAAAGTAAATATACCTTAATAGAAAATAAAATGTTACTGGGTAAAGTCAAATTCTTTATATCAAGCAAACCCCACGGCACAATTGTCTTTTTTTAATTTTTATTGACGGATAAACAGGGGCTCCAACACTCAGACATAGTTTACAAATGAAGCATGTTATGTTTAGTGAGTCCACCAGATCAGAGGCAATAGGGATGACCATGGATGTTCTCTTGATAAGTGGGTGAACTGGACCATTTTCCTGTCAAAATGTAACAAGTACTTTTGGGTGTCAGGCTAAATGTATGTAGTAAAAAGTACATTATTGTTATAGAAATGTTGTGCTCAATGTTCACCAACTGAACTTCAATTAAACAAACTCTGTCTGTTACCCAGTATTTGTAAGATACTGGTTGAAATGAGACAAACAGAGGCCAATCTATAATGGTCAAATGTAAATTGTTTATTCACGGGAGAGCTCTGAGCTCTAAAAGGTGTACACAGTCTTTTATATGGTACAATGTTGAAATACAAAAAATACAAAGGCCCACCATATTCCCCACCCTTTCTGGGAAATGGTGCTTTTCCCACAGTACACATTCAGCGGCATATCACAATCTTACAACCTAAGTCAAACTTGGGCGGCTCTTTAACAATCCCTCCTGTCTCAAGGACAGGGGCCTCTCGCATGTGTCTGGTAGAATCAAAGAATTCTTTGTTCTCCCAGATACTCCCTAGATGAAGTCGTACCAGCCTGTTCCACTCTACACACAAAGTTAATATCTAGACACGCACACATCAATTGGACTACCATTTGTCTTAAACCCTATCTCTATTGCATACATTTTCAGAATTGAATATTCTTATATGTACAAACATTTAGTCATTAACCATAAAATCTATAACAATTATTTTCTTTAGGTATGTAGTGAAGTAAAAGTTGGCAAAATTATACAGTGAGGGAAAAAAGTATTTGATCCCCTGCTGATTTTGTACGTTTGCCCACTGACAAAGAAATTATGTGTGAGAGACAGAACAACAACAAAAAAAATCAGAAAAACGCATGTGAAAAATGTTATAAATTGATTTGCATTTTAATGAGGGAAATAAGTATTTGACCCCTCTGCAAAACATGACTTAGTACTTGGTGGCAAAACCCTTGTTGGCAATCACAGAGGTCAGACGTTTCTTGTAGTTGGCCACCAGGTTTGCACACATCTCAGGAGGGATTTTGTCCCACTCCTCTTTGCAGATCTTCTCCAAGTCATTAAGGTTTCGAGACTGACGTTTGGCAACTCGAACCTTCAGCTCCCTCCACAGATTTTTTATGGGATTAAGGTCTGGAGACTGGCTAGGCCACTCCAGGACCTTAATGTGCTTCTTCGTGAGCCACTCCTTTGAAGTTGTCCTGTCCCCTTAGCAGAAAAACACCCCCAACGCATAATGTTTCACCTCCATGTTTGACAGTGGGAATGGTGTTCTTGGGGTCATAGGCAGGATTCCTTCTCCTCCAAACACAGTGAGTTGAGTTGATGCCAAAGAGCTCCATTTTGGTCTCATCTGACCACAACACTTTCACCCAGTTGTCCTCTGAATCATTCAGATGTTCATTGGCAAACTTCAGACGGGCATGTATATGTGCTTTCTTGAGCAGGAGGACCTTGCGGGCGCTGCAGGATTTCAGTCCTTCACGGCGTAGTGTGTTACCAATTGTTTTCTTGGTGACTATGGTCCCAGCTGCCTTGAGATCATTGACAAGATCCTCCCGTGTAGTTCTGGGCTGATTTCTCACCGTTCTCATGATCATTGCAACTCCACGAGGTGAGGTCTTGCATGGAGCCCCAGACTGAGGGAGATTGACAGTTCTTTTGTTTCTTCCATTTGCGAATAATCGCACCAACTGTTGTCATCTTCTCGCCCACCTGCTTGGCGATGGTCTTGTAGCCCATTCCAGCCTTGTGTAGGTCTACAATCTTGTCCCAGACATCCTTGGAGAGCTCTTTGGTATTGGCCATGGTGGAGAGTTTGGAATCTGATTGATTGATTGCTTCTGTGGACAGGTGTCTTTTATACAGGTAACAAACTGAGATTAGGAGCTCTCCCTTTAAGAGTGTGCTCCTAATCTCAGCTCGTTACCTGTATAAAAGACACCTGGGAGCCAGAAATCTTTCTGATTGAGAGGGGGTCAATCCCTCAATAAAATGGAAATCAATTTATAACAATTTTCACGTGTGTTTCTGGGGATTTTTTTGTTGTTATTCTGTCTCTCACTGTTCAAATAAACCTACCATTAAAGTTATAGACTGATCATTTCTTTGTCAGTGGGCAAACGTACAAAATCAGCAGGGGATCAAATACTTTTTTCCCTCACTGTATACAGTAAAGTACAGATACCCCAAAAACCTACTTGAGTAGTACTTTAAAGTATTTTTACTTAAGTACTTTACACCACTGCTAATGACAAACTGCACGCGATTCAACAGCCAAAGTGTGGAGAAAACGTTCAGAAGAAATGTCTAGAATATCTATCAGGGAACAATACTGTTCTCCACATTGGATCCAATATCCCTAAACAAATGTATGGTTATAAGATTTCCAGTAGGTTCTAGTCTGATTTACAGCAGAGTCTGATTAATTTACAGTAGGGTCTCATTAGATATAACAGAAAGCATCAAGGTAATGTGATAAGGTTTTATGTGTTTCTGTGTGTCAGTTTGGACACAGAGATACTTTCCACATAATGTGTAGAGGACTGTTCCTTGGTGGATAGGCTGTTGTACAACACACACAGCTATTTTCCTTCATTCAGGACATTTAGAATGACAACTCATTACAGAGTAGCCTAGTGGGATTATTTACCAAGTATTCTTGGGTCCTACAGTAGGTCATTATTATTATTAGGTGAAGTTATGGGTCCTACAGTAGGTCTATGTTGTTGTTAGGTGAAGTTATGGGTCCTACAGTAGGTCTATGTTGTTAGGTGAAGTTATGGGTCCTACAGTAGGTCTATGTTGTTGTTGTTAGGAGTTATGGGTCCTACAGTAGGTCTATGTTGTTGTTAGGTGAAGTTATGGGTCCTACAGTAGGTCTATGCTATTGTTAGGTGAAATTATGGGTCCTACAGTAGGTCTATGTTATTGTTAGGTGAAGTTATGGGTCCTACAGTAGGTCTATGTTATTGTTAGGTGAAGTTATGGGTCCTACAGTAGGTCATTGTTGTTATTATTAGGTGAAGTTATGGGTCCTACAGTAGGTCTATGTTGTTAGGTGAAATTATGGGTCCTAGGCCTATGTTAAACATTAGGAACACCCTCCTAATATTGAGTTGAACAGCCTCAATTCGTCAGGGCATGGATTCTACAAGGTGTTGAAAAGCGTTCCACAGGGAGGCTGGCCCATGTTGACTCCAATGCTTCCCACAGCTGTGTCAAGTTTGCTGGGTGGCCTTTGGGTGCTGGACCATTCTTGATACACCCGGGAAACTGTTGATCGTGAGAACCCAGCAGCGTTGGGGGTTCTACTAAGCTAACATATGGAATTGTTTTAAGATGGATCATTTTGCTGTTTAGAATTGTAGGATCCCTTTTAGGTATCAAAATATACTGTGTATATATATATAAAAAAAAAAATTGATGAAAGGATATTTTTGCTGTCAGCCTATGAGAACTCCCCTGAGTTTCCCCCCACGGGGGTGAATTAGTGAACAGCAACACAGATCTTAATGTTGCAATTTCAGAAAGGGGCCTTTATTGGTGGGGCCTTTATTGGTGGGGCCTATATTGGAGGGGCCTATATTGGAGGGGCCTATATTGGTGACCAAGAGTCTGGCACACTGCTTAGGGTTTCAGCAACTTTAAGAACTTATTTATAGCGTAGAATCATCCACTTTACTACTAATATATAAAAAAACAAGACAGAATATGGCTATTGTTGCTCACTTGACTGTTTTAGTAAGACTATTTTCAAATAAGTTTATAAAAGTTGTTGTTGTAAAACATCATGGGCATCACCTTTTAGCTCAAATAAACTGTAGATTTCTACTGTTGTGGGTCTTTAACCATCTGTCTGACTTTGTTGTTCACACAGGAGTGAGACGTGACTATTGTGGATCCTCTGGGGAGCCTCAACTACATCATGAAGCTGAGGAGGCAGAGAAGAGTCTCTCCACATCAGAACGCCTCAAACACCAGCAGAGACCCAGAGGGAAGAAACCTCACCACTGCTCTGACTGTGGGAAGAGTTACTCAAGATCAGATTCACTAAAAGTACACCAGAGAATTCACACTGGAGAGAAAACAAATAGCTGTTATCAATGTGGGAAGAGTTTTACTACATCTAGCCAGCTGACTATACACCAGAGAAAACACACAGGAGAGAAACCTTACCACTGCTCTGACTGTGGAAAGAGTTTTGCTGTCTCAGGATATTTACAATCACACCAGAGAACACACACAGGAGAGAAGCCTTATAGCTGTCATCAATGTGGGAAGAGTTTTTCTCACTCAAACACACTGATATCACACTTTAGAATACACACTGGAGAGAAATCTCACAGCTGCTCTCATTGTGGGAAGAGATGCACATCTTTAGCAACCCTTAAAATACATCAGAGAATCCATACAGGAGAGAAACCTTATAGCTGCGCTGACTGTGGGAAGTGTTTTGGTTTGTCAGGACATTTAAAATTACACCAGAGAACACACACAGGAGATAAACCTTATAGGTGTGATCAATGTGGGAAGAGTTTTAGTCACTCAGGTGGCCTGATAGTACATCAGAGAATCCATACAGGAGAGAAACCTTATAGCTGTGATCAATGTGGGAAGAGATTTGTCACATCTAATAGTCGTAATATACACCAGAGAACGCACACAGGAGAGAAACCTTACCACTGCTCTGACTGCGGAAAGAGTTTTGTTTCGACAGGACATTTAAAAGTACACCAGACAACACACACAGGAGAGAAGCCTTATAGCTGTAATCAATGTGGGAAGAGTTTTGTTACATCTGGCAGCCTGAAAAGACACCAGAGAACACACACAGGAGATAAGCCTTATAGCTGTGATCAATGTGGGAAGAGTTTTGTTACATCTAGCTGTTGTACTATACACCAGAGAACACACACAGGAGAGAGACCTTACCACTGCTCTGACTGTGGAAAGAGTTTTGTTTCATCAGGATGTTTAAAATCACACCAGAGAACACACACAGGAGAGAAGTGTCATAGCTGTGATCAATGTGACAAGAGATACTCCGATAAAAGATCTCTGATTAAACATCAGACAATTCATGCATGAAGGAGTTTTTCAATTAAATAATGTCACAATGTAGAATGTTTAACATTGTAGTATGTCACAATGTAGAACCCTAAACGTTTGTTCCCTGCTCTGTTGATTTCAGCTTGATATGGATATTAGCCTCATCAGGGGAAAAATCCAGGCTCTGAATTGAAAGAGTACTATTTATATCGTTAGAAAAAAAGTGATTGACAAGTAAAGTGTTGCCTTACACTTACCGCATTGGCAACCCACTTAAATCAAAAAGCATCACTTCAAACTGTAGCTAGCTGTTTTCTACTCATTGTCCTCTAACCAGTGATGTACACGTTATTCCCAGATTCCATGTGTTTTTTTTTACGGTTCTAACCGTACGTGCAATCTCATCTCCCCCTCTCGCGCAATTGATTTCACATCGATATGAGCGATGACAAATAAGTGTAGGGTTTCTCTTCCTTTTAGGGACCGCTACATTTAAATGCATCACTCCAAACTGTAGCCGACTGTCTTCTACAGGTTGTTGTCTCACCAGTGCTAAATGTCATTAAATGTCATTGAAAAGACAAGAAGAATATGCCCGAGGTCCAATCTACATTTGTTTTTTGTTGAAAGTTGAAAATATGTATTTTTCAGGTCGTTGTTTCAACAACTTGAAAACAACTTAATTCAACGTACTTGCAGCCTATACACATGGACGCAGTATAAAAAACAAACGGGTCTATGAACAATGTTTTATGAACAATCCATCATCACTCCAGAATTTCTTCTAGTTGTCTTCATTCCACTACTGAAGAAGCATGTCTCAAATCACTTACTCATATTCATATAAAATAATATAGATATTCATATTTCAAACATTCAGCCTGAAACAATACAAAGGTTTAATAATTCCGTTCCTCACCATTAAGTGAATTATTGACAATGCATATTAACATTCTGTTTTTGATATTTCATCATATTTGCATTTCATCAAATCAAATCAAATTTTATTTGTCACTTACACGTGGTTAGCAGATGTTAATGCGAGTGTAGCGAAATGCTTGTGCTTCTAGTTCCGACCATGCAGTAATATCTAACAAATAATCTAACAATTTCACAACAACTACCTTATACACACAAGTGTAAAGGAATGAATACGAGTATGTACATATAAATATATGGATGAGTGATGGCTGAACGGCATAGGCAAGATGCAGTAGATGGTATACATGTGAGATGAGTAGTGTAGGATATGTAAATATTATATAAATGGCATCGTTTAAAGTGGCTAGTGATACATTTATTACATCCACTTTTTAATTATTAAAGTGGCTAGAGATTTGAGTCGATGGCCGAACGGCATAGGCAAGATGCAGTAGATGGTATAGAGTACAGTGTATACATTTTATATGAGTAATGTCGGATATGTAAACATTATATACAAAATTGTTTAAAGTGGCTAGTGATACATTTGTTACATCCAATTTTCTATTTAGTAATCAATCGTAATCATAATTATTTATGCAACCAACTGACAATTTTTTTGTTTAAATTATATTGTTTACAAAGAATGGAATAAAACAAGCTTTTCCTTAGAATGCTCATTAGTCTTTCAGTTGTTATTGTTATTCTTTAGTTTTTATCCCTGTGCTTGTTGTGTAGTAAATATTTCAGTTGTTATTGTTATTGCTTTTAGTCGTCCATGTCTGAAATGTGCTGTATAAATAAAGCTTGATTTCATTTGAACATATTGTAAAACAAATGAACCCAATGACCGACCAATCAACAGACTCTTGCAAAACCAATGAACAAGTCTGTGCAAAAGCAACATGTATCTCAGTATGAAAAACAGTATCAATTCTGTACATCTTCCACTGTCAAAAGTGTGCCTGGTATGTAAGTGTAGTATCTCTTTTCAACAAATCCAGTACATTTTTGTTGAAAATTACATTACAAAAATATGTCAAAAGATTTCAACTACTGGAACAAACAAATGGATCAATCCCACTTTTCCAGCCTGCTGAAGGCGTGGTGGAGTGGTAAACACCACCCCCGGCTCTACCAGGGGCTTGAGGTGGTCTCCCACAGCTCTGCCAGGGGCTTGAAGTGGTCTCCCACAGCTCTACCAGGGGCTTGAAGTGGTCTCCCACAGCTCTACCAGGGGCTTGAGGTGGTCTCCCACAGCTCTACCAGGGGCTTGAGGTGGTCTCCCACAGCTCTACCAGGGGCTTGAGGTGGTCTCCCACAGCTCTACCAGGGGCTTGAAGTGGTCTCCCACAGCTCTACCAGGGGCTTGAGGTGGTCTCCCACAGCTCTACCAGGGGCTTGAGGTGGTCTCCCACAGCTCTACCAGGGGCTTGAGGTAGTCTCCCACAGCTCTACCAGGGGCTTGAGGTGGTCTCCCACTGCTCTACCAGGGGCTTGAGGTAGTCTCCCACAGCTCTACCAGGGGCTTGAGGTGGTCTCCCACAGCTCTGCTTATGTCATGTTCTGTGGCCTGGCTGTTTCATTTATAGACTGCCCCTGCAACACAAAGAAACACATTTAGTCATATTATATAAAAACACTCAAGGTAATGGATATGGAGCATCTGTAGCCTCAGTTACACCTGCCACCTAAATGTGACTTCTGTCATCTGATCACTCCAAGCTGCATTAGGTCTGGATGCACAAAAGTTACAATGTGCTTAAATGAGGTTTAGATCTGCCAGGATGGGCATTGTGTTCATTGTGTTCTGAATTTGCCAGTCTGGACACAATCAGGCCACTGAATATGCATAAGCAATGTAAAGAGATGTCGGGAAAGAACATTCTAAACTTTACAAAAATATAAACAAAACATGTAAAGTGTTGGTCCCATGTTTCATGAGCTGAAATAAAAGATACCAGAAATGTTCCATACGCACCAAAACCTTATTTCTCTCACATTTTGTGCACAAATTTGTTTACATCCCTGTTGGTGAGCATTTCTCCTTTGCCAAGATAATCCATCCACCTGACAGGTGTGGCATATCAAGAAGCTGATTAAACAGCTCGACCAACAGATGCATATCTGTATTCCCAGTCATGTGAAATCCATAGATTAGGGCCTAATTTATTTATCTCAATTGACTGATTTCCTCATATGAACTTTTAACTCAGTAAAATGTTTGAAATTGTTGCATTTATATTTTTGTTCAATATAGACAAATTACCTTCAAAATAAAAAAGAACACGTGTGTGCCTGAGGGGAAAATAACTTACAGACGAAGTGGGTGAGAAATTACACCAATATCAGTGGACAATTTGCACTAATGTAAATAAACATAGATGATGGATCATATTCCCTTTTGCTGACGTGATGAACCGCTAAGGGGACATAAATATTTACCATCTAAAACCACGTGTGACCTCTCACCTCTCTGGCTGTAGAAGTGTTCTTCCTAACCAGTCCCTCAACAGCTCTCTGACTGAGCTTCACCCTCACTGGGTCCTCGGAGGAGAGGAAGGCTGAGGAGGGATGAAAAGATGAATGGATCAGTCAGTCAACAAGTCAGTAATATAAAGAGAGTGTTGATCAGATTAAATGTCCATCTCCCACCCATGGAGAGACCTTTATACTGTATCCAGGGTTGGGTAGGTTACTTTCTAACTGTAATCTGTTAGTTACTAGTTACCTGTCCACCCATGGAGAGACCTTTATACTGTATCCAGGGTTGGGTAGGTTACTTTCTAAATGTAATCCTTTAGGTACTAGTTACCTGTCCAACATTGTAATCAGTAACATAACCTTTGGATTACCCAAACTCAGTTACATAATCTGATTACTTTCCCCTTAAGAGCCATCAAGTTAGTACCACAGTCATAACCCTTACCTTAAATAACCCTAACCTTAACCATACTGCTAACCCTAATGCCTAACCCTTACTTTAACCATACTGCTAACCCTAATGCCTTACCTCAAATAACCCCAACCTTTTCCACACTGCTAACCCTAATGCCTAACCCTTACTTTAACCATACTGCTAACCCTAATGCCTAACCCTAACCTTAAATAACCCTAACCTTTATCACACTGCTAACCCTAATGCCTAACCCTAACCTTAAATAAGCCTAACCATACTGCTAACCCTAATGCCTAACCCTAACCATACTGCTAACCCTAATGCCTAACCCTAACCTTAACCATACTGCTAATCCTAATGCCTAACCTTAACCATACTGCTAACCCTAATGCCTAACCCTAACCTTAAATAACCCTAACCTTAACCACACTTCTAACCCTAATGCCTAACTCTAAGCTTACATTGTTGTGTTTTTATGAATTAAATGCCAAGCTGTCATCAAGGTAAAGAGGTGGCTACTTTGAAGAACATAAATATATAATATACACTTTTTGTGGCTATTACATGATTCCATATGTGTTATATCATAGTTGTGATGTCTTCACTATTATTATACAATGTAGAAAATAGTAAAAATAAAGAAAACCCCTTGAATGAGTAGGTGTTTCCAAACTGTTGACTGGTACTGTATGTCTGAAAGCTATCAAAGTAAACAAGAAGTAATTCGTGGTTAATTACCTATTATTAAACAGCATGTAAAACCACCGACAACCCCAACTTACATGTCGATGGACTGACAACATTCAGCCAATCCCGTGTTCCAGTCGACAATAAAAAGTCCTCAGAAACAGGCGTCTTCTCCCTTCGGTTGACCGACAACACTCTGACCTGAGTGTGCGGGTGCAGTGTCCACAGGCACATTTCCAAGCGCTCTGATTGTTTTGGGAATGGCAGGGCTGTGATGTGTGAGGGATAATTTAGGTAGACTGAGCAGCCACACTAACAGGACTTAAGGGAAACTGAAGGGAACTAGTCGTGAGGGGACGTTAGGTAGAGAGGAGAGGAGCAGGACGGCCCCTTATCACACCCTTACTAGCAAATATAGTGATGAGAGGAAGCCCAGTGGAAGAAGATAGAGCGAGATGGATTTTGGGCCGACATTCTGCTAATTTTCTCATCGATTAAACGTTTGATCTCAATACAGTTTTATTTTTTTTCCATAACTAGAATGTGTAACAAATAGAGTGGTCTACGTTTTGTAGACTTTACCATTTGCCAAAGTTTGTTTACAAGGAGGGCAAGTTGAGTATTGAGTTATTTCACACGCGCACTTCACACAGTAGGCGTTTTCTAGGGGTTACAATATCACATTACAGGAGGATTAAGGGACATACACACAGTCATCATTCTAACAGCTTTTTTTGTTGGCAGAGTATTTAATTGTTTTAAAATATAGTTCAATTTATTTTTGCAAGCTAATAAAATGTGGTGTTTTGTTTGTCAATTTACATTTGTGAATATGAAATTTGGCCAAAATAATAATTTTATGAATTACATACAATTGTTTCAACTTATTTCTATTGTAAGTAAAAAAAAATCCAAGCAGTACATCTCTCCATAATAGTGTAAAATCTTCATAAATGTGTCCAATTAAAAACCTACTGATGTCTTACCACAGATTCCTTACACGAATACATTGACAAAAAAGATGCAACACTGTTTCTGGGTGGTCATTACAAAAGGTACAATTTTAATTTATGTTTTTTTTTACTTCTTTATATAGTGGTTGGCAGGATAATATTTATGAATAATTTAAAAAGAAACTTCCTTAATTTTGTTAATAAGTAGATATGTGTGTGGCAACATACAAACTTTTTTCCAACAGATATTATCAATAAAACCATTCCAATAAGGCATGACAAGGTATAGATACAACATCCTTGCTGAAACAAGGCATGTATAGATCTATTGTTGTTGAATGGACCAACATGACATAAGGTCTAGACACAACATCCTGTTGAAACAAGACATGTATAGATCTAAACCCCAAACAGCAAGCAATGCAGGTGTAGAAGCACGGTGGCTAGGAAAAACTCCCTAGAAAGGCCATAACTTAGGAAGAAACCTAGAGAGGAACCAGGCTATGAGGGGTGGCCAGTCCTCTTCTGGCTGTGCCTAGTGGAGATTATAACAGAACATGGCCAAGATGTTCAAATGTTCATAGATGACCAGCAGGGTCAGATAATAATAATCACAGTGGTTGTAGAGGGTGCAACAGGTCAGCACCTCAGGAGTAAATGTCAGTTGGCTTTTCATAGCCGATCATTCAGAGTATCTCTACCGCTCCTGCTGTCTCTAGAGAGTTGAAAACAGCAGGTCTGGGACAGGTATCACGTCCGGTGAACAGTTCAGGGTTCCATAGCAGGCAGAACAGTTGAAACTGGAGCAGCAGCACGACCAGGTGGACTGGGGACAGCAAGGAGTCATCAGGCCAGGTAGTCCAGATGCATGGTCCTAGGGCTCAGGTCCTCCGAGAGAGAGAAATAAAGAAAGAAGGAGAGAAAGAAAGAGAGAAAAAGAGAGAGAGAATTAGAGAGAGCATACTTAAATTCACACAGGACACCGGATAAGAGAGGAGAAATACTCCAGATACAACAGACTGACCCTAGCCTCCCGACACATAAACTATTGCAGCATAAATACTGGAGGCTGAGACAGGAGGGGTTGGGAGACATTGTGGCCCCGTCCGACGATACCCCAGGACAGGGCCAAACAGGCAGGATATAACCCCACCCACTTTGCCAAAGCACAGCCCCCACACCACTAGAGGGATATCTTTAACCACCAACTTACCATCCTGAGACAAGGCTGAGTATAGCCCACGAAGATCTCCCCCACGGCACAACCCAAGGGGCCGGGGGCGCCAACCCGGACAGGACCCACCCAAGTGACGCACCCCTCCTAGGGACAGCATGGAAGAGCCCCAGTAAGCCAGTGACTCAGCCCCTGTAATAGGGTTAGAGGCAGAGAGTGGAGAGAGGGGAACCGGCCAGGCAGAGTTAGCAAGGGCGGTTTGTTGCTCCAGTGCCTTTTCGTTCACCTTCACACTCCTGGGCCAAACTACACTCTATCATAGGACCTACTGAAGAGATGAGTCTTCAATAAAGACTTAAAGGTTGAGACCGAGTCTGAATATTATAAATGCAAACCAACATGAAGCATACAAACTTGGTAGTACAGAGTAGATGAATATGATGTTGCGAAATATTGCATTGTAGGTAGTTTAGAAGTTAGCCAGAAATAAGTTAATAAATATGTAATAACGCAAAAACATAACTGTTTGTACTATCGTGACTGCAACTACGTTTCTAAGTCTTTACCCACACGGTTGTTACATTGGTGGGTAAAAACGAAAACTTCCTAACCGTTAACTTGTTGTCTACAATCTACGTCTTACTCAACTGCGTTACCCAAATGTTATAGTCCTAACAATATTTGACTGTGATATTTTACCCTCCAGTCAGCAGATGGCGATCTGACGCTTTAAGGCGATGCTGCTAGTGTGACGTATCATCTAGTGGACGGGACGCTTCTTTCAACAACAACAGTTAGTCAGCCACCTCGGTAGCTTGATAGACAAAATAGACCAACCAATAAAGATCTTTAGACGCTTTAGTGTATATTAGACACTGTGTTTTAAACTCACTTCTGTCGTCTAGTTAGTTATCCCATTTACGGTGTTGTTATTGGTCATCTAGCTGGCACGTTTAGTTAGCATTAGCCTAGTTAGCTACCATCTCCGACCATGAGGTCACTAAGCTACTCTCCTCCTGCTGAAGAAGAGGAGGTCTGCTGGACGGAGAAAGAAGATCTGGTCAAAGAGGAGGAGGAAGAGGAGGATGTTACAATACAAAAACAACTAGAGGGTGAGGCTGTTACCGTGAAAGAAGAAGAGAAAGACGTTTCAGTGAAAGATGAGGAAGACTCGTTCAGAGTGAAAGAGGAGGAGGATGTTACAGTAAAAGAAGAGGAGGAAGAGAAAGAGGAGGATGCAGTTTTTGGAGTGAAAGAGGAGGAGGGGGAGATGACTGTCACATCGAAAAAGGAGGAAGAAGAGGAGGAAACTGGATATCTGGGCCCGGTTTCCCAAAGGCATCTTAAGGAATCCAGTCATTCTAACGATGAAGTTAGCCTTGAGATGCTTTTGAGAAACCGGGCCCTGGTTAACACTAGTAAGTACTGTCTTAAAAACAGAGGCACAAACTCTGCAGTTGTTGAACTGATGTGTGGTGTTAAAGGGGAAATCTGCAATTACATCCATATTTAGACTTTTAAATTATTTATTTATAGCCATTGATTATTGAAGAATATAACACATGCCTCATGAGCTTAGTTCAACTGTTGTACCCCATCAGAACCCCAAATAAGCTTTTTTTACTCCAATGTTTAGAAACAATGTAAACCAACACTGTATAGCCTCAACATGGTTAAAACTATCATGTTGATATCATGGATGGTCAGTCCTTCCATCATAGGTCTGTCTATGAATTTGAGAGTGGTTACATTTCTCCAGCCCCATCCATCTTATTACCAAAACAGTGGTGGAATTACAGCTTTGTTATTGTTTGAACTGGGGATTAGTTGATTGATGTGGCCTTTTTAAAGTGATAACCTAGGTTTTAAACAGAAACAAAATGTCTGCCCTGAGACTTGGTTTGGTGAACAGCTGAGGGGTGGGGGCTGGAGAAATGTAACCACTCTCAAATTCATAGAGAAATCTATTGTATCAACCTTAACCCAAAACCTAGTGACCTCGTCAAGAAGTTCAGACATCTTGGCATAACGGTTATAAGGTGTTGGCTTGGCAGTCGCTGGACTCAGATTGGAGTCCTGCTCTGGGCTACCCCCTGAATTCACTACACTATGAATACAAGGACTGGCCATCCATGAGGTCATAATGATAGTTTAACCAGATTTCTAGGCTATATAGTATATTCTAGAATTCCTAAATGATGTCATAATGATAGTTTAACCAGGTTTCTAGGCTATATAGTATATTCTAGAATTCATCCATGATGTCATAATGATAGTTTAACCAGGTTTCTAGGCTATATAGTATATTCTAGAATTCATCCATGACGTCATAATGATAGTTTAACCAGGTTTCTAGGCTATATAGTATATTCTAGAATTCATCCATGATGTCATAATGATAGTTTAACCAGGTTTCTAGGCTATATAGTATATTCTAGAATTCATCCATGATGTCATAATGATAGTTTAACCAGGTTTCTAGGCTATATAGTATATTCTAGATTTCATCCATGACGTCATAATGATAGTTTAACCAGGTTTCTAGGCTATATAGTATATTCTAGAATTCATCCATGAGGTCATAATGGTAGTTTAACCAGGTTTTGAGGCTCTACAGTGTTTGTTTACAAACAGTGGAGTTATACAAGTTTGTTTTTGTTTCTGATGGGGAAATACAGTTGGAACATTTGAGGCATTTATAAGTTCTATTCTTTAAGAATCAATATCTATTATGGCTGACCCCATTTAGCTGTTTGGTTATTAAATTGAAAGGCTGTTGGTCGACCAAGATTTATTTAGCCTGAACAGTCGCAAATATATATGTATGTACGTACGGTCACTATGGCGACGATGTCGTCGATGCCCTTATTAATGAAGCCGTTGGCTGATGTGGTAAACTCCTCAATGCCACCGGATGAATCCCTGAACAGATTCCAGTCTGTTTTAGTGAAACAGTCCTGTAGCTTAGCATCCGCTTCATCAGACCACTCCCTTATTGAGTTGGTACTTTCCTGTTTCAGGGTTTTGACTTATAAGCAGGAATCAGGAGTATAGAGTTATGTTCATATTTACCACATGGAGGGTGAGGGAGAGCTTTGTATGTGTCTCTGTGAGTGGAGTAAAAGTGATCTAGAGTTTTTCCCTCTAGTCCCCCCTGATCTTACCAGACTCTGCTGTCCTGTCCTGTCAATGTATAGAAAAACCAGCTAGATGTATATTATCCTGTCCTGTTGATATATAGAAAAACCAGCTAGATGTATATTATCCTTGTCCTGTCCTGTCGATGTATAGAAAAACCAGCTAGATGTATATTATCCTTGTCCTGTCCTGTCGATGTATAGAAAAACCAGCTAGATGTATATTATCCTTGTCCTGTCCTGTCGATGTATAGAAAAACCAGCTAGATTTATATTATCCTTGTCCTGTCGATGTATAGAAAAACCAGCTAGATGTATATTATCCTTGTCCTGTCGATGTATAGAAAAACCAGCTAGATGTATATTATCCTTGTCCTGTCCTGTCGATGTATAGAAAAAACAGCTAGATGTATATTATCCTTGTCCTGTCCTGTCGATGTATAGAAAAACCAGCTAGATGTATATTAACCTTGTTCTGTTGATTTATAGAAAAACCAGCTAGATGTATATTATCCTTGTCCTGTCCTGTTTATTTATAGAAAAACCAGCTAGATGTATATTATCCTTGTCCTGTCCTGTCGATGTATAGAAAAACCAGCTAGATGTATATTATCCTTGTCCTGTCCTGTCGATGTATAGAAAAACCAGCTAGATGTATATTAACCTTGTTCTGTTGATTTATAGAAAAACCAGCTAGATGTATATTATCCTTGTCCTGTCCTGTTTATTTATAGAAAAACCAGCTAGATGTATATTATCCTTGTCCTGTCCTGTCGATGTATAGAAAAACCAGCTAGATGTATATTATCCTTGTCCTGTCCTGTCGATGTATAGAAAAACCAGCTAGATGTATATTATCCTTGTCCTGTCGATGTATAGAAAAACCAGCTAGATGTATATTATCCTTGTGTCCTGTCACATAATAGTGTATAGAAAAACCAGCTAGATGTATATTATCCTTGTCCTGTCCTGTCGATGTATAGAAAAACCAGCTAGATGTATATTAACCTTGTTCTGTTGATTTATAGAAAAACCAGCTAGATGTATATTGTCCTTGTCCTGTCCTGTTTTTTTATAGAAAAACCAGCTAGATGTATATTGTCCTGTCCTGTCAATGTATAGAAAAACCAGCTAGATGTACATTATCCTTGTTCTGTCCTGTCGATGTATAGAAAAACCAGCTAGATGTATATTATCCTTGTTCTGTCCTGTCGATATATAGAAAAACCAGCTAGATGTACATTCGGGCAAAAAAGTATTTAGTCAGCCACCAATTGTACAAGTTCTCTCACTTAAAAAAGATGAGAGAGGCCTGTAATTTTCATCATAGAGTACACTTCAACTATGACAGACAAAATGAGGAAAAATAATCCAGAAAATCACATTGTAGGATTTTTATGAATTTATTTGCCAAATTATGGTGGAAAATAAGTATTTGTTCACATACAAACAAAGCAAGATTTCTGGCTCTCACAGACCTGTAACTTCTTCTTTAGAGGCTCCTCTGTCCTCCACTCGGAATTACCTGTATTAATGGCACCTGTTTGAACTTGTTATCAGTATAAAGACACCTGTCCACAACCTCAAACAGTCACACTCCAAACTCCACTATGGCCAAGACCAAGAGCTGTCAAAGGACACCAGAAACAAAATTGTAGACCTGCACCAGGTTGGGAAGACTGAATCTGCAATAGGTAAGCAGCTTGGTTTGAAGAAATCAACTGTAGGGAGCAATTATTAGGAAATGGAAGACATACAAGACCACTGATAATCTTCCTCGATCTGGGGCTCCCGCAAGATCTCACCCCATGGGGGTCAAAATGATCACAAGAGCGGTGAGCAAAAATCCCAGAACCACACTTGCAGGGGACCTAGTGAATGACCTGCAGAGAGCTGGGACCAAAGTAACAAAGCCTACCATCAGTAACACACTCGCCGCCAGGGAACTCAAATCCTGCAGTGCCAGGCGTGTCCCCTGCTTAAGCCAGTACATGTTCCAGGCCCGTCTGAAGTTTGCTAGAGAGCATTTGGATGATCCAGATGAGGATTGGGAGAATGTCATATGGTCAGATGAAACCAAAATAGAACTTTTTGGTAAAAACTCAACTCGTCATGGTTGGAGGACAAAGAATGCTGAGTTGCATCCAAAGAACACCATACCTACTGTGAAGCATGGGGGTGGAAACATCATGCTTTGGGGCTGTTTTTCTGCAAAGGGACCAGGGCGACTGATCCGTGTAAAGGAAAGAATGAATGGGGCCATGTATCATTGAGATTTTGAGTGAAAACCTCCTTCCATCAGCAAGGGCATTGAAGATGAAAGCGTGGCTGGGTCTTTCAGCATGACAATGATCCCAAACACACCGCCGAACGCGAAGGAGTGAAGCCGTGAAGCATTTCAAGGTCCTGGGTAGGCTAGCCAGTCTCAGATCTCAACCCCATAGAAAATCTTTGGAGGAGTTGAAAGTCCAGCGTTGCCAAGCGACAGCCCCAAAACATCACTGCTCTAGAGGAGATCTGCATGGAGGAATGGGCCAAAATACCAGCAACAGTGTGTTGAAAACCTTGTGAAGACTTACAGAAAAGCGTTTGACCTCTGTCATTTGCCAACAAAGGGTATATAACAAAGTATTGAGATAAACTTTTGTTATTGACCAAATACTTATTTTCCACCATAATTTGCAAATAAATAAATTAAAAATCCAACAATGTGATTTTCTGGATTTCTTTTTCTCATTTACGTCTGTCATAGTTGAAGTGTACCTATGATGAAAATTACAGGCCTCTCTCATCTTTTTAAGTTGGAGAACTTGCACAATTTGTGGCTGACTAAATACTTTTTGGCCCCACTGTATATTATCCTGTCCTGTCGACGTATAGAAAAAACAGCTAGATGTATATTATCCTGTCCTGTTGATATATAGAAAAACCAGCTAGATGTATATTATCCTTGTCCTGTCCTGTCGATGTATAGAAAAACCAGCTAGATGTATATTATCCTTGTCTGTCCTGTCGATGTATGAAAAACCAGCTAGATGTATATTATCCTTGTCCTGTCCTGTCGATGTATAGAAAAACCAGCTAGATGTATATTATCCTTGTCCTGTCCTGTCGATGTATAGAAAAACCAGCTAGATGTATATTATCCTTGTCCTGTCCTGTCGATGTATAGAAAAACCAGCTAGATGTATATTATCCTTGTCCTGTTTATTTATAGAAAAACCAGCTAGATGTATATTATCCTTGTCCTGTCGATGTATAGAAAAAACAGCTAGATGTATATTATCCTTGTCCTGTCCTGTCGATGTATAGAAAAACCAGCTAGATGTATATTATCCTTGTCCTGTCCTGTCGATGTATAGAAAAACCAGCTAGATGTATATTATCCTGTCCTGTCGATGTATAGAAAAACCAGCTAGATGTATATTATCCTTGTCCTGTCCTGTCGTATATAGAAAAACCAGCTAGATATATATTATCCTTGTCCTGTCTGTCGATATATAGAAAAACCAGCTAGATGTATATTATCCTTGTCCTGTCCTGTGATGTATAGAAAAACCAGCTAGATGTATATTATCCTTGTCCTGTACGATGTATAGAAAAACCAGCTAGATGTATATTATCCTGTCCTGTCGATGTATAGAAAAACCAGCTAGATGTATATTATCCTTGTCCTGTTGATATATAGAAAAACCAGCTAGATGTATATTATCCTTGTCCTGTCCTGTCGATGTATAGAAAAACCAGCTAGATGTATATTATCCTTGTCCTGTCCTGTCGATGTATAGAAAAAACAGCTAGATGTATATTGTCCTGTCCTGTTGATATATAGAAAAACCAGCTAGATGTATATTATCCTGTCCTGTTGATATATAGAAAAACCAGCTAGATGTATATTATCCTTGTCCTGTCCTGTCGATGTATAGAAAAACCAGCTAGATGTATATTATCCTTGTCCTGTCGATGTATAGAAAAACCAGCTAGATGTATATTATCCTGTCCTGTCGATGTATAGAAAAACCAGCTAGATGTATATTATCCTGTCCTGTGTGTATGAGAAAACCAGCTAGATGTATATTATCCTTGTCCTGTCCTGTGGAGTGTATAGAAAAACCAGCTAGATGTATATTATCCTTGTCTGTCCTGTCAAGTGTATAGAAAAAACAGCTAGATGTATATTATCCTTGTCCTGTCCTGTCGATGTATAGAAAAACCAGCTAGATGTATATTATCCTTGTCCTGTCCTGTTGATATATAGAAAAACCAGCTAGATGTATATTATCCTGTCCTGTTGATATATAGAAAAAACAGCTAGATGTATATTATCATTGTTCTGTCAATATATAGAAAAACCAGCTAGATGTATATTATCCTTGTCCTGTCAATTTATAGAAAAACCAGCTAGATGTATATTGTCCTTGTTCTGTCGATGTATAGAAAAACCAGCTAGATGTATATTATCCTTGTCCTGTCGATGTATAGAAAAACCAGCTAGATGTATATTATCCTTGTCCTGTCCTGTCGATGTATAGAAAAACCAGCTAGATGTATATTATCCTTGTCCTGTCCTGTCGATGTATAGAAAAACCAGCTAGATGTATATTATCCTTGTCCTGTTGATATATAGAAAAACCAGCTAGATGTATATTGTCCTTGTTCTGTCGATGTATAGAAAAACCAGCTAGATGTATATTATCCTGTCCTGTTGATATACAGTGGGGAAAAAAAGTATTTAGTCAGCCACCAATTGTGCAAGTTCTCTCACTTAAAAAGATGAGAGAGGCCTGTAATTTTCATCATAGGTACACTTCAACTATGACAGACAAAATGAGGAAAAAAATCCAGAAAATCACATTGTAGGATTTTTATGAATTTATTGCAAATTATGGTGGAAAATAAGTATTTGGTCAATAACAAAAGTTTATCTCAATGCTTTGTTATATACCCTTTGTTGGCAATGACAGAGGTCAAACGTTTTCTGTAAGTCTTCACAAGGTTTTCACACACTGTTGCTGGTATTTTGGCCCATTCCTCCATGCAGATCTCCTCTAGAGCAGTGATGTTTTGGGGCTGTCGCTGGGCAACACGGACTTTCAAAGATTTTCTATGGGGTTGAGATCTGGAGACTGGCTGAGCCACTCCAGGACCTTGAAATGCTTCTTCTGAAGCCACTCCTTCGTTGCCAGGCGGTGTGTTTGGGATCATTGTCATGCTGAAAGACCCAGCCACGTTTCATCTTCAATGCCCTTGCTGATGGAAGGAGGTTTTCACTCAAAATCTCCACGATACATTGGCCCCATTCATTCTCTTTCCTTTACGGATCAGTCGTCCTGGTCCCTTTGCAGAAAACAGCCCAAAGCATGATGTTTCCCACCCCCATGCTTCACAGTAGGTATGGTGTTCTTTGGATGCAACTCAGCATTCTTTGTCCTCCAAACCACGGCGAGTTGAGTTTTTACCAAAAGTTCTATTTTGGTTTCATCTGACATTCTCCCAATCCTCATCTGGATCATCCAAATGCTCTCTAGCAAACTTTAGGCGGGCCTGAACATGTACTGGCTTAAGCAGGGGAGACACGTCTGGCACTGCAGGATTTGAGTCCTGGCGGCGTAGTGTGTTACTGATGGTAGGCTTTGTTACTTTGGTCCCAGCTCTCTGCAGGTAATTCACTAGGTCCCCGTGTGGTTCTGGGATTTTTGCTCACACGTTCTTGTGATCATTTATTTACGAGGTGAGATCTTGCGTGGAGCCCCAGATCGAGAAAGATTATCAGTGGTCTTGTATGTCTTCCATTTCCTAATAATTGCTCCCACAGTTGATTTCTTCAAACCAAGCTGCTTACCTATTGCAGATTCAGTCTTCCCAACCTGGTGCAGGTCTACAATTTTGTTTCTGGTGTCCTTTGACAGCTCTTTGGTCTTAGCCATAGTGGAGTTTGGAGTGTGACTGTTTGAGGTTGTGGACAGGTGTCTTTTATACTGATAACAAGTTCAAACAGGTGCCATTAATACAGGTAATGAGTGGAGGACAGAGGCCTCTTAAAGAAAGAAGTTACAGGTCTGTGAGAGCCAGAAATCTTGCTTGTTTGTATGTGACCAAATACTTATTTTCCACCATAATTTGCAAATAAATTCATTTAAAATCCTACAATGTGATTTTCTGGATTTTGTTTCCTTATTTTGTCTGTCATAGTTGAAGTGTACCTATGATGAAAAGTACAGGCCTCTCTCATCTTTTTAAGTGAGAGACACTGGTGGTGGCTGACTAAATACTTTTTTTCCCCACTGTATAGAAAAACCAGCTAGATGTATATTGTCCTGTCCTGTTGATATATAGAAAAACCAGCTAGATGTATATTATCCTGTCCTGTTGATATATAGAAAAACCAGCTAGATGTATATTATCCTTGTCCTGTCCTGTCGATGTATAGAAAAACCAGCTAGATGTATATTTTCCTTGTCCTGTCGATGTATAGAAAAACCAGCTAGATGTATATTATCCTGTCCTGTTGATATATAGAAAAACCAGCTAGATGTATATTATCCTTGTCCTGTCGATGTATAGAAAAACCAGCTAGATGTATATTTTCCTTGTCCTGTCGATGTATAGAAAACCCAGCTAGATGTATATTATCCTTGTTCAGCCACTCTGAGAAGCATAGTATATTACAGTTCTTAATGTGCTGTTGGTAGGAGAGTCTCAAACGGACCTCATCCAGTTTATTCTCCTGTGATTGATTGAGATAGATATATATTATCCTTGTTCAGACACTCTGAGAAGCATAGTATATTACAGTTCTTAATGTCCCGTTGATAGGAGAGTCTCAAACGGACCTTGTTCAAGTTTATTCTCCAGTGATTGATTGATTGAGATAGATGTATATTGACCTCATCCAGTTTATTCTCCAGTGATTGCACATTCGCCAATAGAACTGAGGGTAGTGACGATTTATTCACTCTAGTCTCATCAGGGTGCCCCCTGCGCCAGCCTCTATAGAACCTTCTTCGAGTGTCTGGGATTTGGGCCTCGTCCTGGACAATCAATATGTCTTTCTCCTCTGACTTATTGAAGTAGAAGTCCTTGTCCAAATCATGGCTGAAAACTGTTCTGAAAACTGTTCTGAAAACTGTTCTGAAAACTGTTCTGAAAACTGTTCTGAAAACTGTTCATTATTTACCAAAGAAAGTTATGATCAGCGTAAAGAAAATACACAAAATAGCACAATTGGTCAGGAGTCCATAAAACGTCTGCTTTCCTTTCGTAATAACATTCTTAATAACATTCTTAATAATATTAGCATGAATTAGCCATATTTTCAGAGATGTGAGAATTAACTTCTCTGTAATATAGTATATCTTTGAAATCGTGACATTATGTACTTTTGAGGGAAAAAAGGCATGTTTCTTGACTGGTTTTTAGAAGGGGTTTCGTGACTATTAGCTTAGCAACCACGTGAAGCAGCATGACAACGTGAACTCGATTGGTCGACAGTCTAGGACGGGCGTTAGATGTTTGGAAAGTTTCTAAACTTTCTGAAAAAAAATCCTTGAAAGCCTGTTAAATTTGGATCCCTTGACGCGTTTGCTCTCAGTTAATCATGTGCTTGTGGATATTTCAATTCCTGCTGTTTGTTGCGATCGGCTTTACGAGCTGTGCTGGCTGGAATTGTGTGGAGTGCCAGCCTTAGCCTACGTTGCATCCATCATGCCGCCCAAAGTTAAAGAAGGAGAGTAATGGAGAGAACAGTGTTTAACTATGACAGGTTCCTTGATCTTTTACATCAACAAAAATATGTCTACAAGCAATTATTACAGCAACAGGAAAATAGCTTCAAGAGCCTTGTCCAAGTACTGGGGGACTCAACTAACAAAAGAAAGGCCGATCTGACCAGAGAGGTCCAAGACCTGAAGAACAGTTTGCAGTTCTCCCAGGGAGAGGTGGATGTCTGACCAGAGGGGTCCAAGACCTGAAGAACAGTTTGCAGTTCTCCCAGGGAGAGGTGGATGTCTGACAAGAGAGGTCCAAGACCTGAAGGACAGTTTGCAGTTCTCCCAGGGAGAGGTAGATGTCTGACCAGAGAGGTCCAAGACCTGAAGAACAGTTTGCAGTTCTCCCAGGGAGAGGTGGATGTCTGACCAGAGAGGTCCAAGACCTGAAGAACAGTTTGCAGTTCTCCCAGGGAGAGGTGGATGTCTGACAAGACAGGTCCAAGACCTGAAGAACAGTTTGCAGTTCTCCCAGGGAGAGGTGGATGTCTGACCAGAGAGGTCCAAGACCTGAAGAACAGTTTGCAGTTCTCCCAGGGAGAGGTGGATGTCCTGAAAGAGACTTGCAGCAAGATGGCAACAAACTGTAAGTTACCGTGAGATGACATCATCACTGTCTGTGAATAATTACTGTTATTACAGATGACTGGGGAAACAGACTGTCTAGAGCTCTAGTGTCAAACACAAGGCCTGCGGGCCCAATCCGGCCCGCGACACATTTCTATACGGCTCAAGCAGTTATTTGGGTTTTCAATTCAGTTTGGCCCGCTTCCATACCGCCTGTGATGCACTACAAGTCCCAGCAAGCACTGCCAACGTGCTGCACACCAAACGTCAGTGGATTGCCACAGACACACCCCTCTTCCCAGATCCACACACAGACCCACACACGAGCCAGCCAGTGTGTTGTACCATATCACTAATGGTATCTACCAGACCCACACACGAGGCAGCCAGTGTGTTGTACCATATGACTAATGGTATCTACCAGACCCACACATGAGCCAGCCAGTGTGTTGTACCATATGACTAATGGTATCTACCAGACCCACACACGAGCCAGCCAGTGTGTTGTACCATATCACTAATGGTATCTACCAGACCCACACACGAGCCAGCCAGTGTGTTGTACCATATCACTAATGGTATCTACCAGACCCACACACGAGCCAGCCAGTGTGTTGTACCATATGACTAATGGTATCTACCAGACCCACACACGAGCCAGCCAGTGTGTATCATATGACTAATGTTATCTACCAGACCCACACACGAGCCAGCCAGTGTGTTGTACCATATGACTAATGTTATCTACCAGACCCACACACGAGCCAGCCTAGATTGACCGGGTTATTACTTCTAAACAAAAACACTTTTTCGTTTTCTCATAGGCGTACAATTGTTGTTTTGATTATTTCTTGATGAGTCGCTAAGATAATATTTGGTTGTGAAAGTTTCAAAATACCTATTTTGGATGCAGGAGTTGTTAGCTTGAATGCTAATGGGCGGCAGGTAGCCTAGTGGTTAGAGCGTTGGACTTGTAACCGGAGGGTTGCAAGTTCGAATCCCCGAGCTGACAAGGTACAAATCTGTCGTTCTGCCCCTGAACAAGGCAGTTAACCCACTGTTCCCCAGGCGCCAAAGACGTGGATGTCGATTAAGGCAGCCCCCCTGCACCTCTCTGATTCAGAGGGGTTGGGTTAAATGCGGAAGACACATTTCGGTTGAAGGCATTCGGTTGTACAACTGACTAATAATGGTGACTTTAATGCTCATTGACATGCTGGTAGCAAAGCTGGCCAAAGAGCATTTTACTGATTGAAGTTGAAGTGTTTTTTTTAAGTAGAAAGCAGCTGATTTGCGACGATGGCACAAACATTATATTAAGCATGAGATTCAAACGAGCCTTGCAATTATAATCCAAGAGTAGTGTGAAATGCACTCATAAGCAACCTGGAAATGGAGGCTGTTTTTGCTGTCAGCCTATGAGAACTATATTCTAACCTAGAATCATCAACTTTACTACTAAAGTGAAAAAAAATAGGACAAAATATGACTGTTGTTGATTACTGACTGTCATGTTAAGACAATTGTCAAATAAGTTTATAAAAGCTTTTAAACATTCATTACAGACGTACATTGTTGTACAACATCATGGGCATCACCTTTCAGTTAAAAGAAACAGTGGATTTCTGCTGTTGTGGGCCTTTAACCATCTGTTTGACTTTGTTGTTCACACAGGAGAGAGACGTGACTATCGTGGATCCTCTGGGGAGCCTCAACAACATCATGATGCTGACGAGGCAGAGAAGAGTCTCTCTACATCAGAACACCTCAAGAAAAACCAGCGGAAACCCACTGGGAAGAAATCTCACCACTGCTCTGACTGTGGGAAGAGTTACTCAAGATTAGATTCACTAAAAGTACACCAGAGAATTCACACAGGCGATACAGCTCATTGCTCTGACTGTGGGAAGAGATTCACCACTATAGCAGACCTAAAAAGACATGAGAGAATCCATACTGGAGAGAAACCTTATAGCTGTGATCAATGTGGGAAGAGATTTACTCACTCAAGCTGCCTGAAGGTACATCAGAGAACACACACTGGAGAGAAACCTTATAGCTGTGATCAATGTGAGAAGAGATTTGTTACGTCTAGCCGTCTGACAATACACCAGAGAACACACACAGGAGAGAAACCTTATATCTGTGATCAATGTGGGAAGGGTTTTAATGTTCGAAACGGCCTGAAAACACACCAGACAGCACACACAGGGGAGAAACCTTGTAGCTGCCCGGACTGTGGGAAGACCTTTTCAAAATTATATACATTACAATTACACCAGAGAATTCACACCGGGGAGAAACTTTATAGCTGTAATCAATGTAAGAAGAGTTTTAATCACTCAAGCTTGCTGAAGGTACATCAGAGAACACACACTGGAGAGAAACCTTTTATAGCTGTGATCAATGTGGCAAGAGATGTGTTACATCTAGCAGTCTGACTATACACCAGAGAACCCACACAGGAGACACACCTTATAGCTGTGATCAATGTTGCTGACCGTCTTCTGCAGGTTGTCCTCTAACCAGTGAGGTAAAAGATATCTCCCATTTCCATGTGTTTTTAGTTGTGTTAGTTTCAACATCACGTACAACCTGATTTCCCCCCTAATCGATATCAGTGATTTATTGTTACAACAGTGTTTTTGGTGCTTGTGCAGTTTATAAGGTGCTTGTTTAAAAAAAAAAATAATACAAGTAATATGATTACTACTGTGTTTGTGTTGATAGTACATTTTATGTTTAGGTTTTGATGACAGCAAAGGCTTTTTTTCATAGCAAACCTCCCAAACAACTTGTGGTTACGTAGGTGGCGTCTGATCGTAGTTTTTGGAGACTTTCTGACCCCAAGACCAAACTAACGTCTGACATTGTCCAGCTGTGATCCTTGGAGATTTCTTTGTCCTCTCTAACCATCCTCCTCACTGTGCATGGGGTCAATATAGACACACGTCCTCTTCCAGGCCCATTGTTAACATCTCTATTTGCTTTAAACTTCTTCGTTATTGCCCTGATTGTGGAAATGGGCATTTTCAACCGTGGAGTTATGGGAACTTGGCCTGTGTGTCACCTCATATTTATACCCCAGTGAAACAGGAAGTCATGGCTTACCACTGAAGTGTTCCTGATCAATTTAAAACATAAAATGGGAATGGGAATATACATCAGTTAGATTTTACTCATAAGAATTTCTAAGGGGTGCCAATAATTGTGCCAATGATTTCACGTGTATTTTTTTTTCTCTCAATCTTTTTACTTCAATTAAAGGTTCAATTTGTGTGAATATTTTTGAATGAAACACCAAGAGGATAAACAGCAAATACATTGTTTTCACAGCCTGTTTTTGCTCATATTTACCAAGGGTGCCAATATTATTGGAGGGCACTGTAGCTGTGTAATACTGGTGTTGAATAATAATAATAATAATAATAATAATAATAAACTACATTGATCAATCTGACTCCATTACCATGTGAATGCTATAGGGCCCATAATCGAATCCAGTGGGTAGAGCCAAGGTTGTGAGCCTGGCGTCACCACTCAGAATACTATAAGATGCAAGTGACTAGGTTTACCATTATGCAATTATTCTTAAAAGGCTGAGGAACAAGGAGCTAATAATTTACAATTGATGTCTTAGCATTAATAAATGATTGAGTTAACCTCGGCTCAGAGATGTTAAGAGAGACCGAGCGTACATGCTATGCACAGTGCGTTCGGGAAGTATTCACACCCCTTGAGTTTTCCAACATTTTGTTACGTTACAGCCTTGTTCTAAAATGGACAATACCTCATAATGAAAAAGCAAAAACAGATTTGAGATATTTTGCAAATGTGTAAAAAATGTAATGTAAATATCAGAATTATTTAAGTATTCAGACCTTTTACTCAGTACTTTGTTGAAGCACCTTTGGCAGCGAATACAGCCTCGAGTCTTCTTGGGTATGACGCTACAAGCTTGGCACACCTGTATTTGGGAAGTTTCTCCCATTCATCTCTGTAGATCCTCTCAAGCTCTGTCAGGTTGGATGGGGAGCGTCGTTGCACAGCTATTTTCAGGTCTCTCCAGAGATGTCCGATTGGGTTCAAGCCCGGGCTCTGGCTGGGCAACTCAAGGACATTCAGAGAAATCCTGAGACACCTTCGCTAATTGTCTCCGTACACAATAAATGGAAACACTAACACTTTTTTTTTTAACCTTTATCTAACTAGGCAAGTCAGTTAGGAACAAATTCTTACTTACAATGACGGCCTACCCGGACGACGCTGGGCCAAATTGTGCGCCGCCCTATGGGACTCCCAATCACGGCCGGGTGTGATACAGCCTTGAATGGAACCAGGGACTGTAGTGACGACTCTTGCACTGAGATACAGTGCCTCAGAACACTCGGGAGCCCCACTATTAGTGACGGTGTCCTTTTGTTCCAATGTATCTGTATGGGAAGTCCTCTCAGTCATAGTCAGTAGAATAATGAACGGATTGGTAAGATTCTGGCACCGTCAACATTTGAAAAGGTTAGCAGGAAAGTGAATCATGTTTACATATACTCACATTCACTGAACAGTTAGTATTTAAAACTCAAACGTTCATTTTCCCAACTGATTCTTTCTATAATCTTACAGGCTTTTTTTGTCCGTTTCCATACCTTCTATTCCAATACATCCAACGTTATGCATGTCCACCATGCTATTGGGCAGCTGCTATTTGAGAACTCGTCTGGTTTAGACATCAAACTATGGATGTCTTATTGCACAGCACATTGTACAACTGTTTTTAGAGAAGATTGTATTGTAAGGTATGCTGTATGTGTAGGCTATGCCCTATGTATTGGCTAATATGCAGCTGTCGTCTTTAAACCTCCATTCTAGGATGCATCACACAAACACGTCTTTCTATATACACTACCGTTCAAAAGTTTGGGGTCACTTAGAAATGTCCTTGTTATTGAAAGAAAAGCAATTTTTTTGTCCATTTAAAATAGCATCAAATTGATCAGAAATACAGTGTAGACATTGTTAATGTTGTAAATGACTATTGTAGCAGGAAACGGCTGATTTTTTATGGAATATCTACATAGCTGTACAGAGGCCCATTATCAGCAACCATCACTCCTGTGTTCCAATGGCACGTTGTGTTAGCTAATCCAAATGTATCATTTTAAAAGGCTAATTGATCATTAGAAAACCCTTTTGCAATTATGTTAGCACAGCTGAAAACTGTTGTTCTGATTAAATAAGCAATAAAACAGGCCTTCTTTAGACTAGTTGAGTATCTGGAGCATCAGCATTTGTGGGTTCGATTACAGGCTCAGAATGGCCAGAAACAAATAACTTTCTTCTGAAACTCGTCAGTCTATTCTTGTTCCGAGAAATGAAGGCTATTCCATGCGAGAACTTGCCAAGAAACTGAAGATCTCATACAACGCTGTGTACTACTCCCTTCACGGAAACAGCGCAAACTGGCTCTAACCAGAATAGAAAGAGGAGTGGAGGCCCCGGTGCACAACTGAGCAAGAGGACAAGTACATTAGAGTGTCTAGTTTGGAGAAACAGACGCCTCACAAGTCCTCAACTGGCAGCTTCATTAAGTAGTACCCGCAAAACACCAGTCTCAACGTCAACAGTGAAGAGGCGACTCCGGGACGCTGGCCTTCTAGGCAGAGTTGCAAAGAAAAAGCCAAATCTCAGACTGGCAGATATATAGAAAAGATTTAAGATGGGAAAAAGAACACAGACATTGGACAGAGGAAGATTGGAAAAAAGTGTTCTAAGTTTAAGGTGTTCGGATCACAAAGAAGAAACATTCGTGAGACGCCGAAAAGATGCTGGAGGAGTGCTTGACGACATCTGTCAAGCATGGTGGAGGCAATGTGATGGTCTGGGGGGTGCTTTGGTGGTGGTAAAGTGGGAGATTTGTACAGGGTAAAAGGGATCTTGAAGAAGGAAGGCTATCACTCCATTTTGCAACGCTTAATTGGAGCCAATTTCCTCCTACAACAGGACAATGTCCCAAAGCACAGCTCCAAACTATGCAAGAACTATTTAGGGAAGAAGCAGTCAGCTGGTATCCTGTCTATAATGGAGTGGCCAGCACAGTCAACCAGAATATAACAGGTGTAGACCTTACAGAGAAATGCTTGCTTACAAGCCCTTAACCAACAATGCAGTTAAGAAAATACACACAAAAAAGTATGAGAGAAGAATAACAAATAATTAAAGAGCAGCAGTAAATAACAATAGCGGGGCTATATACAGGGGGTGTAATGCCTGCTCCTGCTCTTACCCCCCTGGCGCTCGAGGGTGCCAGGCTCCCCAGCATTGCACACTCCTGCCACCATCATTACGCACACCTGCATTCCCCCTGGCGCTCGAGGGTGCCAGGCTCCCCAGCTTTGCACACTCCTGCCACCATCATTACGCACACCCGCCTTCCCCCCGTCACGCACATCAGCGATTATTGGACTCTATCACCTCTGTCATTACCTTCCCTATATCTGTCTGGTTCCCCGCTCTGTTCCCCGCTCTGTTCCCTGCTCTGTTCCCCGCTCTGTTCCCCGCTCTGTTCCCCGCTCTGTTCCCCGCTCTGTTCCCCGCTCTGTTCCCCGCTCTGTTCCCCGCTCTGTTCCCTGCTCTGTTCCCTGCTTCAGCACAGCGTCGTATGTCCTTGTTTACCCATGTGCCGACGCTGTGCCTGTCTGTTTACATGTTCGTTCCTGATTAAATGTTGACTCCCCGTACCTGCTTCTCATCTCGGGCGTCGGTCCTTACAGGGGGTGCCGGTACAGAGTCAATGTGCGGGGTCACCGGTGTTGAGGTAATTGAGGTAATATGTATATGTAGTTAGAGTTATTAAAGTGACTATAAATAGATGGTAACAGAGAGTAGCGGCAGCATAGAAGAGGAGGGCAATGCAAATAGTCTGGGTAGCCATTTGATTAGGTGTTCAGGAGTCTTATGACTCGGGGGGTAGAAGCTGTTTAGAAGCCTCTTGGACATAGACTTGGAACTCCGGTACCGCTTGCCGTGCGATAGCAGAGAGAACAGTCTGTCTTTGACAATTTTTAGGGCATTCCTCTGACACTGCCTGGTACAGAGGTCCTGGATGGCAGGAAGCTTGGCCCTGGTGATGTACTGGGCCGTACGCATTGCCCTCTGTAGTGCCTTGCGGTCAGAGGATGAGCAGTTGCCATACCAGGCAGTGATGCAACCCGTCAGGATGCTCTCGATGGTGCAGCTGTAAGACCTTTAGAGGATCTGAGGACCAATGCAAAATCTTTTCCGTCTCCTGAGGGGGAATAGGTTTTGTCGTGCCCCCTTCACGACTGTCTTGGTGTGTGTGCTTGGACCATGTTAGTTTGTTGGTGATGTGGGCACTAAAGAAACTTGAAGCTCTCAACCTGCTCCACTACAGCCCCATTGACGAGAATGGGGGGCGTGCTCGGTCCTCCTTTTCCTGTAGTCCACAATCATCTCCTCTTTTCGGTCATAAGAGACGGTAGCAGCAACATTATGTACAAAAACAAGTTACGAACAACGCAAAAAAAAAACGCAACAAAATAGCACGGTTGGTTAAGAGCCGATAAAAACGGCAGCCATCTCCTCTGGCGCCATCTTCCAATTCATAGCGATGGTTATCAACAGCACTGCAGGGATGGAACGTCAACACAGAAAATTGAGGTTGTGGTGGCAGCTGCAGAGAGGTATTTGGTTGTGCGAGACTTGACGTCAGAAGACATACAGGGTGCGTTGAGTGATGGTGTCCCATCCTTTCAGGCTGTTGGCCTGAGGTATGACTAAATAGATTTAAATAGTGGAGTAGGGTGGTGTTTTTTTTTGTGATTGTAGGGTGTTTGATTTATTCATAAAAAAAAAAAAATGTTTAAGTACAAGGGAGTTCTACTCCAGTCCAGTAGGTGGCGGTAATGCAACTTCTGTTGGATGCCAACTGACGTTAAACCTCATCGAAGAAGGTGAATCTAGTGGCCCACAGGACGCTTCTTCAACAACAACAACAACAACAACACGGCCACTGATTCAATCGGTCGCCACTCGGTAGCTAGCCATCGTAAAACCCAAACATTGAATCTCTTTAGACAATTTTTTTGTGTGTATTGATCTCAGTGTTAAATTAAATTTACACATTTGTTAATGTTGATTATACTGAGCCTAGCACTAGGCTAATGCTAATTTTAGGTAGCCCAACCATGAACTCACTAAGCTACTCTCCTCCTGCTAAAGAAGAGGAGGTCTGCTGGACGGAGAAAGAGGCTCTGGGTCTGAACATTGTCGTAAAAGAGGAAGAGGAGAATATTACAGTGAAAGAAGAGGAAGAAGCTTTCAGAATAAAACAAGAGGAAGAGGAGGCTATCACGTTGAAAGAAACAGAGGATGTTACAGTGAAAGAAGAGAAAGAACCCTTTGGAGTGAAAGAGGAAGAGGAGGCTATCTCAATAAAAAAGGAGGAAGATGTTTTGGGAGTGAAAAAGGAGGAGGTTGAAAGAGAGGAAGTGGAGACTGAAGATCTGATTGACACTAGTGAGTATTGTCTTAAACACGGACACAAACTCAGTTGTTGAATTAATGTATGGTTTTGAAGCCAAAGGGGCATTCCACCATAGTTTTACAATTAAATATGTTGTTCAGTACTGTAGGAATTGTTAAATGGGCAATCTGCGATTGGTACATAATATGTTTGGACTTTTTAAATTAATGATACAGAGGCCTCGCCATTGATTCTTAGAGAATATATCTTAGAAATACCCCAAATGAGCTTAGTTCAACTGTCCTGCCTCACCAGAACCCCAACGTGGTTTACTCCATTGTGTTTGTTTACAATTAAATTGTTTTCACACAATGGAGTAAACCACGTTGGGGTTCTGGTGAGGCAGGACAGTTGAACTAAGCTCATTGGGTATTTCTAAGTTGTATTCTCTAAGAATCAATGGCGAGGCCTCTGTATCATTAATTTAAAAGTCCAAACATATATGTACCAATCGCAGATTGCCCATTTAACAAGCCTCAAAACGTGGTTGAATTAGTAATTTTGATCTCAGGCATGGTCAGTCCTTGGATCCATAGCTCTGTCTATGAATTTGAGAGTGGTCACATTTCTCCGGCCCCATCCGTCAGTGACAGTGGTGGGAAAAAGTACCCAATTGTCATACTTGAGTAAAAGTAAAGAAAATTACTCAAGTAAAAGTGAAAGTAACCCAGTAAAATACTACTTGAGTAAAAGTCTAAAAGTATTTGGTTTTAAATCTACTTAAGTATCAAAAGTAAAATGTCATTATCAAAATGTACTTAAGTATAAAAAGTAAAAGTTTAAATAATTTCACATTCCTTATATTAAGCAAACCAGACGGCACAATTGTCAATTTAATTAATGTATTTTTTTTTGATAGCCATGGGCACACACCAACACTCAGACATAATTTACAAACGAAGCATTTGTGTTTTAGTGAGTGCGCCAGATCAGAGGCAGTATGATAAGTGCGTCAATTGAACCAGTTTCCTGTCCTGCTAAGCATTCGAAATGTAACGAGTACTTTTGGGTGTCAGAAGTAAAGAAAATACTTTATTTTCTTTAGGAATGTAGTGGAGTAAAAGTTGTAAAGAAAATACAAAATAGTAAAGTACAGAAACCCCCAAAACGACTTAAGTAGTACTTTAAAGTATTTTTTACTTACATACTTTTCACCACTGCTCAGTGAAGCTAAAACTTTTAATTTAGCCTCTGTACTCCATCATTTTGGATTTGAGCTCAAATGTTTCATGAGGCTACAGTACAGAATGTCACCTTTTATTGGAGGGTATTTATTCTTGTAAACAAGAATATAATATGTTTCTACATGAATGTGGATTCTACCATGATTACGGATTATCATCAATTAATTGTGAATATTGAAGACTAAGAAAGTTAAACCTCAGACCCCCTAAGACATGCTAACCTCTCACCATTACCAATAACAGGGGAGGTTAGCATGTTTGGGTGGTATGCTATTCATGCCTCTAACTTTCTCACTCATCATTATTCATGATTCATTCATGATTATCCGTAGCCATAGTAGCATCCACATGAATATAGAAGTGCTCAGAAATATATACTGTTCTTGTTTACAATAAAAGTGACTCCAAAATGACACAATACATTATTTAACATTCATTTATATTGGGCACAACATAATCTAAAACACAACCAAAACGAATTGCAAACGCATCCGACAAGTTTGAGTCACAAACTTGATGTAGTCCTTGCGTGCTATGAATATGGGACCAAATACTACAATATATAAATACTACACGTTTGACTACTTTAATAAACATACCGACCTAAGTGAATTTGTCCAAATACTTTATGACACCTTTAAATGGGGGAGACTAGATGCATATCGTTATTTCATTTCTAAATGGTAAAACTGATATGGTCATTTCCATGTAAAAGGACCTATGAGCACCAATGAGAAGTTCATGTCAAATTGGGTATCAAATGAAAGCTAAGAGATTGTATATATACCTTTTTTTTTTAATTAAGGCATATATAGATTTGAACCATTTTCCATCTCTATAAATTAGGAATAAGTAAAGGATTTAATTTCTTGTCAAACAGATGAAAGGGGGTCTTCGAGAACATCTAAGACCCCCTTTAGAAGGTATCAGAAATACATCACAACACAATGTTTAAGTAAAGCCCCCTCCCCAACTAAAATCAACACTTATATTTAGTTGTGAATATTTTTTTTCAGACCGTTTGAAATTGAACTGGCAGTGTTTTTAACTATTTTGCAGATGTGAAGCAAAACAGTCAATCATACTATCAGTCAATCATACTATCAGTCAAATTCCCAGTTTATGCTACAAAACCAACTCTATATGAGTTTTTTGAAAATAGGTCATATTTGTCTCAACGTTTCATGGCGGACACTAAGGCATTGTTGGCAGAATAGATGGCTGCTGTTCAATGCATGATTAATATAATCATGCATTGAACAGCCCCCCCAAAAAAAATATTTCTAGCAGGTTGTAAATCACAGCTGGCCTGTTACATTGTTGTCTGCCTCCATTCGGGATGCACCGTTTCAGTTTCAATGACTCCATATTTTGGACAAAAAAAAAAACCCAGACGAATGTAACTAAGGCTGGGAATGTCAATACATTCAGATTTAACAAGGCAAATGATCACAAGTCAGTCATAATGTGGCGAATAGGCTAGCGCATCTATTCATGTAGCTGTTTATCTAGCAATGCAGAAAACACAGAGCCTAACCTTCGCCAGCTAGCTGCTGGGAGGAGTGGGTGAGGGACTGACTTTGCCCCTCATATCGTGTTTTTTTGGGGGGGTTGGGGGTGGCTACACACAGCTAGAGATATCGGGGTCATTTGGTTAGCTAGCAAGACATGGGAATTGCTATGCTAGCTAGCTATGCTGAACTTGAACGACTGTTATGCAGCTGGCCAGAGTGAATTTCCGAAGAGATATGCTCTCTACTCCGATGCCAGAGCACCTCTCGTCTCGTTGTGCCAGAGCGCACAATAACTGATGCATTTACAAACACGCAACAAATCAAATCAAATGTATTTATAAAGCCCCCCTTTACATCAGCTGATGTCACGGAGTGCTGTACAGAAACCCAGCCTAAAACCCCAAACAGCAAAGCAATGCAGGTGTAAAAGCGACACCCGTTGAATATGGCCGGTGGCAGTAAACATTGTAAACACCAACCGGCTAGATAACATGCAAACAGCGTAACCAGCTTGGCTAGGATGAGGGAAATGGTGCGAGTGAGGTGTTTCTCTCATTTGTATCTGGAAGTAGCAAGCTAGCCAACTTTTCGCTTGGGTGCTTGGTCGGGACAAGCATACATTGACAGACAAGCTGCAGAAGGACGAACAGGCTGCTTGCTATTGCATAGCCCCTCGTTTATCAGTGCAATTCTGACGTTTGAGAGGTTTTTTTTTAATCTAATGTTCCTTCGTTAGATTTAAGCTCACCCTTGGTCTGGCTAACATTTAGTTGTTGATCTTGTTGTTGTGCATATAGGGAAATATAGCCTACCTTTTTCATGGTTGTTTGATCAATAGGACTGTAAAAGTTCCCAAATGTAAGAGGACTCTCATGGTATTTATATATTTGCAGAAATCCATTCAGGTGTATTTTGTGGCTTTTTGGCGAATGTGTTCTAATGATCTACAGTTGTAAACACACAGTCCAGTTCAAAGTGAATGATGTCAGGCCCGTGTGTCAAATGGCTTGTTTGCATAAAGATCTACTGTAGATCTGATTGGCTATAGCGCACCGGTCTGTGTAGACTCTGGGTCCTGGACGAGACAGATGATTTTATTAGGCTGTATTTACTGCAGAGTCTATTAATTCTCCAAACACATGGCCGCTTTCCCACTCTGTTGCTATAGAATGTCCACCAATGCCTTTAGTATAGGTAATTCCCAAAGATTCTAAGAATTTATTAAAATGTGAAAATGACCGTATCTAAGTGCTCGCTTGTCAGAAATTGTAAAATAAAAAAGTGTCATATTCTTCCTGGGGGTGTATATGAACAACTTTCAATGTACGTAACGAAACAAAACAAATTATGCAAGACTTAGTATGCAAAATGAACTACGCAAGAGATTTTGTTGTAGGCAGAACGCTATTGTATTGACAGGCACAACTCAGGCCCTACACAGACCGGTGCGCCATAACCAATCAGAGCTGCAGTAGGCCTATATGCAAATAGACCATTGCCATAAATGGATCTGTGCCATTCACTTTGAACTGGACTGTGTTTACAGCATGAGCGGTCGTGAGTAGATGCGCTTGTTTTGAGATCAAAGCGAGAGCTGCATGTAGCCACGTAAGCACATTTGTCCATTTGTTCATATCCTTTGCTAATTAGTGAGTTATTAGCCCAGTTATAGATCATTTGTAGTCAGCCAAAGGGGAGTGATTGTTTCCTATAAGAGAACAAAATGTGTACATTTCTAGAAATCTTTGAAAAGCGAGTCAGGTAAAGAGCTTTTTTTTTGTCTTAAAGGGGCAGTGTTATTTTGAGACAGGCTTGAATAAGCTAAGTAGCCAATAGGCAGAGGGTAGCATAATGTGTCTTGATTCTCTGTAGCCTCTAAAGTCTCATGGAATGTAGACCTACATTGAAACACCACACATTGGCTGCTACTGTAGCCTGAACAATAGAGCAGCTATGTCCATGTTAAAATGTTATGGGATGCATTTTCTCCATTGTAGGCCACTCTGGTAGGCCTACATTATGATCAAATAGCCACAGTAGCTTACTTGACCACTGTTTAAAACTGTAACTTAAAGCGGGTACAGCCTTCAGTCAACGTGCGCCGGAAGTGGCACAGTTTGTACTCGCACACCTTAAATCTGCTCAGTTATGAAATAATATATTAGATGTAACATTTTTGTGCCCTCCGCCAACTGCTGTTTTCAGCTCTCCCCATTAGGTTTTTAATGTTCCTGATCTGGACTCTTGGCTGGTGACTCCAGAACAGTCCCGCATCTCTTCTTAACCATTCCTGGGATGCTTTTTGATGTGTGTTTGGGGGGCCGTTGTCCTGCAGAAAGACCCACAACCTTCAGTGGAGACCCAGTTTTTGGACACTGATAATCTGCTGATTTCATGATGTTGATGCGCATTGTTCAAGGTCCCCAGTACCTGAGGCAGCAAAGCAACCTAGTACATCATTTTTATAAAAAAAAAAAAAAAAAAAAATCAAATAGTTTGACAACACTGTTTTGGAAGGTTTTAAATGATATCAAACTCAAACCGTTTTATCTTTTCCAGTGATAAAGGAATGAATGTCTCATGGTATGGTGGGGTATGCAAAATGGGTCAACTTTGAGCACCTTTTATCTCCTGTATGTTTTGGCATTCAAGTCCAAAATGTCACTTTCTGAGCACTACTTCCATTGGCAAACATGTTATGGAAAGTTTGTTTTTAAGAAATGATCAAAAGGGATGCTTTCAAAAATTGATTGCATTTACCCTACAGCCACTTTGTCACGACAAGACATCTTTTATTGAGGGATCTAGTCTGGATTAAACCTCATAGGAAGACAGTTTTATCATGTGGAGGTTTCATTCAGGTCTCTGTTTAACTAGATACTCTTGTCTGTTTTTGGCAGGAGAGAGACCAGACTCTCACTCTGACAGCGGGAAGAGTCCTTCAGGGGAACCAGACTTGGAGACGCCCAAACCAGCAAGACAACATCACTGCTCCCACTGTGGAAAGAGTTTTAGCTGGTTAGGGTACCTAAAACGGCATGAGAGGACACACACAGGAGAAAAACCTTTCCAATGTTCTCAGTGTGGAAAGAATTTTACTGTGTTAGTTAACCTGAAAAGGCATGAGAAAATACACTCTGGAGAAAAGCCTCATCACTGTTCCCACTGTGGAAAGAGTTTTACTCAGTTGGGGAACCTAAAACAGCATGAGTGGACACACACAAGAGAAAAGCCTTACCACTGCTTCCAATGTGAAAATAGATTTTCACGATCAGTGGACCTAAAAGCTCATGAGAGAATACACACAGGAGAAAAGCCTTTCCAATGTTCCCAGTGTGGAAAGAGTTTTACCGTGGTAGCTAACCTGAAAAGGCATGAGAGAATACACACTGGAGAAAAGCCGTTCCAATGTTCCCATTGCGGAAAGAGTTTTACTCAGTTAGGGCACCTAAAAAAGCATGAGTGGACACACACAGGAGAAAAATCTTATCACTGTTCCCACTGTGGAAAGAGATTTTCACGATCAGGCGACCTAAAAATTCACGAGACAACACACATAGGAGAAAAGCCTTTCCAATGTGCCCAATGTGAAAAGAGTTATATTAAGTTACGGTACCTAAAAGAGCATAAGAGGATACACACAGGAGAAAAGCTTTTCCAATGTTCTTAGTGTGGTGCAGGGTTCTCTCAAATAGATGGTATGAAGATAGTTGAGAACAAAGGCTTATATCCCTACAGTGGAGAGGGTTTTACCATGTTAGTTAACCTGAAAATACATAAAAGAATACACTGGAGAACACTGGAGAAAAGCCTTTCCACTGCTCCTAATATGGAAATACTTTTTCCAGGTTAAGGAGTCTGGATTCACATGAGTGGACACACAGAGAAGAGAAGCCCTACCACTGATCCCACTGTGGAACAAATTTTAACCAGTTAGAGAACATGAAATCACATGAGAGAATAGAGGCTGTGTTCTGACATGTTTTTGACTGCGAATTTTGGGCTTTGTATATGCCACCTGAAATCAAATAGTTCTAAAAACGTACGTTTTTTTTTTTACTTTAGTTTTTTTCATCGTGAGACATAAAAAAAAAGTTTGGGTAGAATGGTGGGCGGTAACCCAATGGGTATGTCTGGGTAGAATGGTGGGAGGTAACCCAATGGGTATGTCTGGGTAGAATGGTGGGAGGTAACCCAATGGGTATGTCTGGGTAGAATGGTGGGAGGTAACCCAATGGGTATGTCTGGGTAGAATGGTGGGAGGTAACCCAATGGGTATGTCTGGGTAGAATGGTTGGAGGGAACCCAATGGGTATGTCTGGGTATAATGGTGGGAGGTAACCCAATGGGTATGTCTGGGTAGAATGGTGGGAGGTAACCCAATGGGTATGTCTGGGTAGAATGGTGGGAGGGAACCCAATGGGTATGTCTGGGTATAATGGTGGGAGGTAACACAATGGGTATGTCTGGGTATAATGGTGGGAGGTAACCCAATGGGTATGTCTGGGTAGAATGGTGGGAGGTAACCCAATGGGTATGTCTGGGTAGAATGGTGGGAGGTAACCCAATGGGTATGTCTGGGTATAATGGTGGGAGGGAACCCAATGGGTATGTCTGGGTAGAATGGTGGGAGGTAACCCAATGGGTATGTCTGGGTAGAATGGTGGGAGGTAACCCAATGGGTATGTCTGGGTAGAATGGTGGGCGGTAACCCAATGGGTATGTCTGGGTAGAATGGTGGGCGGTAACCCAATGGGTATGTCTGGGTAGAATGGTGGGAGGTAACCCAATGGGTATGTCTGGGTATAATGGTGGGCGGTAACACACTGATTAAGCCTTGTCCTGGACCTGAACAAACTTAATATAAATTCTACATAGAACAGGCTTTTTAGTCTGGACTAGGCTATGTGTCCTGGAAACTGGCCCTCAATGTTTTATATTTGCATGCCGTTAAATGCATTCAAATGAAATTACTGAATAAAATGACATTTCATTTAACATTGAGCTGTAGATTACAATTTAACTGAATAAACCTCATGACTTTAACATTGGCAATAACCCACAAAAGTGATCTGCTTCAACGCGCCCGCTGATATCTAATCCAATATTTATCATTGCCGTCGTTTTCAATGGGAGAAGAATGAATCATAGTGGGCAAAACAAACAAGGAGTTGCGCAGAGCCGAACACAAGTTGGCAACATAATATTGGCGGGTTTTACCATTTTATTAGCATATTTCCGTTATGGGACGCCTACTCTGTGAAGTGTGCAATAACTCAATTGGCCCTTGCGCTCCTAAACAATGACATTCTTTCATTCTAAACAATGGCATTCTTTCATTCTAAACAATGACATTCTTTCATTCTAAACAATGGCATTCTTTCATTCTAAACAATGGCATTCTTTCATTCTAAACAATGGCATTCTTTCATTCAAAACAATGACATTTTATGAAGGATGAACTCTACACTTAGTCCACTCTGTTCATAACAGATTATATTTTTTGGGAACAGAAAACTGTATTGAGATTGAATGTTTAATCGGAAAGAGTATTATCTCCATCTTCTCCCCACTGGACTTTCTCTAATCACCATATTTGATGGTTGCTTCAGATTTATAGCCCCTAAAAAAAACGCTAAAAAGCGTTCACATGCTAGTCGGAACTAGAAATGTCCGACTTGCTAACTGGTTGAACATGCCTAGCACGTTAACGTGGCAACCGAAAATGTTATTTCCATTTGTTCTGATAACAGCATTGATAAGATGTTGTCATGAAAAGCATCCACTACCTCGTGAATGTTCCCGTCAGTGTTATTCCACCGTGCCAGAGCAAAAAGGAGTTGATTAATGCAACATTTTTCTGAATAAAAAGAATACTCATATTGTTAGCCACTAGTGGATGGTCATTCTATACATCTATAAATTGTTACACCATGTAGGAGGAGTATTGATATAGCTGTTCATCTGTTTAAGGGAATAAATATGAAATTGTCTATATATATATTTAATTTTTTTGTCAATTAGCAGACGCTCTTATCCAGAGAGACTTACAGTCGTGAGTACATACATTTTCATTCGTACTGGTCCAACTGTGGAATCGAACCCACAACCTTGGCATTACTGTTCGATTCCCCACGGGGGACCAGTACGAATGAAAATGCTCTACCAACTGAGCCATGCTCTACCAATTAGTATTTAAATTCTCACTCATTGAACATCTGCAGTAATCAATCATCACATGCTTGTCTTTGTACGTTTCCATATAATATCACACTTCAATTAATAACAAATAAAACGTTTTGTCTTAAAAAAATTCCCTCAACTGCGTTACCCACTCCAGTCGGCAGGTGGCGATGTGCGTCTTTCAGGTGACGCTGCCAGAGTGTGACGTAAAGTCTAGTGGACAGGAGGACGCTTCTTCAACAATAACAAGTATAGTCAGCCACCTTTGTAGCCGACATAGGCAAAAACAGTATTTCTCTTTAGTCTGTTTTGGTATATATTATTCATGTGTCGTATCTATTTGTTGGCCCATTTAATGTAATATTTACGTTGTTTGTCGGGTAGGTGGCTTGCTAAGTTAGCATTAGCAACTAACCTAAGGTTAATGTTATCTAGCTAGTTAACATCCCCGACCATGAGTTCACTATGCTACTTCCCCCCTACTAAAGAAGAGGAGGTCTGCTGGACGGAGAAAGGAGCTGTCGTGAAAGAGGAGAAGGAAGAAAAGGATGTCACAGTAAAACAAGAAGTAGAGGGTGTGGCTGTTACAGTGAAAGAAGAGGGCGAGATTACTGTCACGTTGGAAGAGGAGGAGGGACAAGAGGAGGGACAAGAGGAGGAGGAGGGACAAGAAGAGGAGGAGGATACGGGAGATCTGATTAATACTAGTAAGTAACGTTACTGTCTTAAAATTGGGGGCCCAAACTCTTCAGTCGTTGAAGATTGCTAGGTCACATGGTTGAGGAGCTATAGACATTTTAAAGTTTCAAGTATTTATATAAAAATGTGTACTTTATGGGAAAACCATAGGGTCCGCAATGTGGGTCCCGACCCTGTGAGCAATGCAACGTTGGTTTGGGGTGTCTAGGTCACATGGTCAAGGACCTATTGAAATTGAGAGTGCTTTTTAAAAACATGTTCATTTTCTTAAAATGTTTATATTTTGTTGAGAAATCTAGTGTGCAACATGCCTCTATGTTATGAATAATGGACAGTTTAAATTATTATGTTTCTAAATAGCTTTTTAAATTGTTTAAAAAAAAAAATCATATTTTAGATACATTTGTATAAGTGCTTCATGAGAAAATAAAAGGGTTTGCAATGTGTGTCCCTATTGTGTGAACAATCCTAAATTGGTTCAAGGTGTCTATGCCGAAGCAGATTGGCCATCTGGCAATTCTGGAAAATGCCAGATGGGATGGACCCTTTTTCAGTTGGGTGGTGACATATAAAAAATGGTGACATGGCCGGCAGCCCCTGGGCCTGTTAAGATGAATGGGTAATGGTGACATGGCCGGCAGCCCCTGGGCCTGTTCAGATGACTGGGTAATGGTGACATGGCTGGCGGCCCCTGGGCCTGTTAAGATCAGTGGGTAATGGTGACATGGCCGGCAGCCCCTGGGCCTGTTAAGATCAGTGGGTAATGGTGACATGGCCGGCAGCCCCTGGGCCTGTTCAGATGACTGGGTAATGGTGACATGGCTGGCGGCCCCTGGGCCTGTTAAGATCAGTGGGTAATGGTGACATGGCCGGCAGCCCTGGGCCTGTTAAGATGAGTGGGTAATGGTGACATGGCCGGGCGCCCTGGGCCTGTTAAGATCAGTGTGTAATGGTGACATGGCGGCGCCCCTGGGCCTGTTAAGATCAGTGGGTAATGGTGACATGGCCGGCGGCCCCTGGGCCTGTTAAGATGAGTGGGTAATGGTGACATGGCCGGCGGCCCCTGGAACCTGTTAAGATGAGTGGGTAATGGTGACATGGCCGGCGGCCCCTGGGACCTGTTAAGATCAGTGGGTAATGGTGACATGGCCGGTTGGCCCCTGGGCCTGTTCAGATGAGTGGGTAATGGTGACATGGCCGGTTGGCCCCTGGGCCTGTTAAGATCAGTGTGTAATGGTGACATGGCCGGCGGCCCCTGGGCCTGTTAAGATCAGTGGGTAATGGTGACATGGCCGGCGGCCCCTGGGCCTGTTCAGATGAGTGGGTAATGGTGACATGGCCGGCGGCCCCTGGGAACTGTTAAGATCAGTGGGTAATGGTGACATGGCCGGCGGCCCCTGGGACCTGTTAAGATCAGTGGGTAATGGCTGGCCCCCCTACCAAAATGGTCCGGCCCGGTTTTCTGATAGGTTGAGCTGAGGTCATGCAAACTCGCATTCAAAGCCGTAGCATCAGCATAGAGACCTGCTCTGACTCTGCCATCAGTCAGACAGCCAAGGTCATGGACCGGCGAATATGGAAAGGGTGCCTAAACGTAGAAAGACATGGTCACTTCCTGATGCACCGATATTACATTTTTGACCGATACCAATATCCAATATTGTCCTTGCCAAAAAAAGACGGCGATAACTGATTTAAAAAAAATGTGCAGCCTTTTAAGCATTCTAATACAGTTAATTAGTTAACATACATGGTCTAAGGCACTGCATCTCAGTGCAAGAGGCCTCACTACAGTCCCTGGTTCGAATCCAGGCTGTATCACATCCGGCCGTGATTGGGAGTCCCATAGGGCGGCGCACAATTGGCCCAGCATTTTTTGGCCAGGGTTTGGCCAGAGTAGGCCGTCATTGTAAATAAGAATTTGTTCTTATTTGCCTAGTTAAATAAATAAAGGTACCACACTGACCACAAAGTAATTTTGTTGGCATTTACGTATGTCCACCATTACCAGTAAAACATAATCATAACCTATTTCTTCCACTTACTTGCTGTGCTGTTTCGTTGTTAATTTGTTCAGTCGTTTCGTTCTCAACCAGGATTTCAATGAAACACCGTTTGGGTCTTTGCTATGAAACGCCGTTTGGGTCTTTGCTATGAAACGCCGTTTGGGTCTTTGCTATGAAACACCGTTTGGGTCTTTGCTATGAAACACCATTTGGGTCTTTGCTATGAAACACCGTTTGGGTCTTTGCTATGAAACGCCGCTTGGGTCTTTGCTATGAAACACCGTTTGGGTCTTTGCTATGAAACACCGTTTGGGTCTTTGCTATGAAACACCATTTGGGTCTTTGCTATGAAACACCGTTTGGGTCTTTGCTATGAAACACCGTTTGGGTCTTTGCTATGAAACACCATTTGACATTTGAAGTAAAAAAAACGACTAATAAAATAATGTAAAAGATATTCCTCCTTTTTCCAGAAAACCAAAGGGTGTGCAATGTGTGTCCATACACTGTGAATAATAAAAAATTGGTTTGAGGTATCTCAAAAGAAATGTGCAGGGATTGTGGGAAGGTGAGCGGTGAGAACCCTTCTAGTGTAGCGGTAGAAAAAGCTGAGCTCTTTTCTACTTTATGCAAATGTAAAGTCGAGCGACGCGTTGGAGCTTCGGAGTAAAGCGAAGTGTTGTCAAGAAGAGGCGCCGTCTCTTTTCTAAACCCACTGTGAGACAGCTCTGGTCTAAACCCACTGTGAGACAGCTCTGGTCTAAACCCACTGTGAGACAGCTCTGGTCTAAACCCACTGTGAGACAGCTCTGGTCTAAACCCACCTGTGAGACAGCTCTGGTCTAAACCCACTGTGAGACAGCTCTGGTCTAAACCCACTGTGAGACAGCTCTGGTCTAAACCCACTGTGAGACAGCTCTGGTCTAAACCCACTGTGAGACAGCTCTGGTCTAAACCCACTGTGAGACAGCTCTGATCTAAACCCACTGTGAGACAGCGTCCATCAGAATGGGTTAGGGTTATAGGACACTGGCGTCCATGCGAGTGGGTTGGGTTATAGGACACTGGCGTCCATCAGAGTGGGTTGGGTTAGGGTTATAGGACACTGACGTCCATCAGAGTGGGTTGGGTTAGTTATAGGACACTGACTTCCATCAGAGTGGGTTAGGATTATAGGACACTGGCGTACATCAGAGTGGGTTGGGTTAGTTATAGGACACTGACGTCCATCAGAGTGGTTTAGGGTTATAGGACACTGACGTCTATTCGAGTGGGTTAGGGTTATAGGACACTAGCGTCCATCAGAGTGGGTTAGGTGTTTGGACACTGCTATCCATCGGAGTGGGTTAGGACACTGCCGTCCATCAGAGTGGGTTAGGTGTTAGGACACTGCCGTCCATCAGAGTTGGTTAGTTGTTAGGACACTGCTATCCATCGAAGTGAGTTAGGGTTAGGAAACTGCCACCATCGAAGTGAGTTAGGGTTAGGAAACTGCCGTCCATCGGAGTGGCTTAGGACCCTGCCGTCCATCGGAGTGGCTTAGGACCCTGCCGTCCATCGGAGTGGCTTAGGACCCTGCCGTCCATCGGAGTGGCTTAGGACCCTGCCGTCCATCGGAGTGGCTTAGGACCCTGCCGTCCATCGGAGTGGCTTAGGACCCTGCCGTCCATCGGAGTGGCTTAGGACCCTGCCGTCCATCGGAGTGGCTTAGGGCCCTGCCGTCCATCGGAGTGGCTTAGGGCCCTGCCGTCCATCGGAGTGGCTTAGGGCCCTGCCGTCCATCGGAGTGGCTTAGGACCCTGCCGTCCATCGGAGTGGCTTAGGACCCTGCCGTCCATCGGAGTGGCTTAGGACCCTGCCGTCCATCGGAGTGGCTTAGGACCCTGCCGTCCATCGGAGTGGCTTAGGACCCTGCCGTCCATCGGAGTGGCTTAGGACCCTGCCGTCCATCGGAGTGGGTTAGGACCCTACCGCCATCGAAGTGAGTTAGGGTTAGGACCCTGTTGTCCATCGGAGTGGGTTAGATGTTAGGAGACTGCCGTCCATCGGAGTGGGTTAGGACCCTGCCGTCCATCGGAGTGGGTTAGGTGTTAGGACCCTGTCGTCCATCGGAGTGGGTTAGGACCCTGCCGTCCATCGGAGTGGGTTAGGACCCTGCCGTCCATCGGAGTGGGTTAGGTGTTAGGACCCTGCCGTCCATCGGAGTGGGTTAGGACCCTGCCGTCCATCGGAGTGGGTTAGGTGTTAGGACGTTTATTCCACAGAGAGGCGTCTGAACAATCTGGAAAATGTAAAAAAACAGTAATAAAACATAACATTTATAATTCTAGAGGCTGATTTCAGGGAATCTTAAACTACTTAGGGAGCAGTGGGGCGCTAGCACTCCCGACACTACCCGGTGAAATGTAAGGCGCCAAATTCAAAATACAAAAGTTGAATTATTAAACATTCATCAATATACAAGTGTTGCCTAGTCATAGCTCTGATTCTTGGCAATATCACAGCGTTGTCAGATTTCAAAAAGGCTTTACGGCGAAAGCACAACATTTGATTGTTTGAGGATAACCCCTCTCATATTTTATGCATTAGCATAAATCCATAACCAACGCGGGTCTCACAAAACGCATAAAATCGCTAATATAAAATCGCTTACCTTTGATGAACTTCTGCTGAGGGCTTCCCAAGTGTCCAACGAAGACAATCCATGCTTCTTTTGTTAGAAAAAGTTATGTATTATATCCATAAATCTCTGTTTGGTTGGTGCGTTATGTTCATAAAATCCACCGTCGAGTCGCCCATAGAACCGTGAAGAGAACGCGTTCAAATTATACCTATCATATTTCTCCAAACAAATCAAACATCATTTTTTATGTTTCCTTAGGTATCATTTTATGTAAATTTACTATAATATTTCAACCGGATTGTAGCCTGACTGATAAGAAAGGAAGCCATAGGTACTGCAGTCTCAGTCCTACAAAACAGAAAAATGAATAGGCACAATGGAGAAAAAGGTCATTTACAAAGAAAACTGCAAATCCGTATGGATTTTCCTCGGGTTTTCGCCTGCTATATCACTTCTGTTATACTCATATACATTATTTTAACAGTTTTAGAAACTTCAGAGTGTTTCCTATCCAATAGTACTAATTGTGTGCATATCCTATTTTCTGGGCCTGAATGGCAGGCATTTTACTGTGGGCACGCCAGACTCTCCAAAATTCGTCTCCTCGGCAGCCGCTCCCTAAGAAGTTAACTGTTGATGGATGCACTCTGCATTAAAGTATCTTATAAATGACTAAGATGATGTCAAAGTAAAATGTATGTGGAGGTTTCCTTCAGGTCTCTCTGTTTACCTAAATACTCTGTTGAACTAAATACTCTGTTTGTCTTTGGCAGGAGAGAGACCAGACTCTGAGTCTGACAGCGGCAAGAGTCCCTCAGAGGAACCAGACACAGAGACGTCCAAACCAGCGAGACGACGCCACTGCTCCCACTGTGGAAAAAGTTTTACTAAGTTACGGAACCTAAAAGAGCATGAGAGGACACACACGGGAGAAAAGCCTTTCCAATGTTCCCAGTGTGGAAAGAGTTTTACCCGGTTAAGGACCTTGAAAAGGCATCAAGGAATACACAAAGAAGGAAGGAAGCCATACCACTGCTCTCAGTGTGGAAAGGGTTTTACCAGGTTAGGGAGCCTGAAAATACATAAGAAAATACACCCTGGAGAGAATCCCTTCCACTGCTCTCAGAGTGGAAAGGGTTTTACTCCGTTAGGGAGCCTGAAAACACACAAGAAAATACACTCTGGGGAGAAGGCTTACCACTGCTCCCAGTGTGGAAAGAGTTTTACCCAGTCAGGGAGCCTGAAAATACATCAGAGAATACACTCTGGAGATAAGCCTTACCACTGCTCCCAATGTGGAATGACTTTTACCAGGTTAGGGAGCCTGAAAACGCATGAGAGAATACACACAGGAGATAAGCCTTTCCAATGCTCTCAGTGTGGAAAGCGTTTTACACAGATAGGGAGCCTGAAAGATCATGAGAGAATACACACAGGGAGAAGCCTTTCCAATGCTCCCAGTGTGGAAAGAGTTTTACCACGTTAGGGAACCTAAAAGATCATGAGAGAATACACACAAGAGAGAAGCCTTTCCACTGCTCCCAGTGTGGAAAGAGTTTTACCCACTTACGGTATCTGAAAAAACATGAGAGAACACACACAGGAGAGAAGCCTCACCTCTGCTCCCAGTGTGGAAAGAGTTTTACCCAGTTAGGCGACCTGAAAAGGCATGAAAGGACACACACAGGAGAAAAGCCTTTCCAATGTTCCCAATGTGGAAAGAATTTTACTCGGTTAGGGAACTTAAAAGACCATGAGAGAATACACACAGGAGAGAAGCCTCACCTCTGCTCCCAGTGTGGAAAGAGTTTTACCAAGTTAGGGGCCCTGAATAGGCATGACAGGACACACACTGTAGAGGATAAGCCCTACCGCTGCTCCCAGTGTGGAAAGAGATTTAACTGGTTAAGGCACCTGAATAAGCATGAAAGTATACGTACACAGGAGGAGAAGACAAACCACTGCTGTCATTGTAGAAAGACATTTTCACAGTCAGGGAACCTGAAAAGACACGGGAGAATTGAGGAGCTGTGTTCTGTCTGATGTTTTCGACTGAGAATTTGTGTTTTTTGGTTTATGCCACATTAAATAAAATTGTATATATGGGTGATTCACATGAGACCAGTTTTAAACATGTCTGTAGCAATATACAGCACCTGTCAAAGGTTTGGACACACATTCTCTTTCCAGGGTTTTTCTTTATTTGTACTTTTTTCTACATTGTAGAATAATAGTGAAGACATCAAAACTATGAAATAACACATATGGAATCATGTAGTAACCAAAAAAGTGTTAAACAAATCAAAATATATTTTATATTTGAGATTCTTCAAAGTAGCCACCCTTTGCCTTGGTGATAGCTTTGCACACTCTTGCCATTCTCTCAACTAGCTTCACCTGGAATGCTTTTCCAACAGTCTTGAAGGAGTTCCCACATATGCTGAGTACTTGTTGGTTGCTTTTCCTTCATTCTGCAGTCTAACTGATCCCAAACCATCTCAATTGGGTTGAGGTCGGGTGGCTGTGGAGGCCAGGTCATCTGATGCAGCACATCATCACTGTCCTTCTTGGTCAAATAGCCTTTAAACAGCCTGGAGATGTGTTTTGGGTCATTGTCCTGTTGAAAAGCAAACGATAGTCCCACTAAGCGCAAACCAGATGGGTTTCTGCAGAATGATGTGGTAGCCTTGCTGGTTAAGTGTGCCTTAAATTCTAAATAAATCACAGACAGTGTCACCGGCAAAGCACCATCACACCTCCTCCATGCTTCACGGTGGGAACCACACATGCTGAGATCATCCGTTCACGTACTCTGCGTCTCACAAAGACACGGCGGTTGGAACCAGAAATCTCACATTTGGATCATCAGACCAAAGGACAGATTTCCACCGGCCTAATGTCCATTTCTCTTGTTTCTTGACCCAAGCAAGTCTCTTCTTATTATTGGTGTCCTTTAGTAGTGGTTTCTTTGCAGCAATTCGACCATGAAGGCCTGATTCACGCGGTCTCCTCTGAACAGTTGATGTTGAGATGTGTCTGTTACTTGAACTCTGTGAAGCAATTATTTGGGCTGCAATCTGAGGTGCCGTTAACTCTAATGAACTGCAGCAGAGGTAACTCTGGGTCTTCCTTTCCTGTGGCGGTCCTCATGAGAGCCAGTTTTTTTTGTGACTGCACTTGAAGAAACTTTCAAAGTTCTTGAAATGTTCCGTGTTGACTGACCTTCATGTCTTTAAAGTAATGATGGACAGTCGTTTCTCTTTGCTTATTTGAGCTGTTTTTGCCATAATATGGACTTGGTCTTTTACCAAATAGGGCTATCTTCTGTATACCACCTCTACCATGTCGCAACACAACTGATTGGAAACCACTTACTGGCGCCGACAGAGATGGTCGCCTCGCTTCGAGTCCTAAGGAAACTATGCAGTATTTCGTTTTTTTTTATGTATATACAAGCATTTCGCTACACTCGCATTAACATCTGCTAACCATGTGTATGTGACCAATACAATTTGATTGGATTTAAGAAGGAAAGAAATTCCACAATTAACTTTTTTAAACAAGGCACACCTGTTAATTGAAATGCATTCCAGGTGACTACCTCATGAAGCTGGTTGAGAGAATTCCAAGAGTGTGCAAAGCTGTCATCAAGGCAAAGGGTGGCTACTTGTAAGAATCTCAAATATAAAATATATTATGATATGTATGTTTAACACTTTTTTTGGTTACTACATGATTCCATATGTGTTATTACATAGTTTTGATGTCTTCACTATTATTCTACAATGTAGAAAATAGTATAAAGAATAAAGAAAAGCCCTTGAATGTGTGTCCAAACTTTTGACTGGTACTTTGTGTGAAAGAATGCTTTAAATTATATATATATATGGTTACAAGCATGTGCTTTATGTCAGACTGCCCTTTCTATGTCCAAAAACACTGCAGTGTTTTGATGTTAAAAGGTTAAATAAATGGCACTGTTTGTACTGTAATGTTACAGCAGTGAGAGCTGTGGTCAGTCTTGTCCTGCGCGTTAGAGCTGAACATTACAGCTCACGGAGGTTAACCACTACCTACAGGCAATAATATTTAAGGAAGCAATAGCTAATATATCATTTTGATTAAACATCTGTATTGATTATTATTACACTTGTGGTAATTGGATAACACACGGGTAATTAAAAAAACCAAATGTATATTGTGTGACGCATAACACAGGGACCTATTCAATCTCTCTTCCCCCTTCAACCAGTGCTAGTATGGCTGGATTATATAGATTCCAGGAGCTGATGGTCATAAATAACATCCTAATGTAATGCGTCGTAAATCACAGAACATCTAGGATTTATTGTTCCAGTAGCTGGTAGCAATTATCATACTTCTGTCTTTTGTTTACAACCCTCCCTTCCCCCCCATAATGTGTTTCTGAAAATGTTTTATTTGAAAAAAAGAATAAACAACACACGGACAAGATTAATGGTAGACCAGGGATTCCCAATATTAGTCCTTGGAGGGCCAAAACACGTCCTGGTTTTATGTTTCTACCTGGTAGTTAATTGCACTCACCTGGTGTCCCAGGTCTGAATTAGTCCCTGATTAGACGGAACAAATAGGCTCTTCTAGTCTTCTTCCCAAAACTGCCTGTAAAATTTTACTTACAGGCCGTCAGGGCCAGGTGATTTCCTTTGCTTCATTGAATTCAAAGCCTCTTTTGTGATTTACAAAACTGAGTGGAATTCAAATTTCAATCACATTTATTTATAAAGCCCTTCTTACGTCAGCTGATGTCACAAAGTGCTGTACAGAAACCCAGCCTAAAACCCCAAACAGCAAAGCAATGCAGGTGTAGAAGCACGGTGGCTAGAAAAAACTCCCTAGAAAGGCCGGAACCTAGGAAAAAACCTAGAAAGGAACCAGGACTATGAGGGGTGGCCAGTCCTCTTCCGGCTGTGCCTGGTGGAGATGTTCATAGATGACCAGCAGGGTCAGATAATAACAGGGATGTAAACAAATTTGTGCACAAAATGTGAGAGAAATAAGGTTTTTGTGCGTATGGAACATTTCTGGTATCTTTTATTTCAGCTCATGAAACATGGGACCAGCACATTACATGTTACGTTTACATGTTTTTTCAGTGTAGAATGTACTTTCCTCATGTCTCTTTACATTTTTTATGCATTTTCAGTGGCCTGATTGCGTCCAGATTATGTCAAATTCAGAACACATCCTGGCAGATCTAAATCTAATGCGAGAACCTCTTTAGTGATTTACAAAACAGAGTGGAATTCACCCTCAATCACAGGGACATACTGTAGAAAACAGAGTGGAATTCACCCTCAATCACAGGGACATACTGTAGAAAATAGAGTGGAATTCACCCTCAATCACAGGGACATACTGTAGAAAACAGAGTGGAATTCACCCTCAATCACAGGGACATACTGTAGAAAACAGAGTGGAATTCACCCTCAATCACAGGGACATACTGTAGAAAACAGTGGAATTCACCCTCAATCACAGGGACATACTGTAGAAAACAGAGTGGAATTCACCCTCAATCACAGGGACATACTGTAGAAAACAGAGTGGAATTCACCCTCAATCACAGGGACATACTGTAGAAAACAGTGGAATTCACCCTCAATCACAGGGACATACTGTAGAAAACAGAGTGGAATTCACCCTCAATCACAGGGACATACTGTAGAAAACAGAGTGGAATTCACCCTCAATCACAGGGACATACTGTAGAAAACAGAGTGGAATTCACCCTCAATCACAGGGACATACTGTAGAAAACAGAGTGGAATTCACCCTCAATCACAGGGACATACTGTAGAAAACAGAGTGGAATTCACCCTCAATCACAGGGACATACTGTAGAAAACAGAGTGGAATTCACCCTCAATCACAGGGACATACTGTAGAAAACAGAGTGGAATTCACCCTCAATCACAGGGACATACTGTAGAAAATAGAGTGGAATTCACCCTCAATCACAGGGACATACTGTAGAAAACAGAGTGGAATTCACCCTCAATCACAGGGACATACTGTAGAAAACAGTGGAATTCACCCTCAATCACAGGGACATACTGTAGAAAACAGAGTGGAATTCACCCTCAATCACAGGGACATACTGTAGAAAACAGAGTGGAATTCACCCTCAATCACAGGGACATACTGTAGAAAACAGTGGAATTCACCCTCAATCACAGGGACATACTGTAGAAAACAGAGTGGAATTCACCCTCAATCACAGGGACATACTGTAGAAAACAGAGTGGAATTCACCCTCAATCACAGGGACATACTGTAGAAAACAGAGTGGAATTCACCCTCAATCACAGGGACATACTGTAGAAAACAGAGTGGAATTCACCCTCAATCACAGGGACATACTGTAGAAAACAGAGTGGAATTCACCCTCAATCACAGGGACATACTGTAGAAAACAGAGTGGAATTCACCCTCAATCACAGGGACATACTGTAGAAAACAGAGTGGAATTCACCCTCAATCACAGGGACATACTGTAGAAAACAGAGTGGAATTCACCCTCAATCACAGGGACATACTGTAGAAAACAGAGTGGAATTCACCCTCAATCACAGGGACATACTGTAGAAAACAGAGTGGAATTCACCCTCAATCACAGGGACATACTGTAGAAAACAGAGTGGAATTCACCCTCAATCACAGGGACATACTGTAGAAAATAGAGTGGAATTCACCCTCAATCACAGGGACATACTGTAGAAAACAGAGTGGAATTCACCCTCAATCACAGGGACATACTGTAGAAAACAGTGGAATTCACCCTCAATCACAGGGACATACTGTAGAAAACAGAGTGGAATTCACCCTCAATCACAGGGACATACTGTAGAAAACAGAGTGGAATTCACCCTCAATCACAGGGACATACTGTAGAAAATAGAGTGGAATTCACCCTCAATCACAGGGACATACTGTAGAAAACAGAGTGGAATTCACCCTCAATCACAGGGACATACTGTAGAAAACAGTGGAATTCACCCTCAATCACAGGGACATACTGTAGAAAACAGAGTGGAATTCACCCTCATTCACAGGGACATACTATAGAAAACAGTGGAATTCACCCTCAATCACAGGGACATACTGTAGAAAACAGAGTGGAATTCACCCTCATTCACAAGGACATACTATAGAAAACAGTGGAATTCACCCTCAATCACAGGGACATACTGTAGAAAACAGAGTGGAATTCACCCTCAATCACAGGGACATACTGTAGAAAACAGAGTGGAATTCACCCTCAATCACAGGGACTGTAGTTCTGAATGTGGCAAATGTAGATTTTTGCAACTGTCTTTCTAGAATCGTGAGTTTTAAACGTTTTCCATAAAAGGAGTTGACAAATGTTGATATTTCAATTGGATCTTTGCATAATACATCATTCATTTTGAGTGCCGTTTATCGATTTTCTTTTTGTAGTTTCTCTTTTTCAAAGGGGTTTCTTTCCCCCATTTCTTCAATCCATTTTGCTCTTGATCTGACAAAAAAAAACACCCTTTGTAAAACTATTTCTCTAGTTGTAAAGATTTCAGTTCAGACAGGAAATAGGGTTCCATTTGGGATTTAGACTAGACCTGGATGTGTGTCAGAACCCCCAGCTGTTGGTTGTGATGACAACACCAGGGGTTAGATTAGGCATCTGGAGCTCTGTCTGCAACAAGCTCTCAGTCTCACTGTACAATTAGACGTTTTCCCACTTTTCTCTAAACGTCACATTTCGATGCGTTTGGGATGAAACGTAACATTTTCAAGTTGCAAAAAAAAATAAACAAAAATAAAAAGTGCCTACCACTGGGATTGAAAAATGTGACCCTCTGAGCCAGAGCCAGAGCTCTCAGATTATGTCCTAGCAAAACCCAAGCCTATTTGATGGTAATAGTGTTCACTGTTACCTATAGTGCTAACGTCCTGTATTGAGGCACACAGCTCCCTCAAGAGAAAAATACAACATGAAAATACAACATTTTTGGTTATGGAAATATATTTCACAGCGGTTTAGATGGTACAATTATTCTCTACAAGTGTACTTGTTTTTTTTTTGTTACAAACTGAAATAAGGCAAAATATTAGAATTTTTAGCAACCGGAAATGGCGGAGCATAAGTGCATCTTTAATAAACAATATAGTGAATATTTTTCTAAACTGCGTTACCCACTCCAGTCAGCAGGTGGCGATGTGCGTCGTTTAGATGGGCTTCTTGCACGCCACAAAAAGCTTCAACAACAAGATGGCTTCTGATTCATTCAGACACCTTTATAACCAACATAAAACCGAAACAATTAAGCTCTTTAGACCATTTTAATGTATATTCATCTCAGTGTTTTTAACACAATCCTGTGTCTACTAGTTAACTTAAACGTAATTTGCTCGTTCAATTTAAAAATGTGTTAAGATTGATTATACTGAACCTAGCACTAGGCTAATTGCTAATGCTAACATCCCGACCATGAGCTCACAAATATACCCCTTCTAATGAAAAGGCGGTCTGCTGGATGGAGAAAAACGCGGAGGGGATGAACATTGTCGTAAAAGAAGAAGAGAAGCCTATTACAGTGAAAGGAGAGGAATAAGCTTTCAGAATGAAAAGGGAAGAGGAGGCTATCACATTGAAAGAAGAGGAGGAGGATGTTACAATTAAAGAAGAGAAAGAACCGTTTAGAGTGAAAGAGGAAGAGGGGATAGAGGCTGTCACTGTGGAAGAAGAGGTAGAAGCTTTCAGAATTAAAAAGGAGGAAGAGGAGGAGATAACATTGAAAGAAGAAGATGTTACAGTGAAAGAAGAGGAAGAGCCTTTTAGAGTGAAAGAGGAAGAGGGGGTAGAGTCTGCCACAGTGGAAGAAGAGGTAGAAGCTTTCAGAATTAAAAAGGAGGAAGAGGAGGATATCACATTGAAAGAAGAAGATGTTACAGTGAAAGAAGAGGAAGAACCTTTTAGAGTGAAAGAGGAAGAGGGGATAGAGGCTATCACTGTGGAAGAAGAGGAGGTAGAAGTTTTCAGAATTAAAAAGGAGGAAGAGGAAGATATCACATTGAAAGAGAAGGAGGAAGACGTTTTAGGAGTGGAGGAGGAGCCTGAAGATCTGTTTGAAACCAGTGAGTACTATCTTTAAAACAGGCACAAACTATGCAGTTGTTGAACTTATGTGTGGTTTTAAAGCCAAAGGGGAATTCCACTGAATTTCTAGACAAAGGGATACTTTGGGATTTTGGCAACGAGGTCCTTTGTTTACTAACCCTGAGTCCAGCGAGCTCATGTGTACCGTTTTGTAAGTCTCTGTGTCCAGTATGAAGGACGTTAGATGTAGTTTTGCGAGCCAATGAATAATTAGCGTTAGCGCAATAACTGGAAGTCTATGGGTTTCTGTTAGCATGACTCCCTGGAAGTCTATGGGTTTCTGTTAGCATGACTTCCTGGAAGTCTATGGGTTTCTGTTAAGCATGACTTCCTGGAAGTCTATAGGTTTCTGTTAGCATGACTTCTTGGAAGTCTATGGGTTTCTGTTAGCATGACTTCCTGGAAGTCTATGGGTTTCTGTTAGCATGACTTCCTGGAAGTCTATGGGTTTCTGTTAGCATGACTTCCTGGAAGTCTATGGGTTTCTGTTAGCATGACTTCCTGGAAGTCTATAGGTTTCTGTTAGCATGACTTCTTGGAAGTCTATGGGTTTCTGTTAGCATGACTTCCTGGAAGTCTATGGGTTTCTGTTAGCATGACTTCCTGGAAGTCTATGGGTTTCTGTTAGCATGACTTCCTGGAAGTCTATGGGTTTCTGTTAGCATGACTTCCTGGAAGTCTATGGGTTTCTGTTAAGCATGACTTCCTGGAAGTCTATGGGTTTCTGTTAGCATGACTTCCTGGAAGTATATGGGTTTCTGTTAGCATGACTTCCTGGAAGTCTATGGGTTTCTGTTAGCATGACTTCCTGGAAGTCTATGGGTTTCTGTTAGCATGACTTCCTGGAAGTCTATGGGTTTCTGTTAGCATGACTTCCTGGAAATCTATGGGTTTCTGTTAGCATGACTTCCTGGAAGTCTATAGGTTTCTGTTAAGCATGACTTCCTGGAAGTCTATGGGTTTCTGTTAGCATGACTTCCTGGAAGTCTATGGGTTTCTGTTAGCATGACTTCCTGGAAGTCTATGGGTTTCTGTTAAGCATGACTTCCTGGAAGTCTATGGGTTTCTGTTAGCATGACTTCCTGGAAGTCTATGGGTTTCTGTTAGCATGACTTCCTGGAAGTCTATGGGTTTCTGTTAAGCATGACTTCCTGGAAGTCTATGGGTTTCTGTTAAGCATGACTTCCTGGAAGTCTATGGGTTTCTGTTAAGCATGACTTCCTGGAAGTCTATGGGTTTCTGTTAAGCATGACTTCCTGGAAGTCTATGGGTTTCTGTTAAGCATGACTTCCTGGAAGTCTATGGGTTTCTGTTAAGCATGACTTCCTGGAAGTATATGGGTTTCTGTTAGAATGACTTCCTGGAAGTATATGGGTTTCTGTTAGCATGACTTCCTTAGACCTCTAGTCATTGCGCTAATTCTAGGGGTAAAGTGCCTAAATGGCAATGTATCCCTTTAAATAATATGTTGTTCAGTGCTGTAGGAATTGTTAAGGGGGAAATCCTCGATTGGTACATACATTTTGGGACTTTTGAATTAACGATATAGAGCCTTAGCCATCATTTATCGGAGAATATAACTTATAAATCCCTAAAGGAGTTTAGTTCAACTTTCCTACCTCACCAGAACCCCAAACATATAAGCTTGTTTTACTTCATTGTGTGTAAACAATGTAATTGTCAAAAAGATGGTTAAAACTATAATGTTTATATCATGGATGGGCAGTCCTTGGCTCCGTAGCTCCGTCTATGAATTTGAGTCATTCCGTTTCTCCAAACCCATCCTTCAGTGACACTACCCTATCTATTAGGACAGTGAAGCTAACCCGTTTCATTTGCCTCTTATTACTCCAGCATTTTGGATTTGAGCTCAAATGTTTTATGAGGTGACAGTACAGAATGTCTTTTTGTTTTGTCTTTTTTTAATGAAAATCCTTTTATGTATCTACTCCCGCCCATTTGATGGTGTCATAAGAATTTGGACAAATCAGTCTAGTGAGTAGGGCTGTTGCTGTGGTGACCATATTGCCACCACACCGGCAATTATGAGTCATGACCATAGTCAAATTCCACATGACTGCTCAGTCACGGTAAAACACCTCTTATGCACTCTGGATATGCATTGGTAGTAGCCAACTTGCTAACTACCATCAGGTCGCTAATGGCCTGGTACTCAGGGCTCTATTGTCCCTCTAACCACTCTGGCACCAATGAAAATGCAATCGAAAAATCACATCAAAACCGTATCATCAAAAACAGTATCATGCTTTTAAAAACTCACCGTTAGGCTACATGGACACTCTTACTGACAGTTGTGGCTGCTTTGTGTGATGTATTGTTGTCTCTACCTTCTTGCCCTTTGTGCTGTTGCCTGTGTCCAATAATGTTTGTACCACGTTTTGTGCTGCTACCATGTGTTGTTGTTATGTTGTGTTGCTACTAGAGTTGCACATTTTGGGGAATATTCCGAGGTGGAAACTTTCCGTGGGAATTAACGTGAATATATGGGAATTAACGTAAATATATGCAAATTAATATTAATACCATTTAAATGTAGATGTTTTTTTGCATTGGATATTTACCATATATGGAGACAGAAACAAACATTTTACCTTATCATAAGTAGACATAATTGCAATTGATTAAATCCTTCCAATAGAAAAAAAAATAAATAATTTAGTTACAAATTTAACTTTAATTAAATGAGTTGACTCTTCACATGTGATGATTTCACTGAACAACCAAAGAAAGGGAATATTGAATGATCCCCAATGATCCATCGCATCTCCCCAAAAACGTTTTCAACATACATCTGTAAAATGATAGTCTAGAAACTAAAGCTTTGGTTGTCTTCCTCTCAGGCTTCCATGTCTTCTCTCCTGGACCTCCTCAATGTCCACCTCTTGAACATCAGACTCTGAAGCCTCGTCTTCACTGTCACTTTCCAACCTTGTTGAGGATGGCTCGTTGTCAGGCTCAAAAAGCCTCAAATTTGCCCGGATGGCCACCAATTTTTCAACCCTTGTATTGGTCAGCCTGTTGCGTGTTTTGGTGTGTGTGTTCCCAAACAAGGACCAGTTGCGCTCTGAGGCGGCTGATGTTGGTGGGATTTGGAGGATGATGGAGGCAACAGGGGGAAAGAGCCTCAGATCCACAAAGTCCCTTCCACCAGGTGGCTGATGAGATATGTTGGCACGACGACTGCCATATTGCATCTCCATCCCAAAGCCCTTGCCTGGAAGTGTACTTCACCAGACTGCCAAGGACCTTGCCCTCATCCAGGCCAAGGTGGCGAGACATGGTAGTGATGACCGTGTCCACTTTAGACCAAGCAGCCTTCATGTTTGCAGCATTGTCTGTCACCAGTGTAAATAACTTCTGTGGTCCATTGTCATTGATGACTGCCTTCAGCTCATCTACAATGTAGAGACCGGTGTGTCTGTTGTCCCTTGTGTCTGTGCTCTTGTAGAATACTGACTGAGGGGTGGAGATGATGTAGTTAATTATTCCATTCCCACGAACATTCGACCACCCATCAGAGATGATTGAAATACAGTCTGCTCTCTATGAATAGCTTGACCTTCACTTGAACTCTGTTGAACTGCATCCAGCAAATGAGTAGATAAAGCATGTCTGGTTGGAGGGGTGTATGCTGGGCGAAGAACATTCAGAAATCTCTTCCAATACACATTGCCTGTGAGCATCAGATGTGAACCAGTTGCATACACAGCTCGAGCAAGACATTCATCAGCATTTCTCTGACTACGTTCCTCCATTGAGTAAAAAAATCTTTGGATTCCAGGAGGACCATGAGCTGTTGCTATCAATAAGGTGTCTGATTCATAATTTTCACCTCGAATAGAAGTAGAGGGACTTTGTCAGAGGTTGCTTGTTGTGAGCGCTGAGGGAACTTTATGCACTTGGCCAGATAATTCTGCATCTTTGTTGCGTTTTTCACATATGATTTGGCACAGTATTTGCAAATGTACACAGCTTTTCCTTTTACATTAGCTGCAGTGAAATGTCTCCACACATCAGATGGTGCCTGTGGCATTTTCCTGTGAAGATCGGGAAAAAAATAAGTAAAAAAATGAATAAATACAATTCCATGCACAGATAAATAGTTAAGCAGTTAGATTAAACAACTCCTTTGTAAGATAAATGTTTCAAAATGAAACATGTATGGAAACAGGTGAATTAACACTCCTCAGTTAGCAGGCTCAAGCAAACTAAAACCCACATGGTAGCAAACACTAACTGGCAGAAGTTGTTAACAAGTTAGAAATTATTTAAACACACTTTGCTGTAGGCTACTATTTACTAGTTAACAAAAAATGTCATATAAATGTCATATAAAAAAATATATTCACCCCACCCAGTACTGTAATCAAAACTTACCAGAAAGCATGTAGTCCTTGGCTCAGACAGTGTAGTAGTGTGGGCTCAATAGCATCTCATTAGTGTGCAAGATCTTGAGAATCAGCTGTACATGTGATGGAAGAATGCACTGTGCATGCAGAGGGTTGTAGTTCCATTGAATGGGTGATAGTTTAACCAAAATATCCCATAGCCTACAATTGCCTTGTGTGTATCCCACAGAAAAGGGTTCACTGTTATAAGCTAACTGTTTGCTGAATTTAAGCAAAATTCCCAAAATTCCCGGGCTTAACTTCCCATGGAAAAATTCTGGAAATTTACTGGAAAGTTTCCGACCCTTTGCAACCATAGTTGCTACCATGCTGTGTTGCTACCATGCTGTGTTGCTACCATGTTGTGTTGCTACCATGCTGTGTTGTCATGTTGTGTTGCTACCATGCTGTGTTGCTACCATGCTGTGTTGCTACCATGCTGTGTTGTCATGTGGTGTTGCTACCATGCTGTGTTGCTACCATGTGGTGTTGCTACCATGCTGTGTTGCTACCATGCTGTGTTGTCATGTGGTGTTGCTACCATGCTGTGTTGTCATGTGGTGTTGCTACCATGCTGTGTTGTCATGTTGTGTTGCTACCATGCTGTGTTGCTACCATGTTGTGTTGCTACCATGCTGTGTTGTCATGTGGTGTTGCTACCATGCTGTGTTGTCATGTGGTGTTGCTACCATGCTGTGTTGTCATGTGGTGTTGCTACCATGCTGTGTTGCTACCATGCTGTGTTGCTACCATGCTGTGTTGTCATGCTGTGTTGCTACCATGCTGTGTTGCTACCATGTTGTGTTGCTACCATGCTGTGTTGTCATGTGGTGTTGCTACCATGCTGTGTTGTCATGTGGTGTTGCTACCATGCTGTGTTGTCATGTGGTGTTGCTACCATAGTGTTGCCATGCCAGGTTGTCATGTTGTGTTGCTACCATGCTGTGTTGCTACCATGCTGTGTTGCTACCATGCTGTGTTGTCATGTTGTGTTGCTACCATGCTGTGTTGCTACCATGCTGTGTGGTCATGTTGTGTTGCTACCATGCTGTGTTGTCATGTTGTGTTGCTACCATGCTGTGTTGTCATGCTGTGTTGCTACCATGCTGTGTTGTCATGTTGTGTTGCTACCATGCTGTGTTGTCATGTTGTGTTGCTACCATGCTGTGTTGTCATGTTGTGTTGCTACCATGCTGTGTTGTCATGTTGTGTTGCTACCATGCTGTGTTGTCATGTTGTGTTGCTACCATGCTGTGTTGTCATGTGGTGTTGCTACCATGCTGTGTTGTCATGTTGTGTTGCTACCATGCTGTGTTGTCATGTTGTGTTGCTACCATGCTGTCTGGTCATGTTGTGTTGCTACCATGCTGTGTTGTCATGTTGTGTTGCTCAGCAGCTACATGTTGTGTTGCTCAGGCCCATATCTCAGCTGCTACTATATTTAGGCCCATATCTCAGCTGCTACTGTATTTAGGCCCATATCTCAGCTGCTACTATATTTAGGCCCATATCTCAGCTGCTACCATAGTTAGGCCCATATCTCAGCTGCTACTGTATTTAGGCCCATATCTCAGCTGCTGCTATATTTAGGCCTATATCTCAGCTGCTGCTATATTTAGGCCCATATCTCAGCTGCTACTATATTTAGGCCCATATCTCAGCAGCTACTATATTTAGGCACATATCTCAGCTGCTGCTATATTTAGGCCCATATCTCAGCTGCTACTATAGTTAGGCCCATATCTCAGCTGCTACTATATTTAGGCCCATATCTCAGCTGCTACTATAGTTAGGCCCATATCTCAGCTGCTACTATAGTTAGGCCCATATCTCAGCTGCTACTATAGTTAGGCCCATATCTCAGCTGCTACTATATTTAGGCCCATATCTCAGCTACTACTATATTTAGGCCCATATCTCAGCTGCTACTATATTTAGGCCTATATCTCAGCTGCTCCTATATTTAGGCCTATATCTCAGCTGCTGCTATATTTAGGCCCATATCTCAGCTGCTACTATATTTAGGCCCATATCTCAGCTGCTACTATATTTAGGCCCATATCTCAGCTGCTACTATATTTAGGCCCATATCTCAGCTGCTACTATATTTAGGCCAATATCTCAGCTGCTACTATAGTTAGGCCCATATTTCAGCTGCTACTATATTTAGGCCCATATCTCAGCTGCTGCTATATTTAGGCCCATATCCCAGCTGCTGCTATATTTAGGCCCATATCTCAGCTGCTACTATATTTAGGCCCATATCTCAGCTACTACTATATTTAGGCCCATATCTCAGCTGCTACTATATTTAGGCACATATCTCAGCTGCTGCTATATTTAGGCCCATATCTCAGCTGCTACTATATTTAGGCCCATATCTCAGCTGCTGCTATATTTAGGCCCATATCTCAGCAGCTACTATATTTAGGCCCATATCTCAGCTGCTACTATATTTAGGCCCATATCTCAGCTGCTACTATATTTAGGCCCATATCTCAGCTGCTACTATATTTAGGCCCATATCTCAGCTGCTACTATATTTAGGCCCATATCTCAGCTGCTACTATATTTAGGCCCATATCTCAGCTGCTGCTATATTTAGGCCCATATCTCAGCTGCTGCTATATTTAGGCCCATATCTCAGCTGCTACTATATTTAGGCCCATATCTCAGCTGCTGCTATATTTAGGCCCATATCTCAGCTGCTACTATATTTAGGCACATATCTCAGCTGCTGCTATATTTAGGCCCATATCTCAGCTGCTACTATATTTAGGCCCATATCTCAGCTGCTACTATATTTAGGCCCATATCTCAGCTGCTACTATATTTAGGCCCATATCTCAGCTGCTGCTATATTTAGGCCCATATCTCAGCTGCTACTATATTTAGGCCCATATCTCAGCTGCTACTATATTTAGGCCCATATCTCAGCAGCTACTATATTTAGGCCCATATCTCAGCTGCTGCTATATTTAGGCCCATATCTCAGCTGCTACTATATTTAGGCCCATATCTCAGCTGCTACTATATTTAGGCCCATATCTCAGCTGCTACTATATTTAGGCCCATATCTCAGCTGCTACTATATTTAGGCCCATATCTCAGCTACTACTATATTTAGGCCCATATCTCAGCTGCTACTATATTTAGGCCCATATCTCAGCTGCTACTATATTTAGGCCCATATCTCAGCTACTACTATATTTAGGCACAGTCCAATAATGGCGCATTTAAAAAAATAATAATATTTAACCTTTATTTAACTAGGCAAGTCAGTTAATAACAAATTCTTATTTACAGTGACGGCCTACCACCGGCCAAACCGGGACGACGCTGGGCCAATTGTGCGCCGCCCTATGAGACTCCCAATCACGGCCGGATGTGATACAGCCTGGAAGGGGAGTGTGGCTAAGATGCACAATGTACTTCTCTCTCCAGAATGCGCTCTCTCTCTCCCGCCAATTTGTGCACATTCATTGTTTCATAACTTCATTGTGTGAATTGTTTGTTTGATTGTTAGTGTCTATCAGATTCCCAATGACATACAGTGCCTTCAGAAAGTATTCAGACCCCTTGACTTTTTTCCACATTTTGTTACGTTACAGCCTTATTCTAAAATGGAATAAAATAGTTTTTTTCCCCCTCATCAGTCTACACACAATAACCCCTTAATGACATCACAATAACCTCTTAATGACAAAGCAAAAACAGATGGTTTTAGATATACACGTTTTACGATTGGTCGAATGAACAGGGGACTTTCGGTCGACCAAGATATTTTTTTAGTCAGACAGGCCTACAGCCCCTAAAAAATTTACAAAAATAAACGACATTGAATACCCCTTTGAGCATGGTGAAGTCATTAATTACACTTTGGATGGTGTATCAGTACACCCAGTCACTACAAAGGTACAGGCATCCTTTCTAATGCCGTTGCCAGAGAGGAAGGAAACCACTCAGTGATTTCAACATGAGGCCAATGGGGACTTTCAAACTCTGTACCTGTTTTATAGCGGAGAACTGAGGATGGATCAACAACATTTTAGTTACTCTACAATACTAATCTAATTGACAGAGTGAAAATAAAAATATTCCAAAATGTTTGGAACAATGCACTAAAGTAAAAATGCTAATAATTTGGCAAAGCAATTCACTTTTGATCCTGAATACAAAGTGTTATGTCAAATCCAATACAACACATCACTCTCCATATTTTCAAGCATAGTGGTGGCTGCATAATGTTGTGGGTATGCTTGTAATCTTTAAGGACTGGGGAGTTTTTCAGGATAAATATCTTAGAGGAAAACCTGGTTCAGTCTGTTTTCCACCAGGCACTGGGAGATGAATTCACCTTTCAGCAGGAGAATAACCTAAAACACAAGGCCAAATCTACACTGGAGTTTCTTACCAAGAAGACAGTGAATATTCCCAAGTGGCCGAGTTACAGCTTTGACCTAAATCTGCTTGAAAATCTATGGCAAGACCTGAAAGTGGTTGTCTAGCAATGATCAACAACCAATTTGACAGAGCTTGAAAATAATAATGGGCAAATGTTGCACAATCCAGGTGTGGAAAGCTCTTAGAGACTCACCCAGAAAGACTCACAGCTGTAGTCACTGCCAAAGGTGATTCTAACATTTACGCAGGGGGCTAAAACGAAACTGCACTTGACTATTGGATGTATACCATCTGTTCTTTTATTTAGGGATCTAGTCTGGATTAAACCTCATAAGAATATAGTTTTATCATGTGGAGGTTTCATTCAGGTCTCTGTTTTTAGTATTTAACTAAATGCTCTGTTTGTCTTTGGCAGGAGAGAGACCAGATTCTCACTCTGTCAGCGGGAAGAGTCCTTCAGGGAAACCAGACCCAGAGACGCCCAAACCAGCAAGACAACATCACTGCTCCCACTGTGGAAAGAGTTTTAGCTGGTTAGGGTACCTAAAACGGCACGAGAGGACACACACAGGAGAAAAGCCTTTCCAATGTTCTCAGTGTGGAAAGAGTTTTACCTGGTTAGTTAACCTGAAGAGTCATGAGAAACTACACTCTGGAGAAAAGCCTTATCACTGTTCCCACTGTGGAAAGAGTTTTACCCGGTTATGGAACTTAAAAGAGCATGAGTGGACACACACGGGAGAAAAGCCTTATCACTGCTCCCAATGTGAAAAGAGATTTTCACGATCAGGGGACCTCAAAGCTCACGAGAGAACACACACAGGAGAAAAACCTTTCCAATGCTCCCAATGTGAAAAGAGTTATGTTAAGTTACGGTATCTAAAAGAGCATAAGAGGATACACACAGGAGAAAAGCTTTTCCAATGTTCTTAGTGTGGTGAAAGGGTTCTCTCAAATAGATGGTATGAAGATAGTTGAGAACAAAAGGCTTATATCTCTACAGTGGAGAGTGTTTTACCATGTTAGTTAACCAGAAATACATAAAAGAATACACTCTGGGGAAAAGCCTTTCCACTGCTCCTAATATAGAAATACTTTTACCTGGTTAGGGAGTCTGGATTCACATGAGTGGACAAACAGATAGGGGCCTATAACAATCTGTGATACAGAGAACACGGATGAAATCACAGAATCCAGAAAATAAAAGGGAATTCAACAATATTCTAAAATGTATTGAGCTTAGTAGGGAATCAACTAAATGTATTGAGCTTAGTAGGGAATCAACTAAATGTATTGAGCTTAGTAGGGAATCAACTAAATGTATTGAAAATGTGTTAATTTGCCCACGTTCATCATGACATGAACAGTAATTCATATTTCCTGCAACTTTGTGAAGTGTCACGACTGTCCACGAGAATCCAAATAGATCAGATCCGGTTTGCAATGAATAACTTCAATCAGACCCCCTCTCACCCACAGAGAGTGGGGTAGGAAATAACTATTGGGGATTAACAACTCACGTTGTAAACCAAGGAGATAAGATTCAGGTCTCCCTCTCCCAGACTCACCAAAGGAATGTCCCTTTGTTTCAATAGACTCTTAAACACGTTCAAAAAGGTGAATACTGGAACAATGTTTATAACATAGAACGTTTGGAATGGTCAGAGGCGATCTATAGAACACTAATGTAATGATGGTTGTTATTTTGTGATGTCATAAAAAAATGTTATAAAGGAAATACTGTAACTTGGAAAGTATACCCACAACATGTGTGAAGTGTCCATACTATGCGTTGTGCATGAAATATGAAAAAATATTAAAGTGTTTTTGTTAAGAGAGGGGGAAGCTATAAGAGAATATTGTTTTACTTAACTTTGCACAAGTGCTCGGGCTGCCTTCTGAGAATTCGTAGGCGATCGAATAAGCCCCCGCTTCCTTCCATTCTGCTAGCAAACGTGCAGTCTTTGGACAATAAAATAGATGACCTATGCGGAAGATTAAACTACCAACGGGACATTCAAAACTCTAATATCTTATGCTTCACGGAGTCATGGCACTATCAACATACAGCTGTCTGGTTATACGCTGTACTGGCAGGATAGAACAGCGGCGTCTGGTAAGACAAGGGGCGGCGGACTATGTATTTTTGTAAATAACAGCTGGTGCTCAATATCTAAGGAAGTCTTGAGCTATTGCTCGCCTGAGGTAGAGTATCTCATGATAAGCTGTAGACCACACTATCTACCTAGAGAGTTTACATCTGTATTTTTTGTAGCTGTTTACCTACCACCACAGTCAGAGGCTGGCACTAAGACAGCATTGAATGAGCTGTATTCCGCAATAAGAAAACAAGAAAAACGCTCACCCAGAGTCGGCGCTCCTAGTAGCAGGGAACTTTAATCTTGGGAAACGAAATCCTTTTTTACCAAATTTCTATCAGCATGTTAAAAACTCTGGACCACCTTTACTCCACACACAGAGACACATACAAAGCTCTCCCTCGACCTCCATTTGGCAAATCTGACCATAATTCTATCCTCCTGATTCCTGCTTACAAGCTCAAATTAAAGCAGGAAGCACCAGTGACTAGATCAATAAACAAGTGGTCAGATAAAGCAGATGCTAAGCTGCAGGACTGTTTTGCAGCACAGACAGCCCAGTACATCACTGGGGCCAAGCTTCCTGACATCCAGGACCTCTATACCAGGCAGAGGAAGGCCCTAAAAATTGTCAAAGACTCCAGTCCACCAGTAGACTGTTCTCTCTACTACCGCATGGCAAGCGGTACCGGAGCACCAAGTCTAGGTCCAAGAGGCTTCTAAACAGCTTCAACCGGCAAGCCATAAGACTCATGAACACCTAATCAAATGGCTTCCCAGACTATTTGCATTGCCCCCCGCCATCTTTTTTACACCGCTGCAACTCTCAACTCTCACCGCTGCAACTCTCAACTCTCACCGCTGCAACTCTCTGCATTGTTGGTTAGGGGCTCGTAAGTAAGCATTTCACTGTAAGGTCTACACCTGTTGTATTCGACGCATGTGACTAATAACATTTGATTTGATTTGACAAGTTACACCTCGAGTGAGATTAGTCTTACGGAACCGCCCATTTCAAACAAACTTTATGATGATGGGTTAAGAAATTAACTTACCAGACCAGAAAAACGGTGAAGTTGCAGCTGCACGTTTAAAGTGGTTTGAACTTTGCATCTCAACACGAGAGTTAGAGACGATAAACTCAACATTGCGGAAAATCACTGATACGGCTGATTTAGCTGTCCTAACTAAAGTATCTTTGAATGCGAGTCTAAGTAGGACCATTCTACTACTCTTCTCAAACCATCGTATTACGCTACTCTCATCGCCCCACTGGGGAACCATCGACACGGCTGGCTAGCCTATCTTCTAAGAAGCATCTTCAGGAGCGAATGGAAGGAGAGTAAACTCTGTAGTTCTGTTCGGGACTACACGACAAGTCACCGGACCCCCCCCCGGACAAACTACAAAGAAGGATAACAGTAAGACTTGTCGGAACCGTTTTGGACAATCAGATTCTTACAAGCGTGGCCCCTGAAACGTCCCAACTCCCTTTCTGCGCCCATTGATAATTAACCCAAGATTTATCATTGCTGTTGTTTCTAATGGAATGAAGCATAGTGGACAGATCAGAGGAGGTGAGCAGAGCCAAGCACGAACTAGCGAGATTCTACTGGCGTGTTTGACCATGGGATTTGCTTATTTCCATTAGGAAACGCCTGCTCTGAATTGCGCTTGCAAAAAAATCTATTCGCCCTTGCACTCCTAAACAATGCAATATTTTGAGTTATTTAGAAAGGGTCAACTCTACAAAGTTTTGTGCACTCTGTTCTTAACATATTTTATTTTGGGGGGGGAACAGAAAACTGCATTGAGATCGAATTTTTCATAGATGAGAAAATTAGCAAAATGACGGCCAAGTTTAGTCTAGTGCCATCTTCTCCCACTTCCTGCCACTGGACTTCCTGTAATCGCCATATTTGGTGGTGAGAAGTTTTAAATGGATGCTTCAGGTTTATAGACCATGTGATGTGTCTGGGGTTTCCCCTTCTGGCTGTGATACAAGCGTTCACATGCTAGTCGGGAAACTTGGAAATGTCAGACTTGCTATGTGAACGTGGCATCGGACAATTTGATGACATTTTGTTCTGATAACAACATTGATAAGATGTTGTAATGAAAAAAAACATTCACTACCTCATGAATGTTCCCGTCAGTATTTTTTCCCACCATATCAGAGAAAACACTGTTGATGATTTGTAAAAAGGATTTTATTTAATTAATGCAATTTCATGTTTTTGTTATTGTGTTAAGCACTAGTGGACGTTCATTATATACATCTATGTATTGTTACACTATTTAGGAGGAGTAAAGACCCAGCTGTTATTTTTTTTTATATATTATCTGTTTTAGTGAATTCATATAAATTTGCCTTAAATTGTTATGCAGATTTGCAGTCGTATAGTATTTAAATTCTCACTCATTAAAAAATCTGCACTAATCAATCATCACATGCTTGTCTTTGTACGTTTCCATATAATATCACACTTCAATTAATAACAAATAAAACGTTTTGTCTGAAAATATTCTCCTCAGCTGCGTTACCCACTCCAGTCGGCAGGTGGCGATGTGCGTCTTTCAGGTGACGCTGCCAGAGTGTGACGTAAAGTCTAGTGGACAGGAGGACGCTTCTTCAACAATAACAAGTATAGTCAGCCACCTTCGTAGCCGACATAGGCAAAAACATTATGTCTCTTTAGTCTGTTTTGGTATATATATTATTCAGTGTGTTTTAAACATACCTCTGTCGTATCTATTTACGTTGTTTGTTGGGTAGCTGGCTTGCTATGTTTGCAGTAGCACTAGGCTATTTGCTTATTATCTAGCTAGTTAACGACCATGAGTTCACTAAGCTACTCTCCTCCTGCTAAAGAAGAGGAGGTCTGCTGGACGGAGAAAGAAGATCTGGTCAAAGAGGAGGAGGAAGAGGAGGATGTTACAATACAAAAACAACTAGAGGGTGAGGCTGTTACCGTGAAAGAAGAAGATTTTACAGTGAAAGAAGAGGACGAATCTTTAAGAGTGAAAGAGGAGGATGCAGTTTTTGGATTGAAGGAGGAAGGGGAGATTACTGTTACATTGAAAGAGGAGGAGGAAGAAGAAGAAGAGGAGGAGGAGGAGGATACGGGAGATCTGATTAATACTAGTAAGTAACGTTACTGTCTTAGAACCAGGGGCACAAAACTCTTCAGTCATTGAAGATTGCTAGGTCACATGGTTGAAGAGCTATAGAAAATGTAAAATATTTATCTAAAAACATGAGTGCTTTATGGGAACCCCCACTTTTGAGAAAATGACTCTTGAATGTTTTGGTTCATCTACTGGAGAGCTCGTCTTTGTCTACACCCATTCAGCATCGGTCACACCCTCTTAAGCCTTAGCCCCGCCCATCTGTTTAAGGATTCCCATGTGAGGCCATGTGCTAAACAGAGGGAGTAAGATAGCGTAGTAAACAACCAGAGAGTTCAAGACTAAAGGCTGGTTTATACGACGTCTATCAACATGTCTGTAGACAGTTGTCGCTGTGACATCATCAACATTCTATTGTCGTCTGACATCAAACTTGTTGTCGTTTATAAAAAAAGTATGAAACGCAAAAAACGACAGGCTGCATGACATCATCAACCTGGTGGTCCAAAATAGCATAACTGGTGTATTTGAACACCAATAAACCCGTCCGTTTGAAAACAATGAATTTAGTAGATTTCAAACTGTCAAAAACCAGGCGACTAAAACAAACTTTATAAAACAATGTTTTCGTTAGTTTCTAGTTTGTTAGCTGGCTATCTAACAATAAGTTAGCTCGGTATCTAACAATAAGTTTGCTCGGTATCTAACAAGTTAGCTCGGTATCTAACAATAAGTTAGCTCGGTATCTAACAATAAGTTAGCTCGGTATCTAACAATAAGTTAGCTCGGTATCTAACAATAAGTTAGCTCGGTATCTAACAATAAGTTAGCTCGGTATCTAACAATAAGTTAGCTCGGTATCTAACAAGTTAGCTCGGTATCTAACAATAAGTTAGCTCGGTATCTAACAATAAGTTAGCTCGGTATCTAACAATAAGTTAGCTCGGTATCTAACAATAAGTTAGCTCGGTATCTAACAATAAGTTAGCTGGCTATCCTAACAATAAGTTAGCTGGCTATCCTAACAATAAGTTAGCTGGCTATCCTAACAATAAGTTAGCTGGCTATCTAACAATAAGTTAGCTCGGTATCTAACAATAAGTTAGCTGGCTATTTAACAATAAGTTAGCTCGGTATCTAACAATAAGTTAGCCGGCTGTCTAACAATAAGTTAGCTGTCTAAGCTACGGCAGCGATGACAGCAAGGAGTACCAGACGCTGCTCAACTCTGTACGCACCGTGTGTAAGAAGTCTTCCAACAGCGAGGCTGCGAGTGAAGGAAAGTGGTATAATGCAGCGTACATGGGAGCAGTGTTCAGTCTGGAGAAAAGGAGACAAGCTCCGGACGGTCACAGAGAACAGGCTTCTGCCCCATCTGGAGAATGGTCCTGGGAATAACTGTTTTGGCGTGTTCTAGTTCTAGAACTAGAAAATGGAATACAATAAGTTAGCTGGCTAGCCAGTTCAAATAATAACCATATCATATAGCTGACAACGTCTTAACTTGAGCTCATTTGTATTCATTTATTACAGGAAAATAAACTCGCAACAAGATCATTATTTTGCAAGTTATTTACAAGCTAATGGCCCAGCTAATTACAGTAAATAGCATATGACTGTGAGTATGACGAAAATAAAAGCAGAGCATTCTACCGGAGAATTTTAGAACTTGGACACTGTCTTGTTGGCCTAACGTTACGTCCTGATCTGATGTTGGTGCAGGCCATGTTGTTCTTCACCTTACCGTCTCTGGTAAACACACACTATATCAAATCAAAGTGTATTCGTCACATGCACAGGATACAGAAGGTGTAATTGGTAACAGTGAACTGGTTACTTGCAATAGTGGAGTCTTTTTTGTTGTTTTAGATTATGAAGCATAATCCCAACTCATAACCTTACTACCCTGCATGATTCTACAGGTAACTAAAGTGAACCAACTAAGCTAAGGTTCAATCTTAGCTAGGGGCTCCTGAGATACGAGTAATATTACTACACGGATCAGCCAGCTAGCGATTTCCAAACTCTGCCTCTGTAATATTTTACTAAGAAGCTGCTTTAGAAAATATTATCGACGCATAATGAGCAGCTCGTGTTATAGACAGAAGCGTGCTAGATGGCAGACCAATCCGAACTCATCTCTCGGCATGTCCAGCCCATCCATTCTCAGCCAATCATGGCTAGCGGGAAAGGTTCCTGACTTTTTCTGTTGGCTAAACCAAGCTCATAATTTAACATATTTTGTATTTATAGATTGCATACAAGTTTGTTATTAAGGCACATGAAAGTTCACATGTTCCAGAAGGCATTTCTGCACAAAAACACATTTTGATTAAAAAATATATATATATGTTTACGTTCAAATGCCTCTCCTGTAAAGTAGTGCTGAGCAACATACGCCTAGTTTCCTGAAACAAGTCACATATTTAAGTTTTTTTCATAGAGCTCTACTTATTTTTATTCCGGTCAGCTTGTCTTTGATCAATGCCCTGTTTTATTTTAGTTTTTTGGTAAATACAGTCACCGGCATTATTTCTTCACTTACAAATAAAAACACTCTCTCTGGGCAAGAAAAGTCAAGATCTGTTGTTTGCCTCTTGCTAAAATCCAACCGCATGGCCAACCTCACACCACCAGCAACAGCGCCCTCTGATTCTTAAGGTGGCTGAAGAAATCGGCATTCCGGCGGGTCCTCTCCAAATACTACTGCTGTACCATCGAGAGCGTCCTGACCCGGCTGCATCACAGCCGGGTACGGGAATTGCTCCGACACATGACCACAAGGCCCTTTTAAATCCACGTTAGCATTCCCCCCCAAAAAAATACTTCAATACACTCTCACAGCTTTGATACGCTGACTGCACAAGCAGGCAGGACTTCCGTTTTTTTTTTATGTTCCTGAATAAATGATCCACTTTTCACTACGTTCAGCCCCCATCATGATATTTCACATTGTTCATCTGCGTAATTTAAATCTGACATTAATTTGCATGAGACAAAGCCCACTTGACCAATAGTTATTTATCTAGTATCCCATGGTGCCACTGATATCTATAGTGCCACCAACTGGTCTGGTGCAGCCATCTTAAGGTTGCAGTGACTTTACAGTCACCCAGCTGCTAAGGACATGTACATCAAGTGTACATAGCAAATCTATTAAATTCCTAGAGCCCTGAAGTGTGATATGGTGCCATCTAGTGTAGCGTTCCCCACCTTGAATGCAGCAACGCATCATTCTCAAATTCATTAGAGGCTAATTCAGTGAGTGTGTGTGTATATACACCAAATATGGAGTCAATCTGACTTATGATTCACGAGAAGAAGATTTTTTTTTCAAGTATTTTTTTAGCATTAGCATATGTGGTAACGTGCGTCTATAGCTACAGTGTTTCACTCTGGATAAGAGCGTCTTTTAAACCGCTGAGATGATGTCAAAGTAAAATGTATGTGGAGGTTTCATTCAGGTCTCTCTGTTTACCTAAATACTCTGTTTGCCTTTGGCAGGAGAGAGACCAGACTCTGAGTCTGACAGCGGGAAGAGTCCCTCAGAGGAACCAGACACAGAGACGTCCAAACGAGCGAGACCACGCCACTGCTCCCACTGTGGAAAGAGTTTTACTAAGTTACGGAACCTAAAAAAGCATGAGAGGACACACACGGAAAAAGAAAAGCCTTTCCAATGTTCTCAGTGTGGAAAAATTTTTATTCAGTTAGCGAGCCTGAAAAGACACAAGAAAATACACACAGGAGAGAAGCCTTACCACTGTTCCCAATGTGGAAAGAGTTTTAGGTTGTTAGGGAGCCTTAAGGAGCATGAGAGAATACACACAGGAGAGAAGCCTTTCCAATGCTCTCTGTGTGAAAGGCGTTTTTCCCAGTTAGGGAGCCTAAAAGATCATGAGAGAATACACACAGGAGAGAAGCCTTTCCAATGCTCTCAGTGTGGAAAGTGTTTTACCCAGTTAGGGAACCTAAAAGATCATGAGAAAATACACACAGGACAGAAGCCTTTCCACTGCTCCCAGTGTGGAAAGAGTTTTACCTACTTAGCGCATCTGAAAAACCATGAGAGAGCACACACAGGAGAGAAGCCTCACCTCTGCTCCCAGTGTGGAAAGAGTTTTACCCAGTTAGGGGACCTGAATAGGCATGAGAGAACACACACAGGAGAAAAGCCATTCCAATGTTCCCAGTGTGGAAAGAATTTCACCCGGTTAGGAAACCTAAAAGAGCATGAGAGGACACACACACGAGAAAAGCCCTACCCGTGCTCCCTGTGTGGAAAGAGTTTTACCCAATTAGGGTATCTAAAAAAACATGAGACAACACACACAGGGGAGAAGCCTCACCTCTGCTCCCAGTGTGGAAAGAGTTTTACCCAGTTAGGGGACCTGAATAGGCATGCGAGGACACACACAGGAGAAAAACCTTTCCAATGTTCCCAGTGTGGAAAGAAATTTACCCGGTTAGAGAATCTAAAAGAGCATGAGCGGACACACACACAAGAAAAGCCTTTCCAATGTTCCCAGTGTGGAAAAAGTTTTACCCGATCAGGGAACCTAAAAGAGCATGAGAGGACACACACCCGGGAAAAGTCCTACCAATGCACCCTGTGTGGAAAGAGTTTTACCCACTTTGGGTATCTGAAAAAACATGGGAGAACACACACACAGGAGAGAAGCCTCACCTCTGCTTCCTGTGTGGAAAGAGTTTTACTAAGTTAGAGGCCCTGAATAGGCATGAGAGGATACAACTTTTCACTGCTCCTAGTTGGGAAAGAGATTTAACCGGTTAAGGCACCTGAATAAGCATGAAAGAAGACATACCACTGCTCACATTGTGCAAAGACATTTTCCTGATCAGGGGAAAACACACCAAGATAACTTTTCTTGCCCAGAGAGAGTTTTTTTTAATTTGCAAGTGGACAAATAATGCCGGCGACTGATTTAAAAACAAACTGAACTGTGGCACGAGAGAAGACAAGAATTGAGGAGCTGTGTTCTGTCTGATGTTTTTGCCTGAGAATTTGTGTTTTTGTTTATGTCACATGAAATCAAAATTGTTTATATGGTTGATTCTCACAAAGCCAGTTTTTAAACATGTCTGTAGAAAATGTAGTTACAAAACCCATGATGCATCTGCAAAAATCAACTATCATTCGGCAAAGGGTCTTATTTTCAGTACATATTATTTCCGCCTGAATTTTGTACATTTTCAACCCCAATTCTCCGAAATACGTCTGGATTAGATTCTTGGGTCATTTTATACTGTTTTACTTTAGAGAAACCTAACTTATTTAAAATAAAACCCAAAAGTATGTTGCTGTAGTTTGTCCAAAAAAATCATAAAAATTGTATATTAGTTGAAGTTTACATTATACTATAATATTTATTATGTACAAACACAGTGTCTGTGGACGTGTTGGGAAAAAGTCTGATTTTATTTAAAATATATATTTTCAGTGTTATTTTATTAGAAATGGATTAGTTTCTAACTGTTATGGACTGTTATGGTAATTAGAACTTTGTGTAAATGGTGGTAAAATGCATAATATCTGATAGTCATAATTATAATTATGAAATCGATCCCAGTACAGATCCTAATCTCAGCGATCTAAGAGGACATTTCATGACAAATGACCCTTGAGGAAATTTTGGGGGTAAAATATGACCTTTACTCTAAGATAGAGAGAGCTACTGTGGTGTTTTCATCTCTAGATATGATCATGTCTAAAATCAAATAAAAAAAAACATTTAAAAAAAGGTAAAATAGGTATTTTGTTTAGATTATGGGTGTTGATTGTGTGAATATAAAACCTCTGTCTTTCAGTATATGATTTGGCTAAATGTAATTCATTATATAATAATTCACAGGCAGTACAGCATTCAGACCCTTTGACCTTTTCCACATTTTGTTACATTACAGCCTTATTCTAAAATGTATTAAATAACTTTTTTCCTGATCAATCTGCACACAATACCCCATAATGACATCATAATACCCCATAATGACATCATACCCCATAATGACATCACAATACCCCATAATGACAAAGCAAAAACTGGTTCTTCTCAAGGTCTGTCAGGTTGGATGCAGAGTGTCGCTGCACAGCTATTTTCAGGTCTCTCCAGAGAAGTTCGATTGGGTTAAAGTCCGGGCTCTGGCTGGGCCGCTTAATGACATGCAGAAACTTGTTCCGAAGCCACTCCTGCGTTGTCTTGGCTGTGTGCTTAGGGTCTTTGTCCTTCGCCCCAGTCTGAGGTCCTGAGCGCTCTGGAGCAGGTTTTCATCAAGGATCTCTCTGTACTTTGCTCCGTTCATCTTACCCTCAATCCTGACTCCTCTCCCAGTCCCTGCCACTGAAAAAAAGTCCTCACAGCATGATGCTGTCACCACAATGCTTCACCGTAGGGATGGTGCCAGGATTTCTCCAGACGTGACGCTTGGCATTTGGGCCAAAGAGAACCAATCTTGGTTTCATCAGACCAGAGAATCTTTGCAGGTCGTCATGTGCCTTTTACTGAGGAGTGGCTTCCGTCTGGCCACTCTACCATAAAGGCCTGATTGGTGGAGTGCTGCAGAGATGGTTGTCCTTCTGGAAGGTTCTCCCATCTCCACAGAGGACCTCTGGAGCTCTGTCAGTGACCATCGGGTTCTTGGTCACCTCCCTGACCAAGGTCCTTCTCCCCCGATTGCTCAGTTTGGCTGGGCGGCCAGCTCTAGGAAGAACCTTGGTGGTTCCACACTTCTTCCATTTAAGAATGATCCAGATTTGTGCTTCAACACCATCCTGTCTCGGGGCGCTACGGACAATTCCTTCAACCTCATGGCTTGGTTTTTGCTCTGGCATGCAGTGTCAACTGTGGGACCTTATATAGACAGGTGTGTGCCTTTCCAAATCATGTCCAATCAATTGAATTTACCACAGGTGGACTCCAATCAAGTTGTAGAAACATCTCAAGGGTGATCAATGGAAACAGGATGCACCTATGCTCAATGTCGAGTCTCATAGCAAAGGGTCTGAAATGTATGTAAATAAGGTATTTATGTTTTTTATTTTTAATACATTTGCAAAAAAATCTAAAAACCTGTTTTCACTTTGTCATTATGGGGCATTGTGATGTCATTATGGGGCATTGTGTGTAGATTGATGAGGAAATGTTTTATTTCATAAATTTTAGAATAAAGCTGTAACGTAACAAAATTTGGAAAAAGTAAAGGGGTCTGAATATTTTCCCGAAGGCACTGTATATGCATGTTTTGGAATATTTTTATTCTGTTTTATTTTTTAATGTATTCTTTTCACTCAGTCGTATAGGTGATTTATTGTGGATTCAGATTGAGTGTTGAATAGTCACATGTACAGGGTTGAAGGTGTGATTGCAGGGTTCAGTGAAAGTCTTAGGCTTTGAGCTCCAACGCGCAGAACTAAGTGAAATAAAATAATGAACATATCGTAGCTCGAGGCGGGGTGCCCTCTCTCGCAGCGCCATCTTAGCCATCATGTTCTTGGTCCATCCTCAATTTTCTCACATCAAAGACATTGAACTCTGTAGCTGTTTTAAAATCACCAATGGCCTCATGGTGACATCCCTGAGCAGTTTCCCTCCTGTCCTGCAGCTCAGTTCAGAAGGACGACTGCATCTTTTGATGTGACTGGGTCGGTTTAATACAGCATCATTATTAACATGACAATGCTTAAAGATATATTCATTGTCTGATTTGTTATTGTTCCCCATCTACCTATCAATGCCCTTCTTAATGAGGACTTCAAAAGCTCCCTGGTCTTTGTAGCTGAATCTGTGCTTGAAATTCAATACTTGACTGGGGGACCTTACAGATGCTGTATGTATGTAGGACTGAGGAAGGTTAGTCATTCAAAGATCATGTCAACCCCTATTATTTTCACCCAGAGTCCATGTAACTTATTATGGGATATTTGTTAAGCCACATTGTTATAGATTTTTTATTTAACTAAGCAAGTCCGTTACAAACAAATTCTTATTTACAATGACAGCCTACCCTAGCCAAACACAGACAACGCTGGGCCAATTGTGCGCCACACTATGGGACTCCCGATCACAGCCGGATGTGATACAGCCTGGATTCGAACCAGGGACTGTAGTGCCTCAGACCACTGCGCCACTCTGGAACTTTCACTCCTGAACTAATGTAGGCTTGCTGAATACTTATGCAACAAAATGTGAAAAAGTTATTTCAAAAGGCACTGTATTTTATACAAGGTTTGTCTGTTAAAAGTTGGTTACCATGATGACAATCCCATGGTTGAAATTTCACTGTCAAAACAATAGTTTACGTTGATGACTTTTTGGAAATCCAATGTCTTTTCCATGTAGATTCCATGTAACAATTTATTGACAAATTTCTTTAAAACAACATTAGATTCAACCAGTTTGTGCCTAGTTTAATATTTTCCTCTAGCTACTAGCTCAACAGCCACGTCATTTATTACCAGATTCAGCTGACGTCTTGTACTTAAGGCATGATTTGTACCACATATAACGTTCTTAGTTATGATAACATTGATAAGTTGTTGACATTAAAAAAATGGATTCCACCATATCAGAGAAAACACTGGCACTAATTGTATACCGAACAAAAATATAAACGCAACATGTAAAGTCTTGGTCCCATGTTTCATGAGCTGAAATAAAAGATCCCAGACATTTTCCATGCGCACAAAAACCTAATTTCTCTATAATGTTGTGCACAAATTTGTTTACATCCCTGTTGGTGATTATTTCTACTTTGCTAAAATAATCCATCCACCTGACAGGTGTGGCATATTAAGAAGCTGATTAAACAGCATGACCATTACACAGATGCACCTTGTGCTGGGGACAATAAAAGGCCACTCTAAAATGTGCAGTTTGGTCACACAACACGATGCAACAGATGTGTTCTTTTGAAGGACCGTGCAATTGGCACGATGACTGCAGGAATGTCCACCAGAGCTGCTACCAGAGAATTTAATAATCATTTGTCTGCCATAAGCCGTCGTTTTAGAGAATTTGGCAGTACATCCAACCCGGGCCTCACACCTGTAGAACACGTGTAACCACGCCAGCCCAGGACCTCCACATACGACTTCTTCACCTGCGGGATCGTCTGAGACCAGCCACCTGCACAGCTGATGAAATGGAGGAGTATTTATGTCTATAATAAAGCCCTTTTGTGGGGAAAATCTCATTCTGATTGGATGGGCCTGGCTCCCCAGTGGGTGGGCCTATGTCCACCCTAATCTATGTGAAATCCATATATTAGAGCCTAATGAATTTATTTCAATTGACTGATTTCCTTACACGAACTGTAACTCAGTAAAATCATTGACATTATTTTCATGTTGCATACATTTTTTTTCGTTCAGTATAAAAAGGTATTTGATTTAATGCAACATATTTTGGTCTGAATATAAATAAAATGTGAAACACCAATATTTCATATCCACTGGTACACCATGTAGGCGCACTATAGACCTATGTGCTTATTTTGTTTGACTGATAAATCTGTCGTTCTGCCCCTGAACAAGGCAGTTAACCCACTGTTCCTAGGCCGTCATTGAAAATAAGAATTTGTTCTACACTGACTTGCCTAGTAAAATAAAGGTAAAAAATAAAATAATATATATATATATATATATATATATATATATATATATATATATATATACACACAAGACAATTTTACATATACATATTTATATATGATTTTACATATATTATTTACATATATATAATTTTACATATATATATACACACACAAGACAATTTTACATATATATATATACAAGACAATTTTACACACACACATATATATATATGTAAAATTGTCTTGTTAAATGATTTTGTTTGACTGAAAATGATTTGTTCTGCGTTACCAACTCCGGCCAGCAGACGGCGATGTGGGCTGCGTGACGTGGCGAACAGTTACCATGACGCCGCAGTCCAACAGCAACAGACATGGAGCTACTTTACCTCCGGTGAACTAACTCGTCTGATACCATTGATTTCTTTACATTTGACAACTCTTGATTTTATATATATATATATATACACATATAACTTTTGATACTCATGTTTACTAAGCTATCCGTTCGGTTAGCTTGCTGCTACTAATATAACGTTATAGTCACCATTCTGTCGCCAAAATAGCTAGCTTGTTTTCGAGTAGCCAAACGTTAGTTAGCTTTTTGACGATACGCCACTTATTTAGTACGTAAAGGATCGTTAAATGGCCACACACAAGTTTATATTTTGTTTGTTTTAAATATCTAGGTACCTAACGTTTGTTAAATTCAACTTGCTAGCTGTCCATAGCTAATACTGTTTTGATAAAGTAACAGCCAGCTAACTATTAGCCATTTACGAGCGTCGAGGCACAGACGATATATTTGGTTGAGGCTGGCTAACTACACGTCGCTACTAACTAAAAATAACAATAGTATGGACGGATTATACTAGTCACAGAGGTAGCCAGTGTAGTTAACTAGCTGCGTGAAGAAAATAACCTATACCAACATTTTCCAGACTCCAGAAAAAGTGTTTAACGAACGTCCGCTACCTCGTTTACACAAATCTAATCACTGTTCGACTGTGTTTTAGGTGAGAGTAACGTTACTGCCGCCTAGCCTGTCCAGCGGTCTGCTACTCCACATAGCCATGAGCTCGCTAAGCTACTTCACCCCGGCCCGAGAGGAAGAGCTGCTGTGGTCGGGGAACGCAGGAGCGGCCACCGGACCTCAACCCAGCACCCTCGGAGGAGAGGAGGCGCGGCGCTTCTATCAAAGCCTCATAGAAGAAGGGGATGGAGGGGAGAGACGAGGAGTGGAGCTGAGGGGGAGAGAGAACCGCAGGGGAGCGAGAGAGAGGCGGGGACGAGCACAGCAGCACGTCCAGGTACCACAAACACAACAACTATAGCCTAGTAGCTGCATCATCTAGGATCATAACATGTATCATTTAACAATAAGGTATTTCATCAGTATATATACACACAGTACCAGTCAAGAGTTGACACTTGCTCATTCCAGGGTTTTTTCTTAATTTGTACTATTTTCTACATTGTAGAATAATAGTGAAGACATCAAAACGATGATAGTAACCAAAAAAAGTGTTTAAACAAATCAAAATACATTTTATATTTGAGTTTCTTCAAAGTAGCCACCCTTTGCCTTGATGACAGCTTTGCCCCCTCTAGAAGCATCTGCTGATTGACCACAATGTAGTTAAAGTACATGTATTCTTTCCTACAGGCTAGCAGGCAGCAGGCTAGTACCACCAGTACTACCACGGAGCTGGAGGGGCTGAGACTGCTGCGTTGTGCCCAGGAAGGTGACCTGTCTGGGGTGAGAGGCCTGCTGTCCCGAGGGGTGGATGTCAACTTCCAGGTAGGTAACAGGAGGGATCTGAACCTGGGTCTCCCACACGGAGAAACCAATTTGGATTACTAGATTGGATTACTAGCCCGGGTTGGCGGAGTGAAATGTGATTTTCCCGTTTTTGTCACCGGGCTGCTTCCCGGGCGTGAGCCAGGTGCCCCCTGTTCAAAGCCCACGGAGAAGATGGCTCAAAACAAAAGTGACCTAGGTGAAGCATGTAGACGAATGAGTAGGATGCTGTGTATTCACATGCTAACGTGGGGCTTTTGATCAAAAATGGTTTATCTGCCTGAAAACGAAATATATTCTTACCTCAGGAAGTTGGTGGCTCTTTAATTGGGGAGAAAACGGGCTTGTGGTAAAGGCTGGAGCGGGCTTGTGGTAAAGGCTGGAGCGGGCTTGTGGTAAAGGCTGGAGCGGGCTTGTGGTAAAGGCTGGAGAGGGATTCAGTGGAATGTTAGAAAATACATCAAACACATGGGGGGGGGGTTCCCATGTGCTCCGTTCCCGGCCATTGTTATGATGAGCCGTTCTCTCCTCCTCAGCAGCATCCTAAGTGTCTTCCATGTGTTTTAAGGGAACGGAGACGTTGTGTTTCTGAACGCTGCACCAAGCTGCCTTGTGACATGACAAGAGTGGAGCAGATTACTGTTCTGTTTGAGCAGGGGCGCACCTCCCTCAACCGGGTTTCAGCCAGTCACGCGACAGACCATAGCCCGGTTCAACCTGGGGCAGTTTAATCCAAATCACCTCAATGTCCTGACCATTTGAACAGAGAGGAATTTCCCTCTTTGGCCCAAGGGTGACCCTGATTTCTTGGGGAAAGTCGCAGGCAGGACTACTTCATCAGGAGGAGCCAAACTCACTGCATAAGGATGCCAGTAGTACAAGTACTCGATTCACGGTTTGTATTCAGTTTAATAGCAATCAAATGCAACTACTCCATGTTCTAAATGCATGTATTTGACAGCCAGGTTCAATTTAAAAGCTCCATGACAACATTTTTCAAACTCTTAAGATGTGTTTTATTGTTTGGTGGAGGATGTCAAGTGAAAATATATCAGGTTTCAAGGTTTTTTTTTACATTTATTGGAACAACCAGCGCAAACTTTTTGCCTTCAGCCCTGTTTCCCCTTTAAAACTCGAACCAGCCCCCAACAAACCTCTTTCCTGTTGCGCTCGATCCAGCCTCTTTCCTGTTGCGCTCGAACCAGCCTCCTTCCTGTTGCGCTCGAACCAGCCTCTTTCCTGTTGCGCTCGAACCAGCCTCTTTCCTGTTGCGCCCGAACCAGCCTCCTTCCTGTTGCGCTCGAACAAGCCTCTTTCCTGTAGCGCCCGAACCAGCCTCCTTCCTGTTGCGCTCGAACCAGCCTCCTTCCTGTTGCGCTCGAACCAGCCTTCTTCCTGTTGCGCTCGAACCAGCCCCCTTCCTGTTGCGCTCGAACCAGCCTCCTTCCTGTTGCGCCCGAACCAGCCTCCTTCCTGTTGCGCCCGAACCAGCCTCCTTCCTGTTGCGTCCGAACAAGCCTCTTTCCTGTTAGAACCAGCCTCCTTCCTGTTGCGCTCGAACCAGCCTCCTTCCTGTTAGAACCAGTCTCCTTCCTGTTGCGCTAGTCGTTATTACTAACACCGACTGAAAGCTGCTTTACTGAGGAGGGTCTGCTACATGAACACAATGTTACATGTTCTCTACACATTCTTCTTAATGTCTTTCTCTCTCTCCATCTCCTCTTTCTCTCCCTGACTCCCTCTCTCTCTCCAGGACAGCTGGTGGTGGACAGGTCTGATGTGCGCTGCTGCGGCAGGGCAGCGGGGTGTCGTTAGGCTCTTCCTCCAGCAGGGGGCGGCGTGGGTGGGCGTGGTCGACACGCAGGGCCGGGACGCCAGGGAGCTGGCTAGGATGGCGGGGCATAGCAGGGTCCTAGAGGAACTGGACCACTACGGGTCGCCGCAGGACTGTGACCATGAGACGGGTGACCGGCATGGGAGACAGAGGGGTGAACGCAACCATAACAGGAGAGAGACCCAGGACCACAGGTTAGTGACTGACTGACTGACAACCAGGACCACAGGTTAGTGACTGACTGACCACCAGGACTACAGGTTAGTGACTGACTGACTGACCACCAGGACTACAGGTTAGTGACAGACTGACTGACTGACCACCAGGACCACAGGTTAGTGACTGACTGACCACCAGGACCACAGGTTAGTGACTGACTGACCACCAGGACCACAGGTTAGTGACTGACTGACTGACCACCAGGACCACAGGTTAGTGACTGACTGACTGACTGACTGACCACCAGGACTACAGGTTAGTGACTGACTGACTGACCACCAGGACCACAGGTTAGTGACAGACTGACTGACTGACCACCAGGACCACAGGTTAGTGACAGACTGACTGACTGACCACCAGGACCACAGGTTAGTGACTGACTGACTGACCACCAGGACCACAGGTTAGTGACTGACTGACTGACCACCAGGACCACAGGTTAGTGACTGACTGACTGACCACCAGGACCACAGGTTAGTGACTGACTGACTGACCACCAGGACCACAGGTTAGTGACTGACTGACTGACCACCAGGACCACAGGTTAGTGACTGACTGACTGACCACCAGGACCACAGGTTAGTGACAGACTGACTGACTACCAGGACCACAGGTTAGTGACAGACTGACTGACTGACTACCAGGACCACAGGTTAGTGACTGACTGACCACCAGGACCACAGGTTAGTGACTGACTGACTGACTGACAGACTGACCACCAGGACCACAGGTTAGTGACTGACTGACTGACCACCAGGACCACAGGTTAGTGACTGACTGACCACCAGGACCACAGGTTAGTGACAGACTGACTGACTGACCACCAGGACCACAGGTTAGTGACTGACTGACTGACTGACCACCAGGACCACAGGTTAGTGACTGACTGACTGACCACCAGGACCACAGGTTAGTGACTGACTGACTGACCACCAGGACCACAGGTTAGTGACTGACTGACTGACCACCAGGACCACAGGTTAGTGACTGACTGACCACCAGGACCACAGGTTAGTGACAGACTGACTGACTGACCACCAGGACCACAGGTTAGTGACTGACTGACCACCAGGACCACAGGTTAGTGACAGACTGACTGACTGACTACCAGGACCACAGGTTAGTGACTGACTGACTGACCACCAGGACCACAGGTTAGTGACAGACTGACTGACTGACCACCAGGACCACAGGTTAGTGACTGACTGACTGACTGACCACCAGGACCACAGGTTAGTGACTGACTGACTGACCACCAGGACCACAGGTTAGTGACAGACTGACTGACCACCAGGACCACAGGTTAGTGACTGACTGACTGACCACCAGGACCACAGGTTAGTGACTGACTGACCACCAGGACCACAGGTTAGTGACAGACTGACTGACTGACTACCAGGACCACAGGTTAGTGACTGACTGACCACCAGGACCACAGGTTAGTGACAGACTGACTGACTGACTACCAGGACCACAGGTTAGTGACTGACTGACCACCAGGACCACAGGTTAGTGACTGACTGACTGACTGACTGACTGACCACCAGGACCACAGGTTAGTGACTGACTGACTGACCACCAGGACCACAGGTTAGTGACTGACTGACTGACTGACCACCAGGACCACAGGTTAGTGACTGACTGACCACCAGGACCACAGGTTAGTGACTGACTGACCACCAGGACCACAGGTTAGTGACTGACTGACCACCAGGACCACAGGTTAGTGACTGACTGACTGACTGACCACCAGGACCACAGGTTAGTGACTGACTGACTGACCACCAGGACTACAGGTTAGTGACTGACTGACTGACTGACTACCAGGACCACAGGTTAGCGAACACAGACAGCCAGGGACCGTACTGTCATGTGGTTGACGACACTAGACTGACGCAGCCACTTCATATTTATGATTTAACCCACCTGGAAGACCAGGTGTGTTGAATATAGACGATCCCTGAACTGATCGGTTATCTCAGTTGGTCAGGTGTGGTGTCTAGTTGGAACACCGTCCTGCAGTATCTGAGGCGCTCCAGGAACAGGCTCTCCTACCCCTGTCCTAGGGAAGAAATAAGACCTGTGATTGAAGGTTTGCTGTCAAGGAGATACTCATGTTTTTTTTAATTTTCTTCTCCCTTGTTGCTCCTCTCCCCCACCCTCTCTCTCTCTCTCTCTGCCCCCTAGTTCTCCCCCAGTGGCAGCAGCAGTCCAGACCCATCAGAACCAGTCCACCCAGAATCAGACCCAGTGGTGTCCAGTCTGCTGTGTCCACTACTCCTCTCCTCCAGAGACGCACCTCTCCTCCACCCTCCACCTGTTCTCTCTCTCCCGCCCCCCGTCCCCACTACTGCCTCCCCCCTTCCAACCCCGCCTACCAGATGATGCTGCGCTCCGGATGGACCCTTGGGGGGGGGCTGGGCCCCGCGGGGGAGGGTCACAAACAGCCGGTCCGGACCGTCCTGAAGAGGGACAGTAGAGGCCTGGGGTACGGACCCACACCACGACCCAAGGTCACACACTTCCAACCTAAAGACCCGCAGGCAGTCAGACGGACGGGGAAGGAGGGTCGGGGGGGAAGGGGCAGGAGGGGGATGGAGGAGGAGAGCAGGAGGGAGGAGAAGGACAGGAACTGGGAGAGGGACTTCCGCGCTTCCTTTAACACCTTTGACCCCTGACCTCTAAACGCTGAGTCAGTTTCTCTCTCTCTAGTGTTCGCTCTCTCGCTCTCTCGTCACATAGCAAATGCACCAGGAAGAGTAGCTGCTGCTTTTGCAACAGCTAATGGGGATCCTAATCAAATACCAAAGGGTCTGAATACTTATGTAAATAAGGTATTTCTGTTTTTTTTGTTGTTTTTTTGTAATAAATTTGCAAGCATTTCTAAAAACCTGTTTTTGCTTTGTCATTATGGGATATTGGCTCCACTCTACCTGTTGTTCCACAAAGCCGAGGGTGGTACTGTTACTGATGAGTTACACTGGGGCTTGATAATGAACTGTTACTGAGGAGTTACACTGGGGCTTGATAATGAACTGTTACTGAGGAGTTACACTGGGGCTTGATAATGAACTGGTACTGTAACTGAGGAGTTACACTGGGGCTTGATAATGAACTGTTACTGAGGAGTTACACTGGGGCTTGATAATGAACTGGTACTGTTACTGAGGAGTTACACTGGGGCTTGATAATGAACTGGTACTGTTACTGATGAGTTACACTGGGGCTTGATAATGAACTGGTACTGTTACTGATGAGTTACACTGGGGCTTGATAATGAACTGTTACTGAGGAGTTACACTGGGGCTTGATAATGAACTGGTACTGTTACTGATGAGTTACACTGGGGCTTGATAATGAACTGGTACTGTAACTGAGGAGTTACACTGGGGCTTGATAATGAACTGTTACTGAGGAGTTACACTGGGGCTTGATAATGAACTGGTACTGTTACTGAGGAGTTACACTGGGGCTTGATAATGAACTGGTACTGTAACTGAGGAGTTACACTGGGGCTTGATAATGAACTGGTACTGTTACTGAGGAGTGTCACTGGGGCTTGATAATGAACTGGTACTGTTACTGAGGAGTGTCACTGGGGCTTGATAATGAACTGTTACTGAGGAGTGTCACTGGGGCTTGATAATGAACTGGTACTGTTACTGAGGAGTGTCACTGGGGCTTGATAATGAACTGGTACTGTTACTGAGGAGTGTCACTGGGGCTTGATAATGAACTGGTACTGTTACTGAGGAGCTACACTGGGGCTTGATAATGAACTGGTACTGTTACTGAGGAGTTACACTGGGGCTTGATAATGAACTGGTACTGTTACTGAGGAGTTACACTGGGGCTTGATAATGAACTGGTACTGTTACTGAGGAGTGTCACTGGGGCTTGATAATGAACTGGTACTGTTACTGAGGAGTGTCACTGGGGCTTGGTAATGAACTGGTACTGTTACTGAGGGGTGTCACTGGCGCTTGATGATGAACTGGTACTGGTACTGTTACTGAAGAGTTACACTGGGGCTTGATAATGAACTGTTACTGAGGAGTGCCACTGGGGCTTGATAATGAACTGGTACTGTTACTGAGGAGTGTCACTGGGGCTTGATAATGAACTGGTACTGTTACTGAGGAGTGTCACTGGGGCTTGATAATGAACTGGTACTGTTACTGAGGAGTGTCACTGGGGCTTGATAATGAACTGGTACTGTTACTGAGGAGTGTCACTGGGGCTTGATAATGAACTGGTACTGTTACTGAGGAGTGTCACTGGGGCTTGGTAATGAACTGTTACTGTAACTGAGGAGTTACACTGGGGCTTGATAATGAACTGTTACTGAGGAGTTACACTGGGGCTTGATAATGAACTGGTACTGTAACTGAGGAGTTACACTGGGGCTTGATAATGAACTGTTACTGAGGAGTTACACTGGGGCTTGATAATGAACTGGTACTGTTACTGAGGAGTGTCACTGGGGCTTGATAATGAACTGGTACTGTTACTGAGGAGTGTCACTGGGGCTTGATAATGAACTGGTACTGTTACTGAGGAGTGTCACTGGGGCTTGGTAATGAACTGGTACTGTTACTGAGGGGTGTCACTGGGGCTTGATGATGAACTGGTACTGAGGAGTGTCACTGGGGCTTGATAATGAACTGGTACTGAGGAGTTACACTGGGGCTTGATAATGAACTGGTACTGTTACTGAGGAGTTACACTGGGGCTTGATAATGAACTGTTACTGAGGAGTGTCACTGGGGCTTGATAATGAACTGTTACTGAGGAGTTACACTGGGGCTTGATAATGAACTGGTACTGTTACTGAGGAGTGTCACTGGGGCTTGATAATGAACTGGTACTGTTACTGAGGAGTGTCACTGGGGCTTGATAATGAACTGGTACTGTTACTGAGGAGTGTCACTGGGGCTTGGTAATGAACTGGTACTGTTACTGAGGGGTGTCACTGGGGCTTGATGATGAACTGGTACTGAGGAGTGTCACTGGGGCTTGATAATGAACTGGTACTGTTACTGAGGAGTTACACTGGGGCTTGATAATGAACTGTTACCGAGGAGTGTCACTGGGGCTTGATAATGAACTGGTACTGTTACTGAGGAGTTACACTGGGGCTTGATAATGAACTGGTACTGTTACTGAGGAGTGTCACTGGGGCTTGATAATGAACTGGTACTGTTACTGAGGAGTTACACTGGGGCTTGATAATGAACTGGTACTGTTACTGAGGAGTGTCACTGGGGCTTGATAATGAACTGGTACTGTTACTGAGGAGTGTCACTGGGGCTTGATAATGAACTGTTACTGAGGAGTGTCACTGGGGCTTGATAATGAACTGTTACTGAGGAGTGTCACTGGGGCTTGATAATGAACTGGTACTGTTACTGAGGAGTGTCACTGGGGCTTGATAATGAACTGGTACTGTTACTGAGGAGTGTCACTGGGGCTTGATAATGAACTGGTACTGTTACTGAGGAGCTACACTGGGGCTTGATAATGAACTGGTACTGTTACTGAGGAGTTGCACTGGGGCTTGATAATGAACTGGTACTGTTACTGAGGAGTTACACTGGGGCTTGATAATGAACTGGTACTGTTACTGAGGAGTGTCACTGGGGCTTGATAATGAACTGGTACTGTTACTGAGGAGTGTCACTGGGGCTTGGTAATGAACTGGTACTGTTACTGAGGGTGTCACTGGGGCTTGATGATGAACTGGTACTGGTACTGTTACTGAAGAGTTACACTGGGGCTTGATAATGAACTGTTACTGAGGAGTGTCACTGGGGCTTGATAATGAACTGGTACTGTTACTGAGGAGTGTCACTGGGGCTTGATAATGAACTGGTACTGTTACTGAGGAGTGTCACTGGGGCTTGATAATGAACTGGTACTGTTACTGAGGAGTGTCACTGGGGCTTGGTAATGAACTGTTACTGTTACTGAGGAGTGTCACTGGGGCTTGATAATGAACTGGTACTGTTACTGAGGAGTGTCACTGGGGCTTGGTAATGAACTGGTACTGTTACTGAGGAGTTACACTGGGGCTTGATAATGAACTGTTACTGAGTAGTGTCACTGGGGCTTGTTAATGAACTGGTACTGAGTAGTGTCAGTGGGGCTTGATAATGAACTGGTACTGAGTATTGTCACTGGGGCTTGGTAATGAACTGGTACTGAGTAGTGTCACTGGGGCTTGGTAATGAACTGGTACTGTTACTGAGGAGTGTCACTGGGGCTTGGTAATGAACTGTTACTGTTACTGAGGAGTGTCACTGGGGCTTGATAATGAACTGTTACCGAGGAGTGTCACTGGGGCTTGATAATGAACTGGTACTGTTACTGAGGAGTGTCACTGGGGCTTGATAATGAACTGGTACTGTTACTGAGGAGTGTCACTGGGGCTTGATAATGAACTGGTACTGTTACTGAGGAGTTACACTGGGGCTTGATAATGAACTGGTACTGTTTCTGTGGAGTTACACTGGGGCTTGATAATGAACTGTTACCGAGGAGTGTCACTGGGGCTTGATAATGAACTGGTACTGTTACTGAGGAGTTACACTGGGGCTTGATAATGAACTGGTACTGTTACTGAAGAGTTACACTGGGGCTTGATAATGAACTGGTACTGTTACTGAGGAGTTACACTGGGGCTTGATAATGAACTGTTACTGAGGAGTGTCACTGGGGCTTGATAATGAACTGGTACTGTTACTGAGGAGTGTCACTGGGGCTTGATAATGAACTGGTACTGTTACTGAGGAGTGTCACTGGGGCTTGATAATGAACTGGTACTGTTACTGAGGAGTGTCATTGGGGCTTGGTAATGAACTGTTACTGTTACTGAGGAGTGCCACTGGGGCTTGATAATTAACTGGTACTGTTACTGAGGAGTGTCACTGGGGCTTGGTAATGAACTGGTACCGTTACTGAGGAGTTACACTGGGGCTTGATAATGAACTGTTACTGAGTAGTGTCACTGGGGCTTGGTAATGAACTGGTACTGAGTAGTGTCAGTGGGGCTTGATAATGAACTGGTACTGAGTAGTGTCACTGGGGCTTGGTAATGAACTGGTACTGAGTAGTGTCACTGGGGCTTGGTAATGAACTGGTACTGTTACTGAGGTGTGTCACTGGGGCTTGATAATGAACTGGTACTGTTACTGAGGAGTGTCACTGGGGCTTGATAATGAACTGGTACTGTTACTGAGGAGTGTCACTGGGGCTTGATAATGAACTGTTACCGAGGAGTGTCACTGGGGCTTGATAATGAACTGGTACTGTTACTGAGGAGTGTCACTGGGGCTTGATAATGAACTGGTACTGTTACTGAGGAGTGTCACTGGGGCTTGAAAATGAACTGGTACTGTTACTGAGGAGTGTCACTGGGGCTTGATAATGAACTGGTACTGTTACTGAGGAGTGTCACTGGGGCTTGGTAATGAACTGGTACTGAGTAGTGTCACTGGGGCTTGGTAATGAACTGGTACTGTTACTGAGGAGTGTCACTGGGGCTTGATAATGAACTGGTACTGAGGAGTGTCACTGGGGCTTGATAATGAACTGGTACTGTTACTGAGGAGTTACACTGGGGCTTGATAATGAACTGGTACTGTTACTGTGGAGTTACACTGGGGCTTGATAATGAACTGTTACCGAGGAGTGTCACTGGGGATTGATAATGAACTGGTACTGTTACTGAGGAGTTACACTGGGGCTTGATAATGAACTGGTACTGTTACTGAAGAGTTACACTGGGGCTTGATAATGAACTGGTACTGTTACTGAGGAGTTACACTGGGGCTTGATAATGAACTGGTACTGTTACTGAGGAGTTACACTGGGGCTTGATAATGAACTGTTACTGAGGAGTGTCACTGGGGCTTGATAATGAACTGGTACTGTTACTGAAGAGTTACACTGGGGCTTGATAATGAACTGGTACTGTTACTGAGGAGTTACACTGGGGCTTGATAATGAACTGTTACTGAGGAGTTACACTGGGGCTTGATAATGAACTGGTACTGTTACTGAGGAGTGTCACTGGGGCTTGATAATGAACTGGTACTGTTACTGAGGAGTGTCACTGGGGCTTGATAATGAACTGTTACTGAGGAGTGTCACTGGGGCTTGATAATGAACTGGTACTGTTACTGAGGAGTGTCACTGGGGCTTGATAATGTACTGGTACTGTTACTGAGGAGCTACACTGGGGCTTGATAATGAACTGGTACTGTTACTGAGGAGTTACACTGGGGCTTGATAATGAACTGGTACTGTTACTGAGGAGTTACACTGGGGCTTGATAATGAACTGTTACCGAGGAGTGTCACTGGGGCTTGATAATGAACTGGTACTGTTACTGAGGAGTTACACTGGGGCTTGATAATGAACTGGTACTGTTACTGAGGAGTGTCACTGGGGCTTGATAATGAACTGGTACTGTTACTGAGGAGTTACACTGGGGCTTGATAATGAACTGGTACTGTTACTGAGGAGTGTCACTGGGGCTTGGTAATGAACTGGTACTGTTACTGAGGAGTGTCACTGGGGCTTGATAATGAACTGTTACTGAGGAGTGTCACTGGGGCTTGATAATGAACTGTTACTGAGGAGTGTCACTGGGGCTTGATAATGAACTGGTACTGTTACTGAGGAGTGTCACTGGGGCTTGATAATGAACTGGTACTGTTACTGAGGAGTGTCACTGGGGCTTGATAATGAACTGGTACTGTTACTGAGGAGCTACACTGGGGCTTGATAATGAACTGGTACTGTTACTGAGGAGTTACACTGGGGCTTGATAATGAACTGGTACTGTTACTGAGGAGTTACACTGGGGCTTGATAATGAACTGGTACTGTTACTGAGGAGTGTCACTGGGGCTTGATAATGAACCTGTACTGTTACTGAGGAGTGTCACTGGGGCTTGGTAATGAACTGGTACTGTTACTGAGGGGTGTCACTGGGGCTTGATGATGAACTGGTACTGGTACTGTTACTGAAGAGTTACACTGGGGCTTGATAATGAACTGTTACTGAGGAGTGTCACTGGGGCTTGATAATGAACTGGTACTGTTACTGAGGAGTGTCACTGGGGCTTGATAATGAACTGGTACTGTTACTGAGGAGTGTCACTGGGGCTTGATAATGAACTGGTACTGTTACTGAGGAGTGTCACTGGGGCTTGATAATGAACTGGTACTGTTACTGAGGAGTGTCACTGGGGCTTGATAATGAACTGGTACTGTTACTGAGGAGTGTCACTGGGGCTTGGTAATGAACTGTTACTGTAACTGAGGAGTTACACTGGGGCTTGATAATGAACTGTTACTGAGGAGTTACACTGGGGCTTGATAATGAACTGGTACTGTAACTGAGGAGTTACACTGGGGCTTGATAATGAACTGTTACTGAGGAGTTACACTGGGGCTTGATAATGAACTGGTACTGTTACTGAGGAGTGTCACTGGGGCTTGATAATGAACTGGTACTGTTACTGAGGAGTGTCACTGGGGCTTGATAATGAACTGGTACTGTTACTGAGGAGTGTCACTGGGGCTTGGTAATGAACTGGTACTGTTACTGAGGGGTGTCACTGGGGCTTGATGATGAACTGGTACTGAGGAGTGTCACTGGGGCTTGATAATGAACTGGTACTGAGGAGTTACACTGGGGCTTGATAATGAACTGGTACTGTTACTGAGGAGTTACACTGGGGCTTGATAATGAACTGTTACTGAGGAGTGTCACTGGGGCTTGATAATGAACTGTTACTGAGGAGTTACACTGGGGCTTGATAATGAACTGGTACTGTTACTGAGGAGTGTCACTGGGGCTTGATAATGAACTGGTACTGTTACTGAGGAGTGTCACTGGGGCTTGATAATGAACTGGTACTGTTACTGAGGAGTGTCACTGGGGCTTGGTAATGAACTGGTACTGTTACTGAGGGGTGTCACTGGGGCTTGATGATGAACTGGTACTGAGGAGTGTCACTGGGGCTTGATAATGAACTGGTACTGTTACTGAGGAGTTACACTGGGGCTTGATAATGAACTGTTACCGAGGAGTGTCACTGGGGCTTGATAATGAACTGGTACTGTTACTGAGGAGTTACACTGGGACTTGATAATGAACTGGTACTGTTACTGAGGAGTGTCACTGGGGCTTGATAATGAACTGGTACTGTTACTGAGGAGTTACACTAGGGCTTGATAATGAACTGGTACTGTTACTGAGGAGTGTCACTGGGGCTTGATAATGAACTGGTACTGTTACTGAGGAGTGTCACTGGGGCTTGATAATGAACTGTTACTGAGGAGTGTCACTGGGGCTTGATAATGAACTGTTACTGAGGAGTGTCACTGGGGCTTGATAATGAACTGGTACTGTTACTGAGGACTGTCACTGGGGCTTGATAATGAACTGGTACTGTTACTGAGGAGTGTCACTGGGGCTTGATAATGAACTGGTACTGTTACTGAGGAGCTACACTGGGGCTTGATAATGAACTGGTACTGTTACTGAGGAGTTGCACTGGGGCTTGATAATGAACTGGTACTGTTACTGAGGAGTTACACTGGGGCTTGATAATGAACTGGTACTGTTACTGAGGAGTGTCACTGGGGCTTGATAATGAACTGGTACTGTTACTGAGGAGTGTCACTGGGGCTTGCTAATGAACTGGTACTGTTACTGAGGGGTGTCACTGGGGCTTGATGATGAACTGGTACTGGTACTGTTACTGAAGAGTTACACTGGGGCTTGATAATGAACTGTTACTGAGGAGTGTCACTGGGGCTTGATAATGAACTGGTACTGTTACTGAGGAGTGTCACTGGGGCTTGATAATGAACTGGTACTGTTACTGAGGAGTGTCACTGGGGCTTGATAATGAACTGGTACTGTTACTGAGGAGTGTCACTGGGGCTTGGTAATGAACTGTTACTGAGTAGTGTCACTGGGGCTTGGTAATGAACTGGTACTGAGTAGTGTCAGTGGGGCTTGATAATGAACTGGTACTGAGTAGTGTCACTGGGGCTTGGTAATGAACTGGTACTGAGTAGTGTCACTGGGGCTTGGTAATGAACTGTTACTGTTACTGAGGTGTGTCACTGGGGCTTGATAATGAACTGGTACTGTTACTGAGGAGTGTCACTGGGGCTTGATAATGAACTGGTACTGTTACTGAGGAGTGTCACTGGGGCTTGATAATGAACTGTTACCGAGGAGTGTCACTGGGGCTTGATAATGAACTGGTACTGTTACTGAGGAGTGTCACTGGGGCTTGATAATGAACTGTTACCGAGGAGTGTCACTGGGGCTTGATAATGAACTGGTACTGTTACTGAGGAGTGTCACTGGGGCTTGATAATGAACTGGTACTGTTACTGAGGAGTGTCACTGGGGCTTGAAAATGAACTGTTACTGAGGAGTGTCACTGGGGCTTGATAATGAACTGGTACTGTTACTGAGGAGTGTCACTGGGGCTTGGTAATGAACTGGTACTGAGTAGTGTCACTGGGGCTTGGTAATGAACTGGTACTGAGTAGTGTCACTGGGGCTTGGTAATGAACTGGTACTGTTACTGAGGAGTGTCACTGGGGCTTGATAATGAACTGGTACTGAGGAGTGTCACTGGGGCTTGATAATGAACTGGTACTGTTACTGAGGAGTTACACTGGGGCTTGATAATGAACTGGTACTGTTACTGTGGAGTTACACTGGGGCTTGATAATGAACTGTTACCGAGGAGTGTCACTGGGGCTTGATAATGAACTGGTACTGTTACTGAGGAGTTACACTGGGGCTTGATAATGAACTGGTACTGTTACTGAAGAGTTACACTGGGGCTTGATAATGAACTGGTACTGTTACTGAGGAGTTACACTGGGGCTTGATAATGAACTGGTACTGTTACTGAGGAGTTACACTGGGGCTTGATAATGAACTGTTACTGAGGAGTGTCACTGGGGCTTGATAATGAACTGGTACTGTTACTGAAGAGTTACACTGGGGCTTGATAATGAACTGGTACTGTTACTGAGGAGTTACACTGGGGCTTGATAATGAACTGTTACTGAGGAGTTACACTGGGGCTTGATAATGAACTGGTACTGTTACTGAGGAGTGTCACTGGGGCTTGATAATGAACTGGTACTGTTACTGAGGAGTGTCACTGGGGCTTGATAATGAACTGTTACTGAGGAGTGTCACTGGGGCTTGATAATGAACTGGTACTGTTACTGAGGAGTGTCACTGGGGCTTGATAATGTACTGGTACTGTTACTGAGGAGCTACACTGGGGCTTGATAATGAACTGGTACTGTTACTGAGGAGTTACACTGGGGCTTGATAATGAACTGGTACTGTTACTGAGGAGTTACACTGGGGCTTGATAATGAACTGTTACCGAGGAGTGTCACTGGGGCTTGATAATGAACTGGTACTGTTACTGAGGAGTTACACTGGGGCTTGATAATGAACTGGTACTGTTACTGAGGAGTGTCACTGGGGCTTGATAATGAACTGGTACTGTTACTGAGGAGTTACACTGGGGCTTGATAATGAACTGGTACTGTTACTGAGGAGTGTCACTGGGGCTTGGTAATGAACTGGTACTGTTACTGAGGAGTGTCACTGGGGCTTGATAATGAACTGTTACTGAGGAGTGTCACTGGGGCTTGATAATGAACTGTTACTGAGGAGTGTCACTGGGGCTTGATAATGAACTGGTACTGTTACTGAGGAGTGTCACTGGGGCTTGATAATGAACTGGTACTGTTACTGAGGAGTGTCACTGGGGCTTGATAATGAACTGGTACTGTTACTGAGGAGCTACACTGGGGCTTGATAATGAACTGGTACTGTTACTGAGGAGTTACACTGGGGCTTGATAATGAACTGGTACTGTTACTGAGGAGTTACACTGGGGCTTGATAATGAACTGGTACTGTTACTGAGGAGTGTCACTGGGGCTTGATAATGAACTGGTACTGTTACTGAGGAGTGTCACTGGGGCTTGGTAATGAACTGGTACTGTTACTGAGGGGTGTCACTGGGGCTTGATGATGAACTGGTACTGGTACTGTTACTGAAGAGTTACACTGGGGCTTGATAATGAACTGTTACTGAGGAGTGTCACTGGGGCTTGATAATGAACTGGTACTGTTACTGAGGAGTGTCACTGGGGCTTGATAATGAACTGGTACTGTTACTGAGGAGTGTCACTGGGGCTTGATAATGAACTGGTACTGTTACTGAGGAGTGTCACTGGGGCTTGATAATGAACTGGTACTGTTACTGAGGAGTGTCACTGGGGCTTGATAATGAACTGGTACTGTTACTGAGGAGTGTCACTGGGGCTTGGTAATGAACTGTTACTGTAACTGAGGAGTTACACTGGGGCTTGATAATGAACTGTTACTGAGGAGTTACACTGGGGCTTGATAATGAACTGGTACTGTAACTGAGGAGTTACACTGGGGCTTGATAATGAACTGTTACTGAGGAGTTACACTGGGGCTTGATAATGAACTGGTACTGTTACTGAGGAGTGTCACTGGGGCTTGATAATGAACTGGTACTGTTACTGAGGAGTGTCACTGGGGCTTGATAATGAACTGGTACTGTTACTGAGGAGTGTCACTGGGGCTTGGTAATGAACTGGTACTGTTACTGAGGGGTGTCACTGGGGCTTGATGATGAACTGGTACTGAGGAGTGTCACTGGGGCTTGATAATGAACTGGTACTGAGGAGTTACACTGGGGCTTGATAATGAACTGGTACTGTTACTGAGGAGTTACACTGGGGCTTGATAATGAACTGTTACTGAGGAGTGTCACTGGGGCTTGATAATGAACTCTTACTGAGGAGTTACACTGGGGCTTGATAATGAACTGGTACTGTTACTGAGGAGTGTCACTGGGGCTTGATAATGAACTGGTACTGTTACTGAGGAGTGTCACTGGGGCTTGATAATGAACTGGTACTGTTACTGAGGAGTGTCACTGGGGCTTGGTAATGAACTGGTACTGTTACTGAGGAGTGTCACTGGGGCTTGATGATGAACTGGTACTGTGAGGAGTGTCACTGGGGCTTGATAATGAACTGGTACTGAGGAGTGTCACTGGGGCTTGATAATGAACTGGTACTGTTACTGAGGAGTTACACTGGGGCTTGATAATGAACTGGTACTGTTACTGAGGAGTTACACTGGGACTTGATAATGAACTGGTACTGTTACTGAGGAGTGTCACTGGGGCTTGATAATGAACTGGTACTGTTACTGAGGAGTTACACTGGGGCTTGATAATGAACTGGTACTGTTACTGAGGAGTGTCACTGGGGCTTGATAATGAACTGGTACTGTTACTGAGGAGTGTCACTGGGGCTTGATAATGAACTGTTACTGAGGAGTGTCACTGGGGCTTGATAATGAACTGTTACTGAGGAGTGTCACTGGGGCTTGATAATGAACTGGTACTGTTACTGAGGACTGTCACTGGGGCTTGATAATGAACTGGTACTGTTACTGAGGAGTGTCACTGGGGCTTGATAATGAACTGGTACTGTTACTGAGGAGCTACACTGGGGCTTGATAATGAACTGGTACTGTTACTGAGGAGTTGCACTGGGGCTTGATAATGAACTGGTACTGTTACTGAGGAGTTACACTGGGGCTTGATAATGAACTGGTACTGTTACTGAGGAGTGTCACTGGGGCTTGATAATGAACTGGTACTGTTACTGAGGAGTGTCACTGGGGCTTGGTAATGAACTGGTACTGTTACTGAGGGGTGTCACTGGGGCTTGATGATGAACTGGTACTGGTACTGTTACTGAAGAGTTACACTGGGGCTTGATAATGAACTGTTACTGAGGAGTGTCACTGGGGCTTGATAATGAACTGGTACTGTTACTGAGGAGTGTCACTGGGGCTTGATAATGAACTGGTACTGTTACTGAGGAGTGTCACTGGGGCTTGATAATGAACTGGTACTGTTACTGAGGAGTGTCACTGGGGCTTGATAATGAACTGGTACTGTTACTGAGGAGTGTCACTGGGGCTTGATAATGAACTGGTACTGTTACTGAGGAGTGTCACTGGGGCTTGGTAATGAACTGGTACTGTTACTGAGGAGTGTCACTGGGGCTTGATAATGAACTGGTACTGTTACTGAGTAGTGTCACTGGGGCTTGGTAATGAACTGGTACTGTTACTGAGGAGGTCACTGGGGCTTGATAATGAACTGGTACTGTTACTGAGTAGTGTCACTGGGGCTTGGTAATGAACTGGTACTGAGTGAGTGTCACTGGGGCTTGATAATGAACTGGTACTGTTACTGAGGTGTGTCACTGGGGCTTGATAATGAACTGGTACTGTTACTGAGGAGTGTCACTGGGGCTTGATAATGAACTGGTACTGTTACTGAGGAGTGTCACTGGGGCTTGATAATGAACTGGTACTGTTACTGAGGAGTGTCACTGGGGCTTGATAATGAACTGGTACTGTTACTGAGGAGTGTCACTGGGGCTTGATAATGAACTGGTACTGTTACTGAGGAGTGTCACTGGGGCTTGATAATGAACTGTTACTGAGGAGTGTCACTGGGGCTTGATAATGAACTGGTACTGTTACTGAGGAGTGTCACTGGGGCTTGGTAATGAACTGTTACTGTTACTGAGGAGTGTCACTGGGGCTTGATAATGAACTGGTACTGTTACTGAGGAGTGTCATTGGGGCTTGGTAATGAACTGTTACTGTTACTGAGGAGTGCCACTGGGGCTTGATAATGAACTGGTACTGTTACTGAGGAGTGTCACTGGGGCTTGGTAATGAACTGGTACCGTTACTGAGGAGTTACACTGGGGCTTGATAATGAACTGTTACTGAGTAGTGTCACTGGGGCTTGGTAATGAACTGGTACTGAGTAGTGTCAGTGGGGCTTGATAATGAACTGGTACTGAGTAGTGTCACTGGGGCTTGGTAATGAACTGGTACTGAGTAGTGTCACTGGGGCTTGGTAATGAACTGGTACTGTTACTGAGGTGTGTCACTGGGGCTTGATAATGAACTGGTACTGTTACTGAGGAGTGTCACTGGGGCTTGATAATGAACTGGTACTGGTACTGAGGAGTGTCACTGGGGCTTGATAATGAACTGTTACCGAGGAGTGTCACTGGGGCTTGATAATGAACTGGTACTGTTACTGAGGAGTGTCACTGGGGCTTGATAATGAACTGGTACTGTTACTGAGGAGTGTCACTGGGGCTTGAAAATGAACTGTTACTGAGGAGTGTCACTGGGGCTTGATAATGAACTGGTACTGTTACTGAGGAGTGTCACTGGGGCTTGGTAATGAACTGGTACTGAGTAGTGTCACTGGGGCTTGGTAATGAACTGGTACTGAGTAGTGTCACTGGGGCTTGGTAATGAACTGGTACTGTTACTGAGGAGTGTCACTGGGGCTTGATAATGAACTGGTACTGAGGAGTGTCACTGGGGCTTGATAATGAACTGGTACTGTTACTGAGGAGTTACACTGGGGCTTGATAATGAACTGGTACTGTTACTGTGGAGTTACACTGGGGCTTGATAATGAACTGTTACCGAGGAGTGTCACTGGGGCTTGATAATGAACTGGTACTGTTACTGAGGAGTTACACTGGGGCTTGATAATGAACTGGTACTGTTACTGAAGAGTTACACTGGGGCTTGATAATGAACTGGTACTGTTACTGAGGAGTTACACTGGGGCTTGATAATGAACTGTTACTGAGGAGTGTCACTGGGGCTTGATAATGAACTGGTACTGTTACTGAAGAGTTACACTGGGGCTTGATAATGAACTGGTACTGTTACTGAGGAGTTACACTGGGGCTTGATAATGAACTGTTACTGAGGAGTTACACTGGGGCTTGATAATGAACTGGTACTGTTACTGAGGAGTGTCACTGGGGCTTGATAATGAACTGGTACTGAGGAGTGTCACTGGGGCTTGATAATGAACTGGTACTGTTACTGAGGAGTTACACTGGGGCTTGATAATGAACTGGTACTGTTACTGTGGAGTTACACTGGGGCTTGATAATGAACTATTACCGAGGAGTGTCACTGGGGCTTGATAATGAACTGGTACTGTTACAGAGGAGTTACACTGGGGCTTGATAATGAACTGGTACTGTTACTGAAGAGTTACACTGGGGCTTGATAATGAACTGGTACTGTTACTGAGGAGTTACACTGGGGCTTGATAATGAACTGTTACTGAGGAGTGTCACTGGGGCTTGATAATGAACTGGTACTTTTACTGAAGAGTTACACTGGGGCTTGATAATGAACTGGTACTGTTACTGAGGAGTTACACTGGGGCTTGATAATGAACTGTTACTGAGGAGTTACACTGGGGCTTGATAATGAACTGGTACTGTTACTGAGGAGTGTCACTGGGGCTTGATAATGAACTGGTACTGTTACTGAGGAGTGTCACTGGGGCTTGATAATGAACTGGTACTGTTACTGAGGAGTTACACTGGGGCTTGATAATGAACTGTTACTGAGGAGTGTCACTGGGGCTTGATAATGAACTGGTACTGTTACTGAGGAGTGTCACTGGGGCTTGATAATGAACTGGTACTGTTACTGAGGAGTGTCACTGGGGCTTGATAATGAACTGGAACTGTTACTGAGCTACAAAAAATGGTCTATTATTTGAAGCACACCGTGTTTGTCTATTGTTGTGACTTAGATGAAGATCAGATCAAATTTGAATACCAATTCATGCAGAAGTCCAGGTAATTCCAAAGGGTTCACATTCCTTTTCTTGCTACTAGTTGTGTGGTCAGTAGATGTGACAAACAGTGTAGCTGTTCCCTCCATATGGCAATCAAACTGGCAAAATGTCACTATAGAGACAAAGTGGAGTCGCAATTTAACGGCTCAGACACGAGACATATGTGGCAGGGTCCACAGACATTCATGGACTACAAAGGGAAAACCAGCCACGTCGCAGACATCGACGTCTTGCTTCCATATCAAATTCAAATCAAATTTTCAAAATCAAATCAAATGTATTCATAAAGCCCTTCTTACATCAGATGATGTCACAGAGTGCTGTACAGAAACCCAGCCTAAAACCCCAAACAGCAAGCAATGCAGGAGTAGAAGCACAGTGGTTAGGAAAAACTCCCTAGAAAGGCCAGAACCTAGGAAGAAACCTAGAGGGGAACCAGGCTGTGAGGGGTGGCCAGTCCTCTTCTGGCTGTGCCGGGTGCAGATTATAACAGAACATGGGCAAGATTTAAAAATGTTCATAGAACAGGCAGAACAGTTGAAACTGGAGAAGCAGCACGTCCAGGTGGACTGGGGACATCAAGGAGTCAAACTTTTACAGATGCACAATCGAGAGCATCCTGTCGGGCTGTATCACCGCCTGGTACGGCAACTGCTCCGCCCACAACCGTAAGGTTCTCCAGAGGGTAGTGAGGTCCGCACAACGCATCACCTGGGGTAAACTACCTGCCCTCCAGGACACCTACACCACCCGATGTCACAGGAAGGCCAAAAAGACCATCAAGGACAACAACCACCCAACCCACTGCCCGTTCACACCGCTATCATCCAGAAGGCGAGGTCAGTACAGGTGCATCAAAGCTGGGACCGAGAGACTGAAAAACAGCTTCTATCTCAAGGCCATCCGACTGTTAAACAGCCATCAATAGCACATTAGAGGCTGCTGCCCTATATATGTAGACTTAAAATCACTGGACACTTTAATAATGTTTACATATTTTGCATTACTCAACTCACATGTACAGTATATAGTGAGGGAAATAAGTATTTGATCCCCTGCTGATTTTGTACGTTTGCCCACTGACAAAGAAATGATCAGTCTATAATTTTAATGGTAGGTTTATTTCAACAGTGAGAGACAGAATAACAACAAAAAAATCCAGAAAAACACATGTGAAAAATTGTATAAATTGATTTCCATTTTAATGAGGGAAATAAGTATTTGACCCCCTCTCAATCAGAAAGATTTCTGGCTCCCAGGTGTCTTTTATACAGGTAACGAGCTGAGATTAGGAGCACACTCTTAAAGGGAGTGCTCCTAATCTCAGTTTGTTACCTGTATAAAAGACACCAGTCCACAGAAGCAATCAATCAGATTCCAAACTCTCCACCATGGCCAAGACCAAAGAGCTCTCCAAGGATGTCAGGGACAAGATTATAGACCTACACAAGGCTGGAATGGGCTACAAGACCATCGCCAAGTAGCTTGGTGAGAAGGTGACAACAGTTGGTGCGATTATTCGCAAATGGAAGAAACACAAAAGAACTGTCAATCTCCCTCAGCCTGGGGCTCCATGCAAGAACTCACCTCGTGGAGTTGCAATGATCATGAGAACGGTGAGGAATCAGCCCAGAACTACACGGGAGGATCTTGTCAATGATCTCAAGGTAGCTGGGACCATAGTCACCAAGAAAACAATTGGTAACACACTACGCCGTGAAGAACTGAAATCCTGCAGCGCCCGCAAGGTCCCCCTGCTCAAGAAAGCACATATACATGCCCGTCTGAAGTTTGCCAATGAACATCGGAATGATTCAGAGGACAACTGGGTGAAAGTGTTGTGGTCAGATGAGACCAAAATGGAGCTCTTTGGCATCAACTCAACTCGCCGTGTTTGGAGGAGGAGGAATGCTGCCTATGACCCCAAGAACACCATCCCCACTGTCAAACATTGAGCTGGAAACATTATGCTTTGGGGGTGTTTTTCTTCTAAGGGGACAGGACAACTTCACCGCATCAAAGGGACGATGGACGGGGCCATGTACCGCCAATCTTGGGTGAGAACCTCCTTCCCTCAGCCAGGGCATTGAAAATGGGTCGTGGATGGGTATTCCAGCAAGACAATGACCCCAAACACACAGCCAAGGCAACAAAGGAGTGGCTCAAGAAGAAGCACATTAAGGTCCTGGAGTGGCCTAGCCAGTCTCCAGACCTTAATCCCATAGAAAATCTGTGGAGGGAGCTGAAGGTTCGAGTTGCCAAACGTCAGCCTCAAAACCTTAATTTTCAGCAGACTTAAAGTGTAAATTTTTGCATGAACATAACAAGAAATCAACAACTGAGACATAAACTGAACAAGTTCCTCAGACATGTGACTAACAGAAATGGAATAATGTGTCCCTGAAAAAGGGGGTCCGTGATGGTCTGGGGCGGTGTGTCACAGCATCATCGGACTGAGCTCGTTGTAATTGCACGCAATCTCAATGCTGTGCGTTACAGGGAAGACATCCTCCTCCCTCATGTGGTACCCTTCCTGCAGGCTCATCCTGACATGACCCTCCAGCATGACAATGCCACCAGCCAAACTGCTCGTTCTGTGTCATTTCAGTTGATGTTGCGAGGGTTGTTTTGTTTGCGCAATATGTTGTTGCGCTGGTATATTTGATTGTGTATAAAAGTGGATCCTCGTAATTGTATTTTCCTTCTTTTTTAGACCACATAGGCCTAATAAAATAGTTTGAATGGTAGGCTAACTGTCTCTCTCTTTCTCTGCATGGTGACTTAAAGAAAAGTAAAGTTAATGCCTCAACATCTTGCCGAATTTATCTGAACTGACATCTATCTGAATTTATGTCGGTGTCCATTTTGAAAGTGCTGAAACGAATGAAGGCCGACCTCGTCGCAGCTCGTTTGCTTGCACTTGCGTATACTTAACGATATAAGAACAAACATTATGAACCTAAATGTAATCATGTTTGTTCTACGGTTCAAAAGTCAACACTCATTCGTTGTTATTGAAGGAGAATGCGGTTCTTATTGAGTTACACAAATCCACAAGGAGTCAGTAGAAGCCATGTTTTATTTAAGCAAGTCAGCCATATCAGCTATGTTTTTTTTTAAAGGCAGTAAATGAGGCTGAATGACCTGTTTCGCTGCCAGACAAGGCTCCGCTGATAGCCAGGTGTAGCGGTGGTAATGATTCACTCCGCGGTGCAGTAAAGAAAGCTCTGCTGTTGGGACAGCTTTATGTCGGCAGTTTGTGGGCACCGTTTGGCACCTTTATAGCTGAATTGATATATTGTTTAGTGTTGTAAGCATTTGAATGTTGTATTCTGGGGGCATGTGACTAATAACATGTGTATTTGATTTGACAGAAATCACGTTAAAATATTTTATAAAGCCTGAAAAGATAAACATGTGCATACAGTTGTGACCTGACTTGCAGAAGTTATGAGATCCGCTCTGTGTTGTTCGTTCAAAGTCCAACGAAGCCATCGTGCACGTTTTGTGAGCACACGCCCCGTCTACTTTAGCGGGTGTTATCTGCACACGCCCCGTCTACTTTAGCGGGTGTTATCTGCACACGCCCGGTCTACTTTAGCGGGTGTTATCTGCACACGCCCGGTCTACTTTAGCGGGTGTTATCTGCACACGCCCGGTCTACTTTAGCGGGTGTTATCTGCACACGCCCCGTCTACTTTAGCGGGTGTTATCTGCACACGCCCCGTCTACTTTAGCGGGTGTTACCTGCACACGCCCGGTCTACTTTAGCGGGTGTTATCTGCACACGCCCGGTCTACTTTAGCGGGTGTTATCTGCACACGCCCCGTCTACTTTAGCGGGTGTTACCTGCACACGCCCGGTCTACTTTAGCGGGTGTTATCTGCATTCGCTATGAACGCCGGACTTTTAGTGGCTCACTACAAGCAGACGAATACACAGGAACCAGTGAAAAGAAAAAATGTGATAGCTCTAGCTTGTGGTTTAAAAACGTAATGGTGTTAATATAGTAAGGACTATATGCCATGGCAGAGCCAGAGTGAAATGACACTTTATATCCAGAGGAACACTTTTACACGTGTCACTTTGGCTACATCGATATCTAGCAATCAAAGTTCTCTCATCTCTCTGTAGATCATTCACCATCACCTCTCACACAATCTCCCTCTCTCTCTCTCTCTCTCCGCTCTCTCTCTCGCTCTATCCCTCTCTCTCTTTCTCCCTCTATACCTCGCTCTATCCCTCTCTCTCTCTCTCTCGCTCTCTCTCTCCTCTCTCTATCTCTCTAACTCTCTCTCGCTCTCTCCTCTCTCTCTCTCTCTCTCTCTCCATCTCTCTAACTCTCTCTCTCTCTCTCTCTCTCTCTCTCTCTCTCTCTAACTCTCTCTCTCTCTCTCTCTCTCTCTCTCTCTCTCTCTCTCTCTCTCTCTCTCTCGCTCTCTTTACCTCTCTCTCTCTCTCTCCCCTCTCTCTCTATCTCTCTATCTCTCTAACTCTCTCTCGCTCTCTTTACCTCTCTCTCCCCCTCTCTCTCCATCTCTCTAACTCTCTCTCGCTCTCTTTACCTCTCTCTCTCTCTCCCCTCTCTCTCTCTATCTCTCTATCTCTCTAACTCTCTCTCGCTCTCTTTACCTCTCTCTCTCCCCCCTCTCTCTCTCCATCTCTCTAACTCTCTCTCGTTCTCTTTACCTCTCTCTCTCCCCCCCTCTCTCTCTCTATCTCTCTAACTCTTACACCGTACACCTCTGAGTCTTGATTGTAATACACACACATATAGATAATGTCAGAGAAATTGCAAGATTATGTGCCAATACATTTTGGGTGATAAAATCCTAAAGAGCATTCCAGAGCATGAGTTAATGTTTCTGGTTCTATACCGTACCAGGGAGAGATGGTTCCAGTTTGGAGTCGGAGGGCCAGACACTGGTTTCTATACAATGAAAACTGTTGACACAGCAGATACTGTCTGCTATGTATTATAGGTATCTTTCATACAGATCTTAACATTGTGACCCGTTCTATATATCTGTTGTTCATCATGTAGGTTGAAAGGGGAGTGTATCTTGGCTATAAAAGATCTCAGTAGCCTTTGTGTCGCCGCTCTCAACGGACCATTAGAGACGGTGGTGATTCGTTGACAAGCCATTGCTATTGCAAAGCTCTTACTAAACTACTATTGTAGTTTAAGTATAACTCTGACTTGTGTGATAAGTTTGTCTCTCCTCATTTGATAGTAAATAAATTAACCACCGCAATATACATATACAGTACACACACCCTATGACTTATTCCACATTTGTTGTACAAAAATATCTAATTTACATTAGTATTCACACCCTTGAGTCAAAACATGTTAGAATCACCTTTGGCAGTGACTACAGCTGTGAGTCTTTCTGGGTAAGTCTCTAAGAGCTTTGCACACCTGGATTGTTCAATATTTGCCCATTATTCTTTTTGAAATTCTTCAAGCTCTGTCAAATTAGTTGTTGATCAGTCATAGATTTTTTGCCATAGATTTTCAAGCTGATTTAAATCAAAACTGTAACTCGGCCACTCAGGAACATTCAATGTCAACTTGGTAAGCAACTCCAGTGTATATTTGGCCTTGTGTTTTATGTTATTGCCCTGCTGAAAGGTGAATTTGTCTGATGGAAAGCAGACTGAACCAGGGTTTGGTCTAGGATTTTGCCTGTGCTTAGTTCTATTCCATTTCTTTTAATCCTTAAAGAGTCCCTAGTCCTTGCCGATGAAGCGCACAACAGACACCACCACGCTTGAACATATGAAGTGTGCTACTCAGTGCTGTGTTGTGTTGGATTTGCCCCAAACATAAGGTTTTTGCATTCAGGACATAAAGTTAATTTATTTGCCACATTTTTTTTTGCAGTATTACTTTAGTGCCTTGTTGCAAACAGGATGCATGTTTTGGAATATTTTATATTCTGTACAGGCCTCCTTTTCACTCTGTCATTTAGGTTAGTATTGTGGAGAAACTACAATTTTGTTGATCCCTCCTCAGTTTTCTTCTATCACAGTCATTAAACTCTGTAACTGTTTTAAAGTCACCATTGGCCTCATGGTGAAATCCCTGAGCGGTTTCCTTCCTCTCCGGCAAATGAGTTAGGAAGGACGCCTGTGTCTTTGTAGTGACTGGGTGTATTGATACACTATTTTGGTAACTAGTTATTGTCAGTTATTGTGTGGTCACTAGTTGTGGTCAGTAATTGTGGTCAGTAGTTGTGTGGTCAGTAGATGTGTGGTCAGTAGGTTTGTGGTTGTGGTCAGTAGTTGTGCGGTTGTGGTCAGGAGTTGTGCGGTCAGTGGTTGTGTGGTCAGTAGTTGTGTAGTCAGTAGTTGTGCGGTCAGTAGTTGTGCGGTCAGTAGTTGTGTGGTCATTAGTTGTGTAGTCAGTAGTTGTGCGGTCAGTAGTTGTGCGGTCAGTAGTTGTGTGGTCAGTAGTTGTGTGGTCAGTAGTTGTGTGATCGTGGTCAGTAGTTGTGGTCAGTAGTTGTGCAGTCAGTAGTTGTGGTCAGTAGTTGTGTGGTCAGTAGTTGTGTGGTCAGTAGTTGTGTGGTCAGTAGTTGTGTAGTCAGTAGTTGTGGTCAGTAGGTGTGTGGTCAGTGTTGTGTAGTCAGTAGTTGTGTGGTCAGTTGTTGTGTGGTCAGTAGTTGCGTGGTCAGTAGTTGTGGTCAGTAGCTGTGTGGTTGTGGCCGGTCATTGTGGTTGTGTGGTCTGTAGTTGTGGTCTGTAGTTGTGGTCTGTAGTTGTGTGGTTGTGGTCAGTAGTTTTGTGGTCTGTAGTTGTGGTGTGTGGTCAGTAGGTGTGTGGTCAGTAGTTGTGGTCTGTAGTTGTGGTAGGTAGTTGTGGTCAGTAGTTGTGGTAGGTAGTTGTAGTCAGTAGTTGTGTGGTCAGTAGTTGTGGTCTGTAGTTGTGGTAGGTAGTTGTGGTCTGTAGTTGTGGTAGGTAGTTGTGGTCAGTAGTTGTGGTAGGTAGTTGTAGTCAGTAGTTGTGTTGTCAGTACTTGTGCTATCAATAGTTGTGTGGTCTGTAGTTGTGTGGTTGTGGTCAGTAGTTATGGTCGGTAGTTGTGGTTGTGGTCTGTAGTTTTGTGGCTGTGGTCTGTAGTTGTGTGGTTGTGGTCAGTAGCTGTGGTCTGTAGTTGTGTGGTTGTGGTCAGTAGTTGTGCGGCCAGTAGTTGTGTGGTCAGTAGTTGTGTGGTCAGTAGTTGTGTGGTCAGTTGATGTGCGGCCAGTAGTTGTGCGGTCAGTAGTTGTGTGGTTGGGTGGTCAGTAGTTGTCCGGTCAGTGGTTGTGTTCAGTGGTTGTTTGGTTGTGGTCAGTAATTGTGGTCAGTGGTTGTGTGGTCAGTAGTTGTGGTCTGTAGTTGTGGTCAGTAGTTGTGTGGTCAGTGGTTGTGGTCTGTAGTTGTGTGGTTGTGGTCAGTGGTTGTGGTCAGTGGTTGTGTGGTCAGTAGTTGTGGTCAGTAGTTGTGTGGTTGTGGTCAGTAGTTGTGGTCTGTAGTTGTGTGGTTGTGTGGTTGTGGTCAGTGGTTGTGTGGTCAGTGGTTGTGTGGTCAGTGGTTGTGTGGTCAGTAGTTGTGGTCATTAGTTGTGGTCAGTAGTTGTGTGGTTGTGGTCAGTAGTTGTGGTCTGTAGTTGTGTGGTTGTGGTCAGTGGTTGTGTGGTCAGTGGTTGTGATGTCAGTAGTTGTGGTCAGTAGCTGTGTGGTTGTGGTCAGTGGTTGTGTGGTCAGTGGTTGTATGGTTGTGGTCAGTGGTTGTGTGGTCAGTGGTTGTGATGTCAGTAGTTGTGGTCAGTAGCTGTGTGGTTGTGGTCAGTGGTTGTGTGGTCAGTGGTTGTGTGGTTGTGTGGTCAGTGGTTGTGTGGTCAGTAGTTGTGCGGTAAGTTGTTGTTTGGTCTGTGGATTCTGGTCCTAGATTAGTTGTTAGGTTAGTTTCTAATGGTTCAGGTTAGGACTGGGGGCTCTGGGATCTGGTCCTAGATCAGTGGTTAGGTTAGTATCTAATGGTTCAGGTTAGGACTGGGGGCTCTGGGATCTGGTCCTAGATCTGGGCTGAGGAGGGTTATGTAACAGGAGTTATCAGATGAGATTGTAGCTGACCTGACAGGAAGTCCAAAGATCAACACAACACACACAACACACACAGAACCAAACACGCCCAAACACACGCACACACACACACACACACACACACACACACACACACATACAGCTGACCCAGCAGTTTCGAACCAGCTAGTTGGAAATCATGGATACAATATGCAACCAAGTACTTAACTAAAACACACTTTCAATGGCCATTATCCGTAACGCAAGTTGTTGAGTCCAGGGCCCGTATTCACAAAGCGTCTCATAGTTGGAGATGGACATCCAGTGTTACTTCATGTATTATGTTTATTGGAACAGGGACGAGACATAACAAAAGTGTCAGAACTGAGAAGTGATGCGTTGCACCAGATTTAGCTAACAGCTCATTTACATCTGCAGTCCTCGAAATACACAGATATATACTATGTCATGTCATATCATGTTGTGTCATGTCATGTCATGTTCTCCTCTATAGATCCCGTTGGAGATGGACAACCAGGCTGTTCTGATGCCCAAACGACCAATCAAACTGAGGCTGTAGCCCCATAGCAACACCCCTAGCAACACCACTGCTGCCTCTCTGAAGAGTCCACTAACAACATGACCAAATGCAGAAGAAACCTACCCTACCCTGCCCTAGAGCACCCTACCCTACCCTACCCTACCCTGGAGCACACTACCCTACAGTACACTACCCTGGAGTACCCTTACCCTACCCTGGAGCATACTACCCTACCCTGGAGTATACTACCCTGGAGTACACTACCCAACCCTGGAGTACACAACCCTGGAGTACACTACCCTACCCTAGAGTATACTACCCTACCTTACCCTTCAATCCCCTACCCCACCCTGGAAACCCTACCCTACCCTGGAAAACCCTACCCTAGAGTACCCGACCCTACCTCACCCTGGAGTACCCAACCCCACCCTGGAGTACCCTACCCTGGAGTACCTTATCCTACCCTGGAGTATCCTACTCTACCCTGGAGTACCCCACCCTAACCTAGAGTACCCTACCCTACACTGGAGTACACCACCCTGGAGTACCCCACCCTAAAGAACCCTACCCTACCCTGGAGTCCCCTACCCTACCCTGGAGTACCTTACCGGAACCGGCTATTGGCGACTGAATATTCCGGCTGCGATTCAATCCGATCGCATTACGTCAGCTCTGCACTTAAAGGCAATATTCCCGCATTTGCGGAAACCGCATTCACGGCTCAATCGGAAATTACCTTTAAATGGCACATAGCTGACAAAGCGCTGGGATTGAATCCTGGTCTCATGCTTGGTTTGAGTAGGGCTCAGAAACCCATTTCCACCAGATGACAGAACGATAGTAATACTAAAGGTGCATTAGGGGTACATGTCTTGTTAAAGTTAGACACCAGGAGGTATTAAATCCATGGCATCATGTCTGGATCCTGCACACTACTGGCTGGTGGCTGGAATTCTCCTAGAATGTAGAACTCTAGCTGGTGTTCTCTAGAACGTTACTCTCATTCTGTTCCTCTGGGAGTTCTGCTGTCCAGTCATTCCAAAATAGAATCTTTACTGTCTGTTGAAAGGATCCCTGCAGCTGCTTTGCTTTAACTTTAATCACCACAAACCAATAAAAATCATCACACTAAAGAACAAGGTCATCTGTGTATTTATTAACATTCATAAGACAAAACACATAATCATGAGAGCAATCAATATACACTCAGCCAAAAAAGAAACGTCCCTTTTTCAGGACCCTGTCTTTCAAAGATAATTCGTAAAAATCCAAAGAACTTCACAGATCTTCATTGTAAGGGGTTTAAACACTGTTTCCCATACTTGTTCAATGATCCATAAACAATGAATGAACATGCACCTGTGGAACTGTCGTTAAGACACTAACAGCTTACAGACGGTAGGCAATTAAGGTCACAGTTATGAAAACTTAGGACACTAAAGAGGCCTCCTTACTGACTCTGAAAAACGCCAAAATAAAGATGCGTTTATCGTCGAAGGAATGAGCGTTACACTGAGGCCTGCACTCTGGAGTGGGATCAATTTGGAGGTGGAGGGTCCATCATGGTCTGGGGCGGTGTGTCACAGCATCATCGGACTGAGCTTGTTGTCATTGCAGGCAATCTCAACGCTGTGCGTTACAGGGAAGACATCCTCCTCCCTCATGTTGTTCCCTTCCTGCAGGCTCATCCTGACATTACCCTCCAGCATGACAATGACACCAGCCATGCTGCTCATTCTGTGCATGATTTCCTGCAAGACAGGAATGTCAGTGTTCTGCCATGTCCAGCAAAGAGCCCGGATCTCAATCCCATTGAGCACGTCTGGGACCTGTTGGATCGGAGGGTGAAGGTTAGGGCCATTCCCCCCAGAAATGTCCTGGAACTTGCAGGTGCCTTGGTGTAAGAGTGGGGTAACATCTCACAGCAAGAACTGGCAAATCTGGTGCAGTCCATGAGAAAAAGATGCACTGCAGTACTTAATGCAGCTGGTGACCACACCAGATACTGACTGTTACTTTTAATTTTGACCCCCCTTTGTTCAGGGACACGTTATTTCCATTTCTGTTAGTCACATGTCTGTGGAACTTGTTTAGTTTATGTCTCAGTTGTTGAGTCTTGTTGTGTTCATACAAATATTTACACGTGTTAAGTTTGCTGAAAATAAACGCATTGATATATTGATTGATTGATGTTATTTATCAAGACATATTCACAGTTTCATTCAACTAGGCTCAACGAGGCGTTACTACAGACCCTGGTTCAATTCCAGGCTGCATCACAGCGTTGGTCGGGGTAGGCCGTCATTGTAAATAAGAATTTGTTCTTAACTGACTTGCCTAGTTAAGGGAAAGGGTTAATTAAATGAAATAAAAATTCCACACATGCGTTTCTTTTCCGATCTCGCTGGTCCCATTCCAAACTACCGATCAACTCTCCCCACCTTCCAGCTCTCTTGTACTTTCTGCATTTATAAACACAGTGCAGAGAATCTCTGGTTCACGGAGTTGACCTCCTTCACACTGAGCAAAGTTCACCTTCATATCCCGATACAAAACAAACAGTCGAAGACTCAGCGACCAAACAAGTAATCAGAAAACATTTCTCAATCTGACTTTGAACCAATGCCATATGTCAATCAGGTGTCCTCCGGTTCCTGGAACCCCTTCCAAGGGCATAGTCTGTTAAGTGTTTACATTTTAGGAAATAAAAAATGTATATATAATTTTTCTTATCTGAAGATAATATTTAACATAGAATTAGTTAGAATCACATCTTAGATCATGCTTCCCTTTTTTGGCTTTTAATTTAATATGTATATATACAGTACCAGTCAAAAGTCTGGACACGGCTACTCATTCAAGGGTTTTTCTGTTTGATTACTATTTTCTACATTGTAGAATAATAGTGACAGCTTTCCTCACTCTTGGCATTCTCTCAACCAGCTTCATGAGGTAGTCACCTGGAATGCATTTAAATTAACAGGTGTGCCTTGTTAAAAGTTAATTTGTGGAATTTATTTCCTGCGTTTTAGCCAATCAGTTGTGTTGTGATAAGGTAGGGGTGGTATACAGATGATAGCCCTATTTGGTAAAAGACAAAGTCCATATTATGGCAAGAACAGCTCAAATAAGCAAAGAGAAACAACAGTCCATCATTACTTTAAGACATGAAGGTCGGTCAATGTGGAACATTTCAAGAACTTTTAAAGTTTCTTCAAGCGCTATGATGAAACTGGCTCTCATGGCCTACCCCGGCCAAACCCAGACGATGCTGGGCCAATTGTGCACCGCCCTATGGGACTCCCAATCACGTCCGGATGTGATACAGCCTGCATTCTAACCAGGGACTTTAGTGACGCCTCTTGCACTGAGATGCAGTGCCTTAGACCGCTGCACCACTCTGGAGCCCAATGTGTACATTGCAATATGAATGTTTAATAGGCACCATAGGCTGAATTGTGAGGTGATTTCCCCCAGTTAAAGTCCTGCAATAAGAGCTGCGATGCTAATATTTGTGTCAGCTCTTTAGAATTGAAATCTGTGGGTGTCAATGAGTAGGCTGGTACCCCACGTCGTGAACCCAATATCCATAAGGCTGTACATTGAAGGTATGTTGCAATCCTGAAAACTATACATCCACAGTGCAACCACAACAGATTTTTTTGGGGGGGGCATCAAATGAACAAATTGTCTTTTGTTGAATTTACATAACACATTCCAAACTTGTTTATCATTATTCAGTCCCCAAAATGTTGATTTTGCGGAAGCTTTTCCGAAATACTGAGATACAGTGAGGAAAGAAAATATTTGATCCCCTGCTGATTTTGTACAGTGAGGGAAAAAAATATTTGATCCCCTGCTGATTTTGTATGTTTGCCCACTGACAAAGAAATTACCAGTCTATAATTTTAATGGTAGGTTTATTTGAACAGTGAGAGACAACAAATAACAACAAAAAAATCCAGAAAAACGCATGTGAAAAATGTTATAAATTGATTTGCATTTTAATGAGGGAAATAAGTATTTGACCCCTCTGCAAAACATGACTTAGTACTTGGTGGCAAAACCCTTGTTGGCAATCACAGAGGTCAGACGTTTCTTGTAGTTGGCCACCAGGTTTGCACACATCTCAGGAGGAATATTGTCCCACTCCTCTTTGCAGATCTTCTCCAAGCCATTAAGGTTTCGAGGCTGACGTTTGGCAACTCGAACCTTCAGCTCCCTCCCCAGATTTTCTATGGGATTAAGGTCTGGAGACTGGCTAGGCCACTCCAGGACCTTAATGTTAGGCCACTCCAGGACCTTAATGCTTCTTCTTGAGCCACTCCTTTGTTGCCTTGGCCATGTGTTTTGGGTCATTGTCATGCTGGAATACCCATCCACGACCCATTTTCAATGCCCTGGCTGAGGAAAGGAGGTTCTCACCCAAGATTTGACAGTACATGGCCCCGTCCATCGTCCCTTTGATGCGGTGAAGGTGTCCTGTCCCCTTAGCAGAAAAACACCCCCAAAGCATAATGTTTCCACCTCCATGTTTGACGGTGGGGATGGTGTTCTTGGGGTCATAGGCAGCATTCCTCCTCCTCCAAACACGACGAGTTGAGTTGATGCCAAAGAGCTCCATTTGGTCTCATCTGACCACAACACTTTCACCAAGTTGTCCTCTGAATCATTCAGATGTTCATTGGCAAACTTCAGACGGGCATGTATATGTGCTTTCTTGAGCAGGGGGACCTTGCGGGCGCTGCAGGATTTCAGTCCTTCACGCCGTAGTGTGTTACCAATTGTTTTCTTGGTGACTATGGTCCCAGCTACCTTGAAATCATTGACAAGATCCTCCCGTGTAGTTCTGGGCTGATTCCTCACCGTTCTCATGATCATTGCAACTCCACAAGGTGAGATCTTGCATGGAGCCCCAGGCCGAGGGAGATTGACAGTTCTTTTGTGTTTCTTCCATTTGCGAATAATCACACCAACTGTTGTCACCTTCTCACCAAGCTGCTTGGCGATGGTCTTGTAGCCCATTCCAGCCTTGTGTAGGTCTACAATCTTGTCCCTGACATCCTTGGAGAGCTCTTTGGTCTTGACCATGGTGGAGAGTTTGGAATCTGATTGATTGATTGCTTCTGAGGACAGGTGTCTTTTATACAGGTAACGAGCTGAGATTAGGAGCACTCAGAGTGTGCTCCTAATCTCAGCTCGTTACCTGTTTCACACTGTTATTCTAATAATTTGTTTTATTTAGTATAGTAGAAGCTTTCTCTTAAGGATCCTAAATAATGCCATAGATTACAATAAAAAAAGATATTAAACTAGATGGCAAATATATTAAACTAGATGGCAAATATATTAAACTAGATGATAAATATATTAAACTAGATGATAAATATATTAAACTAGATGACAAATATATTAAACTAGATGACAAATATATTAAACTAGATGGCAAATATATTAAACTAGATGATAAATATATTAAACTAGATGATAAATATATTAAACTAGATGATAAATATATTAAACTAGATGATAAATATACACTGCTCAAAAAAATTAAGGGAACACTTAAACAACACAATGTAACTCCAAGTCAATCACACTTCTGTGAAATCAAACTGTCCACTTAGGAAGCAACACTGATTGACAATAAATTTCACATGCTGTTGTGCAATTGGAATAGACAACAGGTGGAAATTATAGGCAATTAGCAAGACACCCCCAATAAAGGAGTGGTTCTGAAGGTGGTGACCACAGACCACTTCTCAGTTCCTATGCTTCCTGGCTGATGTTTTGGTCACTTTTGAATGCTGGCGGTGCTTTCACTCTAGTGGTAGCATGAGACGGAGTCTACAACCCACACAAGTGGCTCAGGTAGTGCAGCTCATCCAGGATGGCACATTAATGCGAGCTGTGGCAAGAAGGTTTGCTGTGTCTGTCAGCGTAGTGTCCAGAGCATGGAGGCGCTACCAGGAGACAGGCCAGTACATCAGGAGACGTGGAGGAGGCCGTAGGAGGGCAACAACCCAGCAGCAGGACCACTACCTCCGCCTTTGTGCAAGAAGGAGCACTGCCAGAGCCCTGCAAAATGACCTCCAGCAGGCCACAAATGTGCATGTGTCTGCTCAAACGGTCAGAAACAGACTCCATGAGGGTGGTATGAGGGCCCAACGTCCACAGGTGGGGGTTGTGCTTACAGCCCAACACCGTGCAGGACGTTTGGCATTTGCCAGAGAACACCAAGATTGGCAAATTCGCCACTGGCGCCCTGTGCTCTTCACAGATGAAAGCAGGTTCACACTGAGCACGTGACAGACGTGACAGAGTCTGGAGACGCCGTGGAGAACGTTCTGCTGCCTGCAACACCCTCCAGCATGACCGGTTTGGAGGTGGGTCAGTCATGGTGTGGGGTGGCATTTCTTTGGGGGGGCCGCACAGCCCTCCATGTGCTCGCCAGAGGTAGCCTGACTGCCATTAGGTACCGAGATGAGATCCTCAGACCCCTTGTGAGACCATATGCTGGTGCGGTTGGCCCTGGGTTCCTCCTAATGCAAGACAATGCTAGACCTCATGTGGCTGGAGTGTGTCAGCAGTTCCTGCAAGAGGAAGGCATTGATGCTAAGGACTGGCCCGCCTTCCCCAGACCTGAATCCAATTGAGCACATCTGGGACATCATGTCTCGCTCCATCCACCAACGCCACGTTGCACCACAGACTGTCCAGGAGTTGGCGGATGCTTTAGTCCAGGTCTGGGAGGAGATCCCTCAGGAGACCATCCGCCACCTCATCAGGAGCATGCCCAGGCGTTGTAGGGAGGTCATTCAGGCACGTGGAGGCCACACACACTACTGAGACTCATTTTGACTTGTTTTAAGGACATTACATCAAAGTTGGATCAGGTTGTAGTGTGGTTTTCCACTTTAATTTTGAGTGTGACTCCAAATCCAGACCTCCATGGGTTGATAAATTTGATTTCCATTGATAATTTTTGTGTGATTTTGTTGTCAGCACATTCAACTATGTAAAGAAAAAAGTATTTAATAAGATTATTTCATTCATTCAGATCTATGATGTGTTATTTTAGTGTTCCCTTTATTTTTTTGAGCAGTGTATTAAACTAGATGGCAAATATATTAAACTAGATGGTAAATATATTAAACTAGATGATAAATATATTAAACTAGATGGCAAATATATTAAACTAGATGGCGCATATATTAAACTAGATGGCAAATATATTAAACTAGATGATAAATATATTAAACTAGATGGCAAATATATTAAACTAGATAATAAATATGTTAAACTAGATGATAAAAAAGTATGACGTAAGACGTGAACCTGTGTCACGATCTCCGGGAAGGCCAAGGCGCAGCGAGGCATCCAGTATACATTCTTTATTAAGCATGTAACTGGGACCAAAAAAAACAACAGAACGACGATCGTGACATTGACCACAACTAAACATAAAACAAGCTATGCTCAAACAATAACCCACAAACCCCTAGTGCAAACTACAAACATATATATGGTTCCCAATTAGAGGTAACGACACTCAGCTGCCTCTAATTGGGAACCATTACCCCAACATAGAAATAGATAACCTAGAACAGAAAAACCCTACACCAAAACAAAAACTAAACACGCCAGCCTGTCTTCTCAGACCTGAACATGACAACCTGGTATTCCAACTGATTATAAGCTGCAATATTATCTTCTGATTCAAAATGTTTTTCTTATTTTTTTCTTTCCTGAAAAGGTCCTGAACAGACTATGCCCCTGGGAGGGAGAGGGTTAATACTCGGTTCCAGGAACCAGAAGACATGAGCGTGACATGTGGAATTGGTTCCGGGTCAGAACGAGAAACGTTTTTAATTTGATCTGATCACTGTTTGTTTTGTATCGGAATATGAAGGTGAACTTTGCTCTATGTGAAGGAGGTGAACTTTGCGACCAGAGAATCTCTGCACTGTGTTTATAAATGCAGAAATGACAAGAGCTGGAACATGTTGAAAGTTGATTCATTGTTTGTAATGGGACCTGGCGAGCAACCAGGGCTGTGTATTTACAACACTACAATTAGGCCTAGCTGAATGAAATTAGAGATACAGTATGTATTGATAAATAACACAAATCAATCTATATTGATTGTTCTCATGTATATTTGTGTGTGTTTGTGTCTTAAGTTTTGTCTTATGAATGTTAATAAATACACAGATGACCTTGTTCTTTAGTGTGATGATTTTTATTGGTTTGTGGTGATTAAAGTTAAAGCAAAGCAGCTGCTGGGATCATTTCAACAGACAGTATAGATTCTATTTTGGAATGACTGGACAGCAGAACTCCCAGAGGAACAGAATGAGAGTACCGTTCTAGAGAACACCAGCTAGATAGTAGGGTACTCCAGGATACGGTACTCCTGCATTTGGTTATGTTGTTGGACTGTTCAGAGTGGTGGCTGTGGTGTTGCTAGAGGTGTGCTACGGGGCTCCAGCCTCAGTTTGATTGGTCGTTTTGGCATCAGCAGCATCTGCTTGTCCATCTCCAATGGGATCTATAGAGAATAACAAAACAGAACATAACCTTGGTTGTCCATCTCCAACAGGATCTATAGAGAATAACAGACCATGTTAAACCAGGTGGTGACCATGGTAAAACAGGTCCATGTGAAAACAGGTCCATGTGAAAACAGGTGGTGACCATGTCAAAACAGGCGGTGACCATGTTAAAACAGGTGGTGACCATGTTAAAACAGGTGGTGACCATGTTAAAACAGGTCCATGTGAAAACAGGTGGTGACCATGTTAAAACAGGTCCATGTGAAAACAGGTGGTGACCATGTTAAAACAGGCGGTGACCATGTTAAAACAGGCGGTGACCATGTTAAAATAGGCGGTGACCATGTGAAAACAGATGGTGTCCATGTTAAAACAGGCGGTGACCATGTTAAAACAGGCGGTGTCCATGTTAAACCAGGTGGAGACCATTTTAAAACAGGTGGTGACCATGTTAAAACAGGCGGTGACCATGTTAAAACAGGCGGTGACCATGTTAAAACAGGCGGTGACCATGTTAAAACAGGCGGTGACCATGTTAAAACAGGTGGTGACCATGTTAAAACAGGTGGTGACCATGTTAAAACAGGTGGTGACCATGCTAAAACAGGCGGTGACCACGTTAAAACAGGTGCTGACCATGTAAAACAGGTGCTGCAGCAAGTGAAGCCTCTATCTATTAATGATACTGATGTTTGATGATGTCATAGTCTGTCTGCTCAGGTGAGCGTCTCACCTCGGTCTCGTCACAGACGGAGAAGGTGAAACTCTGGAGGATCTCGACCATGGCCAGTTTGATCATGATCAGGGCGAAGCGCATCCCGATACAGTTCCTGGGCCCCGCCCCAAACGGCATGTACGTGTACGGGTCAATAGACTCCTTGTTCTCCTTACTGAACCTGGACAGGAAGAGGGCAGACACATTACACATTGTATTGTAGTTGATTTGTGGTTGTGGTTCAGACACATTGCACTGCAGTATTATAATGCACTGTAGTTACGTTGTAGCAAAATTAAATAATGATATTGTGTTTGAATTGTGGTTGTATTATGGTTGAATTTTGGTTGTATTGTGGTTGTATTAAGGTTGTGTCATGGTTAGATTGTGGGTGTGGTCCAGTACCTCTCTGGTTTGAACTCCTCAGGGTCGGACCAGATCTCTGGGTCACGGTGGAGGGTCCATGTGGGAACCAGGACAACGCAGTCTTTGGGGATGACGACGCCGTTGATCTCCACTGTCTTCTTGGCGACCCTCTCCAGTCGCGGCATGATGGGGTACAGTCTCAGAGACTCGTTCAACACACTGTCCAAATAGTCCATCTGCACCAGAGCTTCGTACTGGATTGGAGCCTGCACCGTGGTTACATACAAATCAGAACCTCACCAAATCGGACACCGGGGTTACACACACAGTACCTCACCCAATCTGACACCGGGGTTACACACACATCAGTACCTCACCACATCTGGCACCGGGTTACACACAAATCAGTACCTTGTTGGGGAACACAGTATCTATCTCCTCCTGCAGTTTGGTCATGGTGTGGGGGTTACCTTGTTGGGGAACACAGTATCTATCTCCTCCTGCAGTTTGGTCATGGTGTGGGGGTTACCTTGTTGGGGAACACAGTATCGATCTCCTCCTGCAGTTTGGTCATGGTGTGGGGGTTACCTTGTTGGGGAACACAGTATCTATCTCCTCCTGCAGTTTGGTCATGGTGTGGGGGTTACCTTGTTGGGGAACACAGTATCTATCTCCTCCTGCAGTTTGGTCATGGTGTGGGGGTTACCTTGTTGGGGAACACAGTATCTATCTCCTCCTGCAGTTTGGTCATGGTGTGGGGTTACCTTGTTGGGGAACACAGTATCTATCTCCTCCTGCAGTTTGGTCATGGTGTGGGGTTACCTTGTTGGGGAACACAGTATCTATCTCCTCCTGCAGTTTGGTCATGGTGTGGGGTTACCTTGTTGGGGAACACAGTATCTATCTCCTCCTTCAGTTTGGTCATGGTGTGGGGTTACCTTGTTGGGGAACACAGTATCTATCTCCTCCTGCAGTTTGGTCATGGTGTGGGGTTACCTTGTTGGGGAACACAGTATCTATCTCCTCCTGCAGTTTGGTCATGGTGTGGGTGTTACCTTGTTGGGGAACACAGTATCGATCTCCTCCTGCAGTTTGGTCATGACATGGGGGTTGGTTGCCAGGTTATAGGCCAGGAAACTCATAGTAGTGCTGCTGGTCTCGTAGTCGGCGAAGATGAAGATCATGGCCTGAGACAAGATCTCATGATCAGTCAGTCCTGTGGAGGGAGAGGAGAGGAGAGGAGAGGAGAGGAGAGGAGAGGAGAGGAGAGTTTCCAGGTGTGTGTGGTTTGTAACAGTAGTTTACAGGTGTGTGTTGGTAACAGTAGTTAACAGGTGTGTGTTGGTAAAAGGTGTGTGTTGTTAACAGGTGTGTGTTGGTAACAGGTGTGTGTTGGTAACAGTAGTTTACAGGTGTGTGTTGGTAACAGGTGTGTGTTGGTAACAGATGTGTGTTGGTAACAGTAGTTTACAGGTGTGTGATGGTAACAGGTGTGTGTTGGTAACAGTAGTTTACAGGTGTGTGATGGTAACAGGTGTGTGTTGGTAACAGGTGTGTGTTGTTAACAGGTGTGTTGTTGGTGACAGTAGTTTACAGGTGTGTGTTGGTAACAGTAGTTTACAGGTGTGTGTTGGTAACAGTAGTTTACAGGTGTGTGTTGGTAACAGTAGTTTACAGGTGTGTGTTGTTAACAGGTGTGTGTTGGTAACAGGTGTATGTTTCTAACAGTAGTTTACAGGTGTGTGTAGGTAACAGTAGTTAACAGGTGTGTGTTGGTAAGAGGTGTGTGTCGGTAACAGGTGTGTGTTGGTAACAGGTGTGTGTTGGTAACAGGTGTGTGTTGGTAACAGGTGTGTGTTTGTAACAGGTGTATAATTCTAACAGTAGTTTACAGGTGTGTGTAGGTAACAGTAGTTAACAGGTGTTTGTTGGTAACAGGTGTGTGTTGGTAACAGGTGTGTGTTGGTAACAGGTGTGTGTTGGTAACAGGTGTGTGTTTGTAACAGGTGTGTGTTTCTAACAGTAGTTTACAGGTGTGTGTTGGTAACAGTAGTTAACAGGTGTGTGATGGTAACAGGTGTGTGTTTGTAACAGTAGTTTACAGGTGTGTGTTGGTAACAGTAGTTAACAGGTGTGTGTAGGTAACAGGTGTGTGTTGGTAACAGGTGTGTGTTGGTAACAGGTGTGTGTTGGTAACAGGTGTATGTTTGTAACAGGTGTATAATTCTAACAGTAGTTTACAGGTGTGTGTAGGTAACAGTAGTTAACAGGTGTTTGTTGGTAACAGGTGTGTGTTGGTAACAGGTGTGTGTTGGTAACAGGTGTGTGTTTGTAACAGGTGTGTGTTTCTAACAGTAGTTTACAGGTGTGTGTTGGTAACAGTAGTTAACAGGTGTGTGATGGTAACAGGTGTGTGTTTGTAACAGTAGTTTACAGGTGTGTGTTGGTAACAGTAGTTAACAGGTGTGTGTAGGTAACAGGTGTGTGTTGGTAACAGGTGTGTGTTGGTAACAGTAGTTTACAGGTGTGTGTGTGTGTTTTTGTAACAGTAGTTTACAGGTGTGTTTTTGTAACAGTAGTTAACAGGTGTGTGTTGGTAATAGTAGTTTACAGGTATGTGTTTGTAACAGGTGTGTGTTTGTAACAGCTGTGTGTTTGTAGCAGTAATTTACAGGTGTGTGTTTGTAACAGTAGTTTACAGGTGTGTGTTTGTAACAGTAGTTTACAGGTGTGTGTTTGTAGCAGTAGTTTCCAGGTGTGTGTTTGTAACAGTAGTTTACAGGTATGTGTTTGTAACAGGTGTGTGTTTGTAACAGGTGTGTGTTTGTAGCAGTAATTTACAGGTGTGTGTTTGTAAAAATAGTTTCCAGATGAATGTTTGGCAGGTACCTTTAGTCTGTTCGTCTCCTGTCTTTGTGTCATTGCCTTTCTGAGAGTCGATCATCAGCTGTAAGAAATCCACCCGACTCTGGAAGCAGAAAGACATTAGGTCAAGTCCATCCAATCACAACCAACTCCAACATATTCCACTGGATCTAGTCCAATCACAACCAACACAAACATATTCTACTGTATCTGGTCCAATCACAACCAACACAAACAGATTCTAATATGAATGGAGATATTTGGGTCCCAATAAAAGTGTTTCCAACATGATATCGATATGGACATTCCATATTGTTGCCCATCACTAGTTACATTCCATAGTTACATTGTTACATAATAAATAAATACAGAATATTACAATACAAATGCAAATGTACAGATGAAAATATCAACATAACAATCAAATATAAATATAAAACATGTTTACAGTTGTGTTCCCAGTGTCACGTCCAGATTTGATCTTAGCCAGCGAGGCGTAAAAGAAGTCTGTCACCGCAGTCGGGAAGAAAGAAAACTTCATCTTCTCCAAGATAGGAGCAGTGAAGGGAAACAAAGCTGGAGAAGGAGAGGAGAGGAACGTTTTACAGAAAGGTATACAAATTCATATGATTAAAAAGTACAAGTCTGCGTCCGTGTGTGTGTGGTCTCACCAACTAGGAGGAACAGTGGGTTTAACAGGTTAAACTTGAGCATCTTCTTGATGTTGGTGACGAAGGGGTCTGAAGGGTTGTTCAGAGAGTCAATGTCCACACTGAAGGCTGTGCTGGTGACCACGTCCATACTGTAGGGCCCAAAGAACCTGCAACACAACCACAATTACACAACTACTGACCACAATTACACAAATACTGACCACAACGACTGACCACAATTACACAACTGACCACAATTACACTACTTACCACTCAAATACTCACCACACAACTAGTGACCTCGACTAGTGACCACACCTACTGACCACAACTACTGACCACACAACTGCTGACAACAACCACACAACTACCGACCACAACTACTGACCGCACAACTACTGACCACAACGACTGACCACACAACTACTGACCACACAACTACTGACCACATCCACACAACTACTGACCACAACTACTGACCACAACCACACCACTACTGACCACAACCACACAACTACCGACCACAACTACTGACCTCACAACTACTGACCACACAACTACTGACCACAACCACACAACTACCAACCACAACTACCGACCACAACTACTGAATACATCATTTAAACATTCACAGTGTAGGTTGGAAAAAGTATGATAACACCTAGGCTAATGACTTTTCCAAAAGCGGATTGGAGTCAGGAGTCAGCTAACCTGGAGTCCAAATGAGACGAGATTGGAGATGTTGGTTAGAGCTGCCCTGCCCTTTAAAAAACACTTACAAAATTTGAGTTTGCTATTCACAAGAAGCATTGCCTGATGTGAACCATGCCTCGAACAAAAGAGATCTCAGAAGACCTCAAATTAAGAATTGTTGACTTGCATAAAGTATCTCTAAAAGCCTTGATGTTCAGCAGTCCACGGTAAGACAAATTGCCTATAAATGGAGAAAGTTCAGCATTGTTGCTACTCTCCCCAGGAGTGGCCGTCCTGCAAAGATGACTGCAAAGAGCACAGCGCAGAATGCTCAATGAGGTTAAGAAGAATTCTAGAGTGTCAGCTAAAGACTTACAGAAATCTCTGGAACATGTTAACCTCTCTGTTGACGAGTCTACGATTGCGTAAAACAAAAGTAAAACAATAAAAAAGAATTGGGTTCGTGGGAGGACGCCACAGGAAGGAGCCACTGCTGTCCAAAACAAACATTGCTGCATGTCTGAAGTTCGCAAAAGCGCACCTGGATGTTCCACAGCGTTTTTGGCAAAATATTTTGTGGACAGATTAAACTAAAGTTGAGTTGTTAGGAAGGAACACACAGCACTATGTGTGGAGGAAAAAAGGCAACAGCACACCAACATAAAAACCTCTTCCCAACTGTAAAGTATGGTGGAGGGAGCTTCATGGTTTGGGGCTGCTTTGCTGCCTCAGGGCCTGGACAGCTTGCTATCATCGACAGAAAAATGTATTCCCAAGTTTATCAAGACATTTTGCAGGAGAATGTAAGGCCACCTGACTGCAAATTGAAGCTCAACAGAAGTTGGGTGATGCAACAGGACAACGACCAAAACACAGAAGTAAATCAGTCAAGAGAAGAAACTACACCTTCTGGAGTGGTCCAGTCAGTCCTGACCTCAAACCGATTTCAAATGCTGTGGCATGACCTCGAGAGCGGTTTACACCAGACATCCTAAGAAAATTGCTGAACTGAAACAATTTTGTAAAGAGGAATGGTCCGAAATTCCTCCTGATCGCTGTGCAGGTCTGATCCGCAACTACAGAAAATGTTTGGTTGAGTTTATTGCTGCCAAAGGAGGGTCAACCAGTTATTAAATCCAAGGGTTCACACACTTCTTTCCACCCTACACTGTGAATGTTTACACGGTGTGTTCAATAAAGACATAAAAACGTGTAATTGTTTGTGTGTTACTAGTTTAAGCAGACTGTGTTTGTCTATTGTTGTGACTTAGATGAAGATCAGATCAAAGTTTATGACCAATTTATGCAGAAATCCAGCCACTGTACGTACCACACAATTACTGACCACACAACTACTGACCACAACCACTGACCGCAACCACACAAGTACTGACCACACAAGTACTGACCACACTAGAGGTCGACCGATTATGATTTTTCAACGCCGATACTGATTATTGGAGGACCAAAAAAAGCCGATCCAGATTAATCGGTCGATTTTTATATATATTTGTAATAAATGACAATTACAACAATACTGAATGAGCACTTTTATTGTAACTTAATATAATACATAAATAAAATCTATTTAGTCTCAATAATGAAACATGTTCAATTTGGTTTAAATAATTCAAAAACACAGTGTTGTAGAAGAAAGTCAAAGTGCAATATGTGCCATGTTAACAAGCTGACGTTTAAGTTCCGTGCTCACAACACGAGAACATATGAAAGCTGGTGGTTCCTTTTAACATGAGTCTTCAATATTCCCAGTTAAGAAGTTTTAGGTTGTAGTTATTATAGGAATTATAGGACTATTTCTCTCTAAACCGTTTGTATTTCATAGACCTTTGACTATTGGATGTTCTTATAGGCACTTTAGGCTTGAAGTCATAAACAGCGCTGTGCATCCCAGCATTGCTAAGAGCTGCTGTTTGAATGAATGCTTACGAGCCTGCTGCTACCTACCACCGCTCAGTCAGACTGCTCTATCAAATATCAAATCATAGACTTAATTATAATATAATAAACACACAGAAATAAGAGCCTGTGGTCAAATCTGGAACCTCTCATTTCGAAAAAAAAAAACGTTTATTCTTTCAGTGAAATACGGAACCGTTCCGTATTTTATCGAACGGGTGGCAACCCTAAGTCTAAATATTACTGTTACATTGCACAACCTTCAATGTTATGTCATATACGTAAAATTCAGAATAAATGGCCTTTCAACAGTTCACAACGAGCCAGGCGGCCCAAACTGCTGCATATACCCTGACTCTGCTTACACTGAACGCAAGAGAAGTGACACGTCCAGGCCTGAGAAGACAGGCTGGCGTGTTTTGTTTTGTTGTAGGGTTTTTCTGTTCTAGGTTATCTGTTTCTATGTTGGGTTAATGGTTCCCAATTAGAGGCAGCTGAGTGTCGTTACCTCTAATTGGGAACCATATATATGTTTGTAGTTTGCACTAGGGGTTTGTGGGTTATTGTTTGTACATAGCTTTGTTAGTGCATGCGTTATGGTCAACGTTATGGTCAACGTTATGGTCAACGTTATGGTCAACGTTATGGTCAACGTTATGGTCAACGTTTGTTTGTTCGTTTTTGTCCCAGTTACGTTATTTAATAAAGAATGTATACTGGATACCTCGCTGCGCCTTGGTCTGTCCTTCACGGAGATCGTGACAAGAAGTGACACAATTTCCCGAGTTAATATTGCCTGCTAACATGAATTTCTTTTAACTACATATGCAGGCTAATAAATGTAATTGTGTATTGATTTGAAGAAAGGCATTGATGTTTATGGTTATGTACATTTTTGCAAGATTGTGCTAACAAAGAAGTCCAGTTTTATTGCTTCTTTAATCAGAAAAACAATTTTCAACTGTGCTAACATAACATAACTGCAAAATGGTTTTCTAAGGATCAATTAGCCTTTTAAAATTGTCGCGACTTCCGCCGAAGTCGGTTCCTCGACGTCACCGGTCTTCTAGCCATCACCGATCCACTTTTCATTTTCCATTTGTTTTGTCTTGTTTTCCACACCTGGTTTTAATTTGCCCTCATTACTGTTGTTTATTTAACCCTCTGGTTCCCTCCATGTCTGTGTGGGGAATTGTTTGTAGGCATGCCGGTTTATGCCGGGTTTGTATGTTTTTCACCCGTGCTTTGTGGCAGCCGGTATTTGTACGTGTATTTTGTACTTTGTGATGCCTTACTTGGTTTTGGGCATTTGTTGATGACACGGTTGCGTTCCTTATTTAACATTGCCTTAATAAAGTACTTAGTCCACTCATCTCTGCTCTCGTGCGCCTGACTTACCTACACCAGCTACACCCACCGCATGACACAAATGATAAACTTGGATTAGTTTATGATAATGGGCCTCTGTACACCTATGTAGATATTCCATAAAAAATCTGCCGTTTCCAGCTACAATAGTAATTTACAATATGAACAATGTCTACACTGTATTTCTGATCAATTTGATGTTATTTAAATGGACCAAAAAAAATGTTTCTTTCAAAAACAAGGACATTTACAAGTGACCTTAAACGGTAGTGTATGTGATATATATATTTATATGTACATAATATATATATATATATATATATATATGTATGTGTATTACAATTAAGACTCAGGGGTGTAAGGTGAAAAGCCAGAGGTTAGAGGTCAGGACTCACTCTTTCACTTCGATGGCCTGATCTTTATCTGCCTGCTTCTTCATTCCGTTCAGCAGGTTAGCAGAGTGCTGCTTCATGATACCAAACATCTAGAGGAGAGAGAGAGAGAGAGAGAGAGAGAGAGAGAGAGAGAGAGAGAGAGAGAGAGAGAGAGAGAGAGAGGGTTAGCAGAGTGCTGCTTCATGATTAGGGTTGAATGGCACTAACCCAGGTTACTGAGATTAACGCACAAAACCACTCCCTTTTCCTGGGATAAATAACTAAGAAATGTTGTTTAATTTCCTATACAAATAGACTAATTCGAAGAGGGATGCAAGCTCTTGTTTGCTGAATGTTAAATACAACAGCCAAAATAAATCATGGGTAATTTGAAAGAAGAGCGAACGCGCAATGGCGGTAAGCTATAGCAGTTATTTATTCAGACCCATATAACCATTAAATCTTCGTGAAGAGAAGTGAAAGCCATCTGCATCTAATTCTCCTCCTATATTATGATTCAAGCATGTCATTAGAATGAAGAAGATGGGGGTCCTGGGTGGTGCAGCGGTCAAAAGCACTGCACCGCCTGGTGTTCGATCCCAGGCTGTGTCACAACCGACCGTGACTGTGAACCCCATAGGATGGCACACAGTTGGCCCAGCGCCGTCCGGGACCTTGGCTTATCGTGCTCTAGCGACTCCTTGTGACAGGGCCGGACGCTTGCAAGCTGACACCGGTTGTCAGTCGAACTGTGTTTCACATTAGTGCTGCTGACATCCGGGTCAAGCAAGAAGTAGGTGGTCAGGCGGGTCATGTTTCAGAGGACGCATGACTCTACCTTTAAATAATAATGTAAATAAGGTATCTATTTTATTTTTCCTTAAAGTTTCAAAAATGTTTGTTTTTTTAAATTCACTTTGTCATTATGGGGTATTGTGTGTAGTATATTGATCAGGAAAAATAATAATTTAATCAATATTAGAATAAGGCTGTAACGTAACAAAATAACTCAAAGAGTCTGAATACTTTCCTGAATGCACTGTATATATTGTTTCTAGTCAAGGCTCATCCTATTTAGCTATTGCTGTATATATACTATTCTATCCATGTATTCTACAGATTTGATGAGATAAGTGAGGACACTTATCTCCCTCACTAGTTTTAAGCACCAGCTGTCAGAGAAGCTCACAGATCACTGCACCTGCACATAGCCCATCTGTTAATAGCGCAACCAACTACCTCATCCCCTACCATAGTCATTTATTTATCTTGCTCCTTTGCACCCCAGTATTTTTACTTTGCACATTCATCTACTGCACATTTACCATTCCAGTGTTAAATTGCTATACTGTAGTTACTTTGCCACCATGGCCTATTTATTGCCTTATGTTCCTTATCCTACCTCATTTGCACACATTGCATATAGATTTGTTTTTTTCCCTACTGTATTATTGACTGTATGTTTGTTTATTCCATGTGTAACTCTGTGTTGTTGTTTGTGTTGAACTGCTTTGCTTTATCTTGACCAGGTCGCAGTTGTAAATGAGAACTTGTTCTCAACTTGTCTACCCGGTTAAATAAAGGTTAAATAAATAAAATAAAAATAATGTCTATACATCACATCACATATATACATATATATAATTTTATACTCCAGACTTCGACATTGCTCATCCTAATATTTTTATATTTCTTCATTCCATTATTTTACTTTTAGAGTTGTGTGTATTGTTGTGTATTGTTAGTTATTACTGCACTGTTGGAGCTAGGAACACAAGCATTTCACTGCACCCACATCTGCTAAATATGTGCATGCAACAATTTCTTTTTGATTTGATTGAGTTTTGAGTTGATATCAAGCTATAATGAGGTTCTAACAAGTTATAATGAGTTTATAATGAGTTTCTAACAAGCTATAGTGAGTTTATAAAGAGTTTATAACAAGCTATAATGAGTAAATAAAGAGTTTATAACAAGCTATAATGAGTTTATAAAGAGTTTATAACAAGCTATAATGAGTAAATAAAGAGTTTATAACAAGCTATAATGAGTTTATAAAGAGTTAATAACAAGCTATAATGAGTTTATAAAGAGTTTATAACAAGCTATAATGAGTAAATAAAGAGTTTATAACAAGCTATAATGAGTTTATAAAGAGTTTATAACAAGTTATAATGAGTTAAAGAGTTTATAACAAGCTATAATGAGTTTATAAAGAATTTATAACAAGCTATAATGAGTTAATAAACAGTTTATAACAAGCTATAATGAGTTTATGAAGAGTTAATAACAAGCTATAATGAGTTTATAAAGAGTTCATAACAAGCTATAATGAGTTAATAAAGAGTTCATAACAAGCTATAATGAGTTTATAAAGAGTTCATAACAAGCTATAGTGAGTTAATAAAGAGTTTATAACAAGCTATAATGAGTTTATGAAGAGTTAATAACAAGCTATAATGAGTTTATAAAGAGTTAATAACAAGCTATAATGAGTTTATAAAGAGTTCATAACAAGCTATAATGAGTTAATAAAGAGTTCATAACAAGCTATAATGAGTTTATAAAGAGTTTATAACAAGCTATTAAGAGTTTATAACAAGTAGATAAAACACAGAAAGGGAGAGATGGAGGGATAGTTCTACCTCTTTTAGTCGTCCGGAGGTAAAGGAAGGTGAGAGGACACTGCGGATCCGTCTCCATGTATCGTCCTCGGCACTGGACACCGCATCAAACATCTCACCATTCAGATGGAAGTCCTAAAACATGGAGGACAGTTGTAACGATTAAATGATTTAATGTTGATCACAGTATTTACATAATATTCACAAAATGTAATGTAATTAAAATTTATGAATAATGAATGCCACAAATAATGTATTAATAATATCAGCAATAATGTTAGGATTATTATTATTCAGATCATTATTAGGGGGATGTGTGTGTGTGTGTGTGTGTGTGTGTGTGTGTGTGTGTGTGTGTGTGTGTGTGTGTGTGTGTGTGTGTGTGTGTGTGTGTGTGTGTGTGTGTGTGTGTGTGTGTGTGTGTGTGTGTCACCCTGCGGTTGGGGAAGATGTTGTAACACTCTTTAATCAGGACGGTCTTGATCATGCTTTTGTCCATGATACACAGAACAGGCTGCCTCCCATCATAGATCCTTCACAGAGGAGAAACACACCTGGCTTTAACCACTATATATACACCTACATGGTACACAGAACAGACTGCCTCTCATCATAGATCCTTCACAGAGGAGAAACACACCTGGCTTTAACCACTATATATACACCTACATGGTACACAGAACAGACTGCCTCTCATCGTAGATCCTTCACAGAGGAGAAACACACAGAGATGCATTGGCTGTTCCGATGTGTAGGAGGAGACTCAGCGTAGGAGAAAGGGTTAAATATCAGAGCTGGTGTGAATATGTATTTTGTCTGATGCAGCTGTATTGACCCAATGGGTGAATAAACTTGATTTAAGCTTTACTAATCGTCCGTGAGTTTTACTAGGTTCATTTAGAACCTACCAGTAGAAAGTGATGGGTTAGAAGAAGCCTACATGACCAACCCATGAAGTAAAATGTAATGCCTCTTAAGGGGAAAGTAATCTAAATGTTACATAATGTAATCAGATTACATTACTGAGTTTGGGTAATTTTGGACAGGTAAAACTAGTAACTGTAGTGGATTACATTTAGAAAGTAACCTACCCAACCCTGGAAACCCACACATTTAACCACCTCTAATAAAATAACACAGAAAACATTATTCTTGTTGTGGTTGAAATTATTAATATTATTCCTCATGGTCACATGACAGCTCAAGCAGGTGATGAATTGTAAGGAAAGAACATAGTACAGTTGTGAGTCATCCTAGAACGGTACAGCCAACTGAACTCACCCCCAGATTCTCCCATACTTCTGAAAGCACTCTGTGTCAAAGTTAGTGGCGCCCTGTAGAGAGAGAGACAGAGAGAGAGAGAGAGAGAGAGAGAGAGAGAGAGAGAGCGAGAGAAAGAGATAGCGAGAGAGAGAGAGAGAGAGAGAGAGAGAGAGAGAGAGAGAGAGAGAGAGAGAGAGAGAGAGAGAGAGAGAGAGAGAGAGAGAGAGAGAGAGAGAGAGAAAGAAGAGAGAGAGAGAGAGAGAGAGACAGAGAAAGGAAAATAAACTGCTGATTCATGCCCTAGGAGGTAGGTGTGTCTTACACCTGAACAGAGAACACACCTGAAACAGGTGAGGGTTGAGGAGGGTTTCTTCTTTTCTATGGCCCCCAAGGTCAAGGAACACAACTTCTAGACTGATCATGTTTAATTTGACCTTTTATTTATCTATTGTTCAAACAACCAGCTAGACCTCTTTTTCCTTCTCAATGTACTGTTTTACATGGGGGGGGGAATAACACTATTGTTTACAATATGAGAGAGATGTTTATTCTGAATGTGTACTAACCTTTTTATACTCCATCATTGTGCCCAAGTAAGGTAGGGGTTTGGGACCAGGGATACCCATCTTAGTGAATACACCATAGGGCCAGTACCCGCACCTGTACACACACGTTAACTAGTAATATGTTCTAGAGAAGTATACAAAAATATATATATCTTATCTTCTTATCTTGCATTTTTGGAAAAGGACCTCTCACTAAGCATTTCACTGCTAGTCTACACCGGTTAACTAGGATAAATGTGACAAATAACATGTGTTTTGATGTAAGTCCTTACACTACTATGAGGGTGATGAGGAGGGCCAGGAGGGTCCAGGTCTCAGCGGAGAAGTACGGCAGAAAACTCATCATCTTTCCTCCAGTTCGGCTCCCTGCTGCTTCTGAAAACAAAGGTTCCGTTTTCTCTCAGGCTCTTTCGAGTTCACTTCTCCGATGGTGTGACAGGTTCTGAGGCGTTTTTTTTCTGTCCGGTTCTAGTGTGGTTCTACTGTGCACACGGCAAATCTCGACTACCGACCGTCGCTCTTCTCCGTATTCTGTTTGAGACCGTGCAGGTTACAAGTTATTATTGTACCCAGTCCGAAAAGCACCTGTGTGATAATAGCTAGAACAATGATGAGCCACAATGGAATTGGCGGTTCGCCTTCAAAATAAGAGTTCCAAACTGAAACTGATGCAAACCGATCAAAATAATGTAATAATACCGTATTTGGAGAAAATAATGCTAAACAAGGTTATAATGCTGTTATATGAATTAAACAAAATACAATAAATAGTTAATTTGCCACACAAAAAAAGGGAAAAAAAGTATTTGATCCCCTGCTGATTTTGTACGTTTGCCCACTGACAAAGAAATTACCAGTCTATAATTTTAATGGTAGGTTTATTTGAACAGTGAGAGACAGAATAACAACAAAAAAATCCAGAAAAACGCATGTGAAAAATGTTATAAATTGATTTGCAATTTAATGAGGGAAATAAGTACTTGACCCCTCTGCAAAACATGACTTAGTACTTGGTGGCAAAACCCTTGTTGGCAATCACAGAGGTCAGACGTTTCTTGCAGTTGGCCACCAGGTTTGCACACATCTCAGGAGGGATTTTGTCCCACTCCTCTTTGCAGATCTTCTCCAAGCCATTAAGGTTTTGAGGCTGACGTTTGGCAACTCGAACCTTCAGCTCCCGCCACAGATTTTCTATGGGATTAAGGTCTGGAGACTGGCTAGGCCACTCCAGGACCTTAATGTGCTTCTTCTTGAGCCACTCCTTTGTTGCCTTGGCCGTGTGTTTTGTGTCATTGTCATGCTGGAATACCCATCCACGACCCATTTTCAATGCCCTGGCTGAGGAAAGGAGGTTCTCACCCAAGATTTGACAGTACACGGCCCCCGTCCATCGTCCCTTTGATGCTGTGAAGGTGTCCTGTCCCCTTAACAGAAAAACACCCCCAAAGCATAATGTTTCCACCTCCATGTTTGACGGTGGGGATGTGATTTTCCACCATAATTTGCAAATAAATTCATAAAAAATCCTACAATGTGATTTTCTGGATTTTTTTCCCTCATTTTGTCTGTCATAGTTGAAGTGTACCTATGATGAAAATTACAGGCCTCTCTCATCTTTTTAAGTGAGAGAACTTGCACAATTGGTGGCTGACTAAATACTTTTTTTCCCCACTGTATATGTGCTTTCTTGAGCAGGGGGACCTTGCGGGCGCTGCAGGATTTCAGTCCTTCACGGCGTAGTGTGTTACCAATTGTTTTCTTGGTGACTATGGTCCCAGCTGCCTTGAGATCATTGACAAGATCCTCCCGTGTAGTTCTGGGCTGATTCCTCATGATCATTGCAACTCCACGAGGTGAGTTCTTGCATGGAGCCCCCAGGCCGAGGGAGATTGACAGTTCTTTTGTGTTTCTTCCATTTGCGAATAATCGCACCAACTGTTGTCACCTTCTCACCAAGCTGCTTGGCGATGGTCTTGTAGCCCATTCCAGCCTTGTGTAGGTCTACAATCTTGTCCCTGACATCCTTGGAGAGCTCTTTGGTCTTGACCATGGTGGAGAGTTTGGAATCTGATTGATTGATTGCTTCTGAGGACAGGTGTCTTTTATACAGGTAACGAGCTGAGATTAGGAGCACTCAGAGTGTGCTCCTAATCTCAGCTCGTTACCTGTTTCCAAAATTGTTTTATGTGAAACCACACTGTTATTCTAATAATTTGTTTTATTTAGTATAGTAGAAGCTTTCTCTTAAGGATCCTAAATAATGCCATAGATTACAATAAAAAAATATATTAAACTAGATGGCAAATATATTAAACTAGATGGCAAATATATTAAACTAGATGATAAATATGTTAAACTAGATGATCAAAAAAGTATGACGTAAGACGTGAACCTGGTATTCCAACTGATTATAAGCTGCAATATTATCTTCTGATTCAAAATGTTTTTCTTATTTTTTTATTTCCTGAAAAGGTCCTGAACAGACTATGCCCTTGGGAGGGAGAGGGTTAATACTCGGTTCCAGGAACCAGAAGACATGAGCGTGACATGTGGCATTGGTTCCGGGTCAGAACGAGAAATGTTTTTAATTTGAGCTGATCACTGTTTGTTTTGTATCAGAATATGAAGGTGAACTTTGCTCTATGTGAAGGAAGTGAACTTTGCGACCAAAGATTCTCTGCACTGTGTTTATAAATGCAGAAATTACAAGAGCTGGAACATGTTGATAGTTGATTCATTGTTTGTAATGGGACCTGGCGAGCAACCAGGGCTGTGTATTTACATCCAACCGCTACACAAGGGCGGTATTGAGATCTGAAAAGAAACGCAAATGTGTGGATGTCCAAGTCGTAACACTACAATTAGGCCTAGCTGAATGAAATTAGAGATACAGAATGTCTTGATAAATAACACAAATCAATCTATATTGATTGTTCTCATGTATATTTGTGTGTGTTTGTGTCTTAAGTTTTGTCTTATGAATGTTAATGAATACACAGACGACCTTGTTCTTTAGTGTGATGATTTTTATTGGTTTGTGGTGATTAAAGTTAAAACTAAGCAGCTGCAGGGATCATTTCAACAGACAGTATAGATTCTATTTTGGAATGACTGGACAGCAGAACTCCCAGAGGAACAGAATGAGAGTACCGTTCTAGAGAACACCAGCTAGATAGTAGGGTACTCCAGGATACGGTACTCCTGCATTTGGTTATGTTGTTGGACTGTTCAGAGTGGTGGCTGTGGTGTTGCTAGAGGTGTTGCTACGGGGCTCCAGCCTCAGTTTGATTGGTCGTTTTGGCATCAGCAGCATCTGCTTGTCCATCTCCAATGGGATCTATAGAGAATAACAGAACAGAACATAACCTTGGTTGTCCATCTCCAACAGGATCTATAGAGAATAACAGACCATGTTAAACCAGGTGGTGACCATGTTAAAAAGGTCCATGTGACCATGTTAAAACAGGTGGTGACCATGTCAAAACAGGCGGTGACCATGTTAAAACAGGTGGTGACCATGTTAAAACAGGTGGTGACCATGTTAAAACAGGTGGTGACCATGTTAAAACAGGTCCATGTTAAAACAGGTGGTGACCATGTTAAAACAGGTCCATGTGAAAACAGGTGGTGACCATGTTAAAACAGGCGGTGACCATGTTAAAACAGGCGGTGACCATGTTAAAATAGGCGGTGACCATGTGAAAACAGATGGTGTCCATGTTAAAACAGGCGGTGACCATGTTAAAACAGGCGGTGTCCATGTTAAACCAGGTGGAGACCATTTTAAAACAGGTGGTGACCATGTTAAAACAGGCGGTGACCATGTTAAAACAGGCGGTGACCATGTTAAAACAGGTGGTGACCATGCTAAAACAGGCGGTGACCACGTTAAAACAGGTGCTGACCATGTAAAACAGGTGCTGCAGCAAGTGCAGCCTCTATCTATGAATGATACTGATGTTTGATGATGTCATATTCTGTCTGCTCAGGTGATTATCTCACCTCGGTCTCGTCACAGACGGAGAAGGTGAAACTCTGGAGGATCTCGACCATGGCCAGTTTGATCATGATCAGGGCGAAGCGCATCCCGATACAGTTCCTGGGCCCCGCCCCAAACGGCATGTACGTGTACGGGTCAATAGACTCCTTGTTCTCCTTACTGAACCTGGACAGGAAGAGGGCAGACACATTACACATTGTATTGTAGTTGATTTGTGGTTGTGTTTCAGACACATTACACATTGTATTGTAGTTGATTTGTGGTTGTGTTTCAGACACATTACACATTGTATTGTAGTTGATTTGTGGTTGTGGTTCAGACACATTGCACTGCAGTATTATAATGCACTGTAGTTACGTTGTAGCAAAATTAAATAATGATCTTGTGTTTGAATTGTGGTTGTATTATGGTTGAATTTTGGTTGTATTGTGGTTGTATTAAGGTTGTGTCATGGTTAGATTGTGGGTGTGGTCCAGTACCTCTCTGGTTTGAACTCCTCAGGGTCGGACCAGATCTCTGGGTCACGGTGGAGGGTCCATGTGGGAACCAGGACAACGCAGTCTTTGGGGATAATGATGCCGTTTATCTCCACCGTCTTCTTGGCGACCCTCTCCAGTCGCGGGGAGACGGGGTACAGTCTCAGAGACTCGTTCAACACACAGTCCAAATAGTCCATCTGCATCAGAGCTTCGTACTGGATTGGAGCCTGCATCATGGTTACATACAATCAGAACCTCACCAAATCGGACACGGGGTTACACACACAGTACCTCACCCAATCTGACACTGGGTTACACACATCAGTACCTCACCACATCTGGCACCGGGTTACACACAAATCAGTACCTTGTTGGGGAACACAGTATCTATCTCCTCCTGCAGTTTGGTCATGGTGTGGGGGTTACCTTGTTGGGGAACACAGTATCTATCTCCTCCTGCAGTTTGGTCATGGTGTGGGGGTTACCTTGTTGGGGAACACAGTATCGATCTCCTCCTGCAGTTTGGTCATGGTGTGGGGGTTACCTTGTTGGGGAACACAGTATCTATCTCCTCCTGCAGTTTGGTCATGGTGTGGGGGTTACCTTGTTGGGGAACACAGTATCTATCTCCTCCTGCAGTTTGGTCATGGTGTGGGGGTTACCTTGTTGGGAACACAGTATCTATCTCCTCCTGCAGTTTGGTCATGGTGTGGGGTTACCTTGTTGGGGAACACAGTATCTATCTCCTCCTGCAGTTTGGTCATGGTGTGGGGTTACCTTGTTGGGGAACACAGTATCTATCTCCTCCTGCAGTTTGGTCATGGTGTGGGGTTACCTTGTTGGGGAACACAGTATCTATCTCCTCCTTCAGTTTGGTCATGGTGTGGGTTACCTTGTTGGGAACACAGTATCTATCTCCTCCTGCAGTTTGGTCATGGTGTGGGGGTTACCTTGTTGGGGAACACAGTATCTATCTCCTCCTGCAGTTTGGTCATGGTGTGGGTGTTACCTTGTTGGGGAACACAGTATCGATCTCCTCCTGCAGTTTGGTCATGACATGGGGGTTGGTTGCCAGGTTATAGGCCAGGAAACTCATAGTACTGCTGCTGGTCTCGTAGCCGGCGAAGATGAAGATCATGGCCTGAGACAAGATCTCATGATCAGTCAGTCCTGTGGAGGAGAGGAGAGGAGAGGAGAGGAGAGGAGAGGAGAGGAGAGGAGAGGAGAGGAGAGGAGAGGAGAGGAGAGGAGAGTTTCCAGGTGTGTGTGGTTTGTAACAGTAGTTTACAGGTGTGTGTTGGTAACAGTAGTTAACAGGTGTGTGTTGGTAAAAGGTGTGTGTTGTTAACAGGTGTGTGTTGGTAACAGGTGTGTGTTGGTAACAGTAGTTTACAGGTGTGTGTTGGTAACAGGTGTGTGTTGGTAACAGATGTGTGTTGGTAACAGTAGTTTACAGGTGTGTGATGGTAACAGGTGTGTGTTGGTAACAGTAGTTTACAGGTGTGTGATGGTAACAGGTGTGTGTTGGTAACAGGTGTGTGTTGTTAACAGGTGTGTTGTTGGTGACAGTAGTTTACAGGTGTGTGTTGGTAACAGTAGTTTACAGGTGTGTGTTGGTAACAGTAGTTTACAGGTGTGTGTTGGTAACAGTAGTTTACAGGTGTGTGTTGTTAACAGGTGTGTGTTGGTAACAGGTGTATGTTTCTAACAGTAGTTTACAGGTGTGTGTTGGTAACAGTAGTTAACAGGTGTGTGTTGGTAACAGTAGTTAACAGGTGTGTGTTGGTAACAGGTGTGTGTTGGTAACAGGTGTGTGTTGGTAACAGGTGTGTGTTTGTAACAGGTGTATGTTTCTAACAGTAGTTTACAGGTGTGTGTAGGTAACAGTAGTTAACAGGTGTTTGTTGGTAACAGGTGTGTGTTGGTAACAGGTGTGTGTTGGTAACAGGTGTGTGTTGGTAACAGGTGTGTGTTTGTAACAGGTGTGTGTTTCTAACAGTAGTTTACAGGTGTGTGTTGGTAACAGTAGTTAACAGGTGTGTGATGGTAACAGGTGTGTGTTTGTAACAGTAGTTTACAGGTGTGTGTTGGTAACAGTAGTTAACAGGTGTGTGTAGGTAACAGGTGTGTGTTGGTAACAGGTGTGTGTTGGTAACAGGTGTGTGTTGGTAACAGGTGTGTGTTTGTAACAGGTGTATAATTCTAACAGTAGTTTACAGGTGTGTGTAGGTAACAGTAGTTAACAGGTGTTTGTTGGTAACAGGTGTGTGTTGGTAACAGGTGTGTGTTGGTAACAGGTGTGTGTTTGTAACAGGTGTGTGTTTCTAACAGTAGTTTACAGGTGTGTGTTGGTAACAGGTGTGTGTTTGTAACAGTAGTTTACAGGTGTGTGTTGGTAACAGTAGTTAACAGGTGTGTGTAGGTAACAGGTGTGTGTTGGTAACAGGTGTGTGTTGGTAACAGTAGTTTACAGGTGTGTGTGTGTGTTTTTGTAACAGTAGTTTACAGGTGTGTTTTTGTAACAGTAGTTAACAGGTGTGTGTTGGTAATAGTAGTTTACAGGTATGTGTTTGTAACAGGTGTGTGTTTGTAACAGCTGTGTGTTTGTAGCAGTAATTTACAGGTGTGTGTTTGTAACAGTAGTTTACAGGTGTGTGTTTGTAACAGTAGTTTACAGGTGTGTGTTTGTAGCAGTAGTTTCCAGGTGTGTGTTTGTAACAGTAGTTTACAGGTATGTGTTTGTAACAGGTGTGTGTTTGTAACAGGTGTGTGTTTGTAACAGTAATTTACAGGTGTGTGTTTGTAAAAATAGTTTCCAGATGAATGTTTGGCAGGTACCTTTAGTCTGTTCGTCTCCTGTCTTTGTGTCATTGCCTTTCTGAGAGTCGATCATCAGCTGTAAGAAATCCACCCGACTCTGGAAGCAGAAAGACATGAGGTCAAATCCATCCAATCACAACCAACACAAACATATTCCACTGGATCTAGTCCAATCACAACCAACACAAACATATTCTACTGTATCTGGTCCAATCACAACCAACACAAACAGATTCTAATATGAATGGAGATATTTGGGTCCCAATAAAAGTGTTTCCAACATGATATCGATATGGACATTCCATATTGTTGCCCATCACTAGTTACATTCCATAGTTACATTGTTACATAATAAATAAATACAGAATATTACAATACAAATCCAAATGTACAGATGAAAACATCAACATAACAATCAAATATAAATATAAAACATGTTTACAGTTGTGTTCCCAGTGTCACGTCCAGATTTGATCTTAGCCAGCGAGGCGTAAAAGAAGTCAATCACCGCAGTCGGGAAGAAAGAAAACTTCATCTTCTCCAAGATAGGACCAGTGAAGGGAAACAAAGCTGGAGAAGGAGAGGAGAGGAACGTTTTACAGAAAGGTATACAAATTCATATGATTAAAAAGTACAAGTCTGCGTGTGTGTGTGGTCTCACCGACTAGGAGGAACAGTGGGTTTAACAGGTTAAACTTGAGCATCTTCTTGACATTGGAGACGAAGGGGTCTGAAGGGTTGTTCAGAGAGTCAATGTCCACACTGAAGGCTGTGCTGGTGACCACGTCCATACTGTAGGGCCCAAAGAACCTGCAACACAACCACAATTGCACAACTGCTGACCACAACGACTGACCACAATTACACAACTACCGACCACAACTACTGACCGCACAACTACTGACCACAACTACTGACCGCACAACTACTGACCACACAACTACTGACCACACAACTACTGACCACAACCACACCACTACTGACCACAACTACTGACCACAACCACACAACTACCAACCACAACTACCGACCACAACTACTGAATACATCATTTAAACATTCACAGTGTAGGTTGGAAAAAGTATGATAACCCCTAGGCTAATGACTTTTCCAAAAGCGAATTGGAGTCAGGACTCAGCTAACCTGGAGTCCAAATGAGACGAGATTGGAGATGTTGGTTAGAGCTGCCCTGCCCTATAAAAAAGTTTGCTATTCACAAGAAGCATTGCCTGATGTGAACCATGCCTCGAACAAAAGAGATCTCAGAAGACCTCAAATTAAGAATTGTTGACTTGCATAAAGTATCTTTAAAAGCCTTGATGTTCAGCAGTCCACGGTAAGACAAATTGCCTATAAATGGAGAAAGTTCAGCACTGTTGCTACTCTCCCTAGGAGTGGCAGTCCTGCAAAGATGACTGCAAAGAGCACAGCGCAGAATGCTCAATGAGGTTAAGAAGAATTCTAGAGTGTCAGCTAAAGACTTACAGAAATCTCTGGAACATGCTAACCTCTCTGTTGACGAGTCTACGATACGTAAAACAATAAAAAATAATTGGGTTCGTGGGAGGACGCCACAGGAAGGAGCCACTGCTGTCCAAAACAAACATTGCTGCATGTCTGAAGCTCGCAAAAGCGCACCTGGATGTTCCACAGCGTTTTTGGCAAAATATTTTGTGGACAGATTAAACTAAAGTTGAGTTGTTAGGAAGGAACACACAGCACTATGTGTGGAGGAAAAAAGGCACAGCACACCAACATAAAAACCTCTTCCCAACTGTAAAGTATGGTGGAGGGAGCTTCATGGTTTGGGGCTGCTTTGCTGCCTCAGGGCCTGGACAGCTTGCTATCATTGACAGAAAAATGTATTCCCAAGTTTATCAAGACATTTTGCAGGAGAATGTAAGGCTATCTGTTTGCCAATTGAAGCTCAACAGAAGTTGGGTGATGCAACAGGACAACGACCCAAAACACAGAAGTAAATCAACAACAAAATGGCTTCAAGAGAAGAAACTACACCTTCTGGAGTGGCCCAGTCAGAGTCCTGACCTCAACCCGATTTCAAATGCTGTGGCATGACCTCGAGAGCGGTTCACACCAGACATCCTAAGAATATTGCTGAACTGAAACAGTTTTGTAAAGAGGAATGGTCCGAAATTCCTCCTGATCGTTTTGCAGGTCTGTTCCGCAACTACAGAAAACGTTTGGTTGAGTTTATTGCTGCCAAAGGAGGGTCAACCAGTTATTAAATCCAAGGGTTCACACACTTTTTCCACCCTACACTGTGAATGTTTACGGTGTATTCAATAAAGACATAAAAACGTATAATTGTTTGTGTGTTATTTTTTTAAGTAGACTGTGTTTGTCTATTGTTGTGACTTAGATGAAGATCAGATCTAATTTAATGACTAATTTATGCAGAAATCCAGGTAACTTTTTCTAGCCACTGTACGTACCACACAACTACTGACCACACAATTACTGACCACACAACTACTGACCACAACCACTGACCACACAACTACTGACCACACAACTACTGAGCACACAACTACTGACCACAACCACTGACCGCAACCACACAAGTACTGACCACACTAGAGGTCGACCGATTGCCGATACTGATTATTGGAGGACCAAAAAAAGCCGATACAGATTAATCGGTCAATTTTTATATATATATATATTTGTAATAAATGACAATTACAACAATACTGAATGAACACTTTTATTGTAACGTAATATAATACATAAATAAAATCTATTTAGTCTCAAATAAATAATGAAACATGTTCAATTTGGTTTAAATAATGCAAAAACACAGTGTTGGAGAAGAAAGTAAAAGTGCAATATGTGCCATGTTAAAAAGCTAACGTTTAAGTTCCTTGCTCACAACACGAGAACATATGAAAGATAGTGGTTCCTTTTAACATGAGTCTTCAATATTCCCAGTTAAGAAGTTTTAGGTTGTAGTTATTATAGGAATTATAGGACTATTTCTCTCTAAACCATTTGTATTTCATAGACCTTTGACTATTGGATGTTCTTATAGGCACTTTAGTATTGCCAGCCTAATCTCGGGAGTTGATAGGCTTGAAGTCATAATCAGGTGCTGTGCATCCCAGCATTGAGTTTCAGAAGAAAGTCTTTGTTTCTGGACATTTCGAGCCTGTAATCAAACCCACAAATGCTGATGCTCCAGATACTCAGCTAATCTAAAGAAGGCCAGTTGTATTGCTTCTTTAATCAGAAAAACAGTTTTCAACTGTGCTAACATGACTGCAAAATGGTTTTCTAAGGATCAATTAGCCTTTTAAAATTGTCACGACTTCCGCCGAAGTCGGTTCCTCTCCTTGTTCGGGCGGCTTTCGGCGGTCGACGTCACCGGTCTTCTAGCCATCACCGATCCACTTTTCATTTTCCATTTGTTTTGTCTTGTTTTCCATCACACCTGGTTTTAATTTGCCCTCATTACTGTTGTTTATTTAACCCTCTGTTTCCCTCCATGTCTGTGTGGGGAATTGTTTGTAGGCATGCCGGTTTACGCCGGGTTTGTATGTTTTTCACCCGTGCTCTGTGGCAGCCGGTATTTGTACGTGTATTTTGTACTTTGTGATGCCTTACTTGGTTTTGGGCATTTGTTTATGACGTGGTTATTTAACATTGCCTTAGTAAAGTACTTAGTCCACTCATCTCTGATAAATGATAAACTTGGATTAGCTAACACAACATGCCATTGAAACACAGGAGTGACGGTTGCTGATAATGGGCCTCTGTACACCTATGTAGATATTCCATAAAAAATCTGCCGTTTCCAGCTACAATGGTCATTTACAACATTAACAATGTCTACGCTGTATTTATGATCAATTTGATGTTATTTAAATGGACAAAAAAAAATAAAAAATAAAAGACAAGGACATTTACAAGTGACCTTAAACGGTAGTGTATATGATATATATATTTATATGTACATAATATATATATATATATATGTATGTGTATTACAATTAAGACTCAGGGGTGTAAGGTGAAAAGCCAGAGGTTAGAGGTCAGGACTCACTCTTTCACTTCGATGGCCTGGTCTTTATCTGCCTGCTTCTTCATTCCGTTCAGCAGGTTAGCAGAGTGCTGCTTCATGATACCAAACATCTAGAGGAGAGAGAGACAGAGAGAGAGAGAGAGAGAGAGAGAGAGAGAGAGAGAGAGAGAGAGAGAGAGAGAGAGAGAGAGAGAGAGAGAGAGAGAGAGAGAGAGAGAGAGAGAGAGAGAGAGAGAGAGAGAGAGAGAGAGAGAGAGAGAGAGAGAGAGGGGTTAGCAGAGTGCTGCTTCATGATTAGGGTTGAATGGCAAAAACCCGGTTACTGAGATTAACGCACAAAACCACTCCCTTTTCCTGGGATAAATAACTAAGAAATGTTGTTTCGTTTCCTATACAAATAGACTAATTCGAAGAGGGATGCAAGCTCTTGTTTGCTGAATGTTAAATACAACAGCCAAAATAAATCATGGGTAATTTGAAAGAAGAGCGAACGCGCAATGGTGGTAAGCTATAGCAGTTATTTATTCAGACCCATATAACCATTAAATCTTCGTGAAGAGAAGTGAAAGCCATCCGCATCTAATTCTCCTCCTATATTATGATTCAAACATGTCATTAGAATGAAGAAGATGGGGGTCCTGGGTGGCGCAGTGGTCAAAAACACTGCACCGCCTGGTGTTCGATCCCAGGCTGTGTCACAACCGACCGTGACCGTGAACCCCATAGGATGGCACACAGTTGGCCCAGCGTTGTCTGGGACCTTGGCTTATCGTGCTCTAGCGACTCCGTGTGACAGGGCCGGACGATTGCAAGCTGACTCCAGTTGTCAGTCGAACTGTGTTTCACATTAGTGCTGCTGACATCCGGGTCAAGCAAGAAGTAGGTGGTCAGGCGGGTCATGTTTCAGAGGACGCATGACTCTACCTTCAAATAATAATGTAAATAAGGTATCTATTTTATTTTTCATAAAGTTTCAAAAATGTTATTTTTTTATTATGGGGTATTGTGTGTAGTAGATTGATCAGGAAAAATAATAATTTAATCAATATTAGAATAAGGCTGTAACGTAACAAAATAACTCAAAGAGTCTGAATACTTTCCTGAATGCACTGTATATATTGTTTCTAGTCAAGGCTCATCCTATTTAGCTATTGCTGTATATATACTATTCTATCCATTTATTCTACAGATTTGCTGAGATAAGTGGAGACACTTATCTCCCTCACTAGTTTTAAGCACCAGCTGTCAGAGCAACTCACAGATCACTGCACCTGCACTCACTGCATTCATCTACTGCACATTTACCATTCCAGTGTTAAATTGCTATACTGTAGTTACTTTGCCACCATGGCCTATTTATTGCCTTATGTTCCTTATCCTACCTCATTTGCACACATTGCATATAGATTTGTTTTTTTCCTACTGTATTATTGACTGTGTTTGTTTACTCCATGTGTAACTCTGTGTTGTTGTATGTGTTGAACTGCTTTGCTTTATCTTGGCCAGGTCGCAGTTGTAAATGAGAACTTGTTCTCAACTTGTCTACCCGGTTAAATAAAGGTGAAATAAATAAAATAAAAATAATGTCTATACATCACATCACATATATACATATATATAATTTTATACTCCAGACTTCGACATTGCTCATCCTAATATTTCTATATTTCTTCATTCCATTATTTTACTTTTAGAGTTGTGAGTATTGTTCTGTATTGTTAGATATTACTGCACTGTTGGAGCTAGGAACACAAGCATTTCACTGCACCCACATCTGCTAAATATGTGCATGCAACTAAATTATTTTGATTTGATTGAGTTTTGAGTTCATAACAAGCTATAATGAGATCATAAAGAGTTTATAACTAGCTATAATGAGTTAATAAACAGTTCATAACAAGCTATAATGAGTTTATAAAGAGTTTATAACAAGCTATAATGAGTAAATAAAGAGTTTATAACAAGCTATAATGAGTTTATAAAGAATTTAGAACAAGCTATAATGAGTAAATAAAGAGTTTATAACAAGCTATAATGAGTTTATGAAGAGTTAATAACAAGCTATAATGAGTTTATAAAGAGTTCATAACAAGCTATAATGAGTTAATAAAGAGTTTATAACAAGCTATAATGAGTTTATGAAGAGTTCATAACAAGCTATAATGAGTTTATAAAGAGTTCATAACAAGCTATAATGAGTTAATAAAGAGTTTATAACAAGCTATAATGAGTTTATGAAGAGTTCATAACAAGCTATAATGAGTTTATAAAGAGTTCAAAACAAGCTATAATGAGTTAATAAAGAGTTTATAACAAGCTGTAATGAGTTAATAAAGAGTTTATAACAAGCTATAAAGCGTTTATGAAGAGTTTATAACAAGCTATAAAGCGTTTATAACAAGTAGATAAAACACAGAAAGGGAGAGATGGAGGGATAGTTCTACCTCTTTTAGTCGTCCGGAGGTAAAGGAAGGTGAGAGGACACTGCGGATCCGTCTCCATGTATCGTCCTCGGCACTGGACAACGCATCAAACATCTCACCATTCAGATGGAAGTCCTAAAACATGGAGGACAGTTGTAACGATTAAATGATTTAATGTTGATCACAGTATTTACATAATATTCACAAAATGTAATGTAATTTAAATGTATGAATAATGAATGCCACAAATAATGTATTAATAATATCAGTAATAATGTTAGGTTTATTATTATTCAGATCATTATTAGGGTGTGTGTGTGTGTGTGTGTGTGTGTGTGTGTGTGTGTGTGTGTGTGTGTGTGTGTGTGTGTGTGTGTGTGTGTGTGTGTGTGTGTGTGTGTGTGTGTCTCACTCTGCGGTTGATGAAGATGTTGTAACACTCTTTAATCAGGACGGTCTTGATCATGCTTTTGTCCATGATACACAGAACAGGCTGCCTCCCATCATAGATCCTTCACAGAGGGTCACATGACAGCTCAAGCAGGTGATGAATTATAAGGAAAGAACATAGTACAGTTGTGAGTCATCCTAGAACGGTACAACCAACTGAACTCACCCCCAGATTCTCCCATACTTCTGAAAGCACTCTGTGTCAAAGTTAGTGGCGCCCTGCAGAGAGAGAGACAGAGAGAGGTAGAGAGAGAGAGAGAGAGAGAGATAGCAAGAGAGAGAGACAGAGAGGTAGAGAGAGAGAGAGAGAGAGACAGAGAGAGAGAGAGAGAGAGAGAGAGAGAGAGAGAGAGAGAGAGAGAGAGAGAGAGAGAGAGACAGAGAGAGAGAGAGAGAGAGAGAGAGAGACAGCAAGAAAGAGAGAGAGAGAGAGAGAGAGAGAGAGAGAGAGAGAGAGAGAGAGAGAGAGAGAGAGAGAGAGAGAGAGAAAAAACAGCAGATTTACACCTGGGGATGCCCTAGGAGGTCATGTAGGTGTGTTTTACACCTGAACAGAGAACACACCTGAAACAGGTGAGGGTTAAAGGGTGTTCTTTTCTTTTCAAGGAACACAACTTCTAGACTGATCATGTCTCATATTACCTTTTATTTATCTATTGTTCAAACAACCAGCTAGACCTCTTTTTCCTTCTCAATGTACTGTTTTAAATGGGGGGGAAATTAACACAATCAATCAATCAAATGTATTTATAAAGCCCTTCTTACATCAGCTGAAGAAATCCAGCCTAAAACCCCAAACAGCAAAGCAATGCAGATGTAAAAGCACGGTGGTTAGGAAAAACTCCCTAGAAAGGCCAGAACCTAGGAAGAAACCTAGAGAGGAACCAGGCTGTGAGGGGTGGCCAGTCCTCTTCTGGCTGTGCCGGGTGGAGATTATAACAGAACATGGCCAAGATGTTCAAATGCTCATAGATGACCAGCCGGGTCAAATAATAATAATCACAGTGGTTGTAGAGGGTGCAACAGGTCAGCACCTCAGGAGTAAATGTCAGTTGGCTTTTCATAGCCGATCATTCAGAGTATCTCTACCGCTCCTGCTGTCTCTAGAGAGTTGAAAACAGCAGGTCTGGGACAGGTAGCACGTCTGGTGAACAGGTCAGGGTTCCATAGACGCAGGCAGAACAGTTGAAACTGCAGCAGCAGAATAGTAGATGTTTATTCTGAATATGTACTAACCTTTTTATACTCCATCATTGTGCCCAAGTAAGGTAGGGGTTTGGGACCAGGGATACCCATCTTAGTGAACACACCATAGGGCCAGTACCCGCACCTGTACACACACATTAACTAGTAATATGCTCTAGAGAAGTATACAAAAATATATATATCTTATCTTCTTATCTTGCATTGTTGGAAAAGGACCCCTAACTAAGCATTTCACTGCTAGTCTACACCGGTTAACTAGGATAAATGTGACAAATAACATGTGTTTTGATGTAAGTCCTCACACTACTATAAGGGTGATGAGGAGGACCAGGAGGGTCCAGGTCTCAGCGGAGAAGTACGGCAGAAAACTCATCATCTTTCCTCCAGTTCGGCTCCCTGCTGCTTCTGAAAACAAAGGTTCCGTTTTCTCTCAGGCTCTTTCGAGTTCACTTCTCCGATGGTCTGACAGGTTTTGAGATGTTGTTTCTGTCGGGTTCTAGTGTGGTTCTACTGTGCACGCGGCAGATCTCGACTACCGACCGTCGCTCTTCTCCGTACTCTGTTTGAGACCGTGCAGGTTACAAGTTATTATTGTACCCGGTCGGAAAAGCACCTGTGTGATAATAGCTAGAACAATGATGAGCCAGAATGGAATATGGCGGTTCGCCTTCAAAATAAGAGTTCCAAACTGAAACTGATGCAAACCGATCAAAATAATGTAATAATACCGTATAATGCTAAACAAGGTTATAATGCTGTTATATGAATTTAACAAAATACAATAAATAGTTAATTTGCCACACACAAAAAAATAGTTGATGTCGCACTGTGGCTGTATTAGACTTCAGAAATGCATTGGGGCATACTTCTATTGCACTGTACAGCATTACCTCTGGATTTTGCGTACATGAAATGTAAAGAGTTTACACAAATAATTGCGTCGTAGCTCTGATTGCAGGACTTTAACTGTTTGTGTAAACTCTTTAGAAATGTAATCTGTGGGAAATCACCTCACAATTCCATACGTTTATTAAAAAAATATATATATATATTTAACCTTTATTTAACTAGGCAAGTCAGTTAAGAACAGATTCTTATTTACAATGACGGCCAAACCCAGACGATGCTGGGCCAATTGTGCGCCGCCCTTTGGGACTCCCAATCTCGGCTGGATGTGATACAGCCTGCATTCTAACCAGGGACTGTAGTGACGCCTCCTGCACTGAGATGCAGTGCCTTAGACCGACGCGCCACTCTGGAGCCCAATGTGTACATTGCAATATGAATGTTCAATAGGCACCATAGGCTGAATTGTGAGGTGATTTCCCCCAGTTAAAGTCCCTCAATAAGAGCTGCGATGATAATATTTGTGTCAGCTCTTTAGAATTGTAATCTGTGGGTGTCAATGAGTAGGCTGGTACCCCATGTTGTGAACCCAAGATCCATAGGTAAGGCTGTACATTGAAGGTATGTTGTAAACCTTGAAGACTATTCATCCACAGTGAAATCACATTTTTCTTTATTTATTTTTTTTTGGGGGGTCAAATGAACTAATTATTGTCTTTTGTTGAATTTATATAACAATATTCCAGCCTTGTTTAGAATTATCTTGTCCAATTGTAGCATGATTCTATTTGTATCAATTTCAATTGGTAACTTTTATTTTGAAAAACAAATCTTCCGATTCTACTATTGTTGCTCAGGCAAATGTTGTTCACGACACACACGCAATAAAGAGATAAGAGGGGACACTGTGTGAGAGGTGAATGCGAAGCAGGGAGATTTATTTTCCCTTTTGTACTTTAACTATTTGCACATCATTACAACACTGTGTGTAGACATAATATATTTTAAATGAATTTAAATTGGTAAGTGATCGACAAGAAAGAGCAGGGGCATATTCATTATGGAAACCGTGTAACGTTTAAGAACTAAATGGAAGCCAACGGTCCGTGGTGAGTAATCGCCGTGCTAAACTACTTCTATGCTCACTATGAGGCAAATAACATTGAAACATGCATGAGAGCACCAGCTGTTCCGGAAGACTGTGTGATCACGCTCTCCGCAGTCGATGTGAGTAAGACCTTTAAACAGGTCAACATTCACAAGGCCGCAGGGCCAGACGGATTACCAGGACTTGTACTGCGAGCATGCACGGACCAACAGGCAAGTGTCTTCACTGACATTTTCAACCTCTCCCTGACTGAGTCTGTAACATCAACATGTTTCAAGCAGACCACCATAGGCCCCGTGCCCAAGAACACCAAGGCAACCTGCCTAAATGACTACAGACCCGTATCACTCACGTCTGTAGCCATGAAGTGCTTTGAAAGGCTGGTCAGGACTCACATCAACATCATCATCCCAGAAATCCTAGACCCACTCCAATTCGCATACCGCCCCAAACAGATACACAGATGATGCAATCTCTATTGCACTCCACACTGCCCTTTCCCACCTGGACAAAAGGAACACCTTTGTGAGAATGGTATTCATTGACTACAGCTCAGTGTTCAACACCATAGTGACCTCAAAGCTCATCAATAAGCTAAGGACCCTGGGACTAAACACTGATGACCGAGCACGCCCCCGTTGTCATCGCTGGGGCTGCAGTGGAGCAGGTTGAGAGCTTCAAATTCCTTGGTGTCCACATCACCAACAAACTAACATGGTCCAAGCACACCAAGACAGTTGTGAAGGGGGCACGACAAAACCTATTCCCCCTCAGGGAACTGAAAAGATTTGAAAGGGTCCTCAGATCCTCAAAAGGTTTTACATCTATACCATCGAGAGCATCCTGACTGGTTGCATCACTGCCTGGTATGGCAACTGCTCATCCTCTGACCGCAAGGCACTACAGAGGGCAATGCGTACGGCCCAGTACATCACTGGGGCCAAGCTTCCTCCAATCCAGGACCTCTATACCAGGCGGTGTCAGAGGAAGGCCCTAAAAATTGTCAAAGACTCCAGCCACCCTAGTCATAGACTGTTCTCTCTGCTACCGCATGGCAAGCGGTACCGGAGCGCCAAGTCTAGGTCCAAGAAGGTTCTAAACAGCTTCTACCCCAAAGCAATATGACTCCTGAACATCTTGTCAAATGGCTACCCAGACTATTTGCAGTGCCCCCTCCCCTATTTACACCACTGTTACTCTCTGTGGTCATCTATGTATAGTTACTTTAATAAATCTGGTGCCCCCGCACTTTAACTCTGTATCGGTACCCCCCCGGAATATAGTCTCCACTTTCACTCTGTATCGGTACCCCCCTGTATATAGTCTCCACTTTGACTCTGTATCGGTACCCCCCTGTATATTGTCTCCACTTTGACTCTGTATCGGTACCCTCCTGTATATAGTCTCCACTTTGACTCTGTATCGGTACCCCCCTGTATATAATCTCCACTTTGACTCTGTATGGGTCCCCCCCTGTATATAGTCTCCACTTTGACTCTGTATCAGTACCCCCCTGTATATTGTCTCCACTTTGACTCTGCATCGGTACCCCCCTGTATAGTCTCCACATTGACTCTGCATCGGTACCCCCCTGTATATAGACTCCACTTTGACTCTGTATCGGTACCCCCCTGTATATAGTCTCCACTTTGACTCTGCATCGGTACCCCCCTGTATATAGTCTCCACTTTGACTCTGTATCGGTACCCCCCTGTATATAGTCTCCACTTTGACTCTGCATCGGTACCCCCCTGTATATAGTCTCCACTTTGACTCTGTATCAGTACCCCCCTGTATATAGTCTCCACTTTGACTCTGTATCGGTACCCCCCTGTATATAGTCTCCACTTTGACTCTGCATCGGTACCCCCTGTATATAGTCTCCACATTGACTCTGCATCGGTACCCCCCTGTATATAGTCTCCACTTTGACTCTGTATCGGTACCCCTCTGTATATAGTCTCCACTTTGACTCTGCATCGGTACCCCCTGTATATAGTCTCCACTTTGACTCTGTATCGGTACCACCTGTATATAGTCTCCACATTGACTCTGTACCGGTACCCCCTGTATATAGTCTCGCTATTGTTATTTCACTGCTGCTCTTTAATTACTTGTTACTTTTATCTCTTATTCTTATCTGTATTTTTTTAAACTGCATTGTTGGTTAGGGGCTCGTAAGTAAGCATTTCACTGTAAGGTCTACACACCTGTTGTATTCGGCGCATGTGACCAATAAGGTTTGATTTGATTTGACGTGATTTCCGTTAGGGAACACCTACTCTGTGAGGTTTATGTGTGCAGTGACACAATTCGCCCTCATCCTAAGCAACACCCTTTTTTGTAACTTTGGCAAAAAGGTAAAGTAGGTAAACAACAGCGTCTAGTTCTAGATTATAGGGAACAGAAAACCGACTGAGATAAAATGTTTCATCAATGAGAATCTCGCTCCGTCTTCTCCCACTGACGGCCACTGGGCTTCCTCTCATCACCATATTTGGAGTGAAAATACCAACCGGATGCTTTAGTTTTATCCATCCGGTGAAACATCTGGCTCATTGTTCTCTCTGTGATTGACTGTGGCGTGTTGAAAATGCTGTGTTGTTACTGTTGGCACGGCACCAGGACTGACGATTACAGCTGAGTGGCTGTGTCCGGTCAGGCGGAGTTAACGTGTGTGAGATTGAGAAAGAGAGAGTGTGCATTCGCGTGCAGTGAGTCACCTAATGTAAGGAGGAAGTGAGTTAGCTTGTTATTGTGTTTTTGATTTGAACCGCCTTTTCGACCAAAGTAAATATCCAGATGAACACTTTTCCACATGGCTTCCATCTTCAGGCAATAAAGAAATGACTTCATAACGCTCTCGTTAATCAACGTTATCTCATCTCTCTGCCAGGGGCCTAGTTGCAAAACGTTTAATAAACGGAAGCAAACCGTTTGCTTCCATTTAGTTCTTAATCGTTACAATGTTTCCATAATGAATATGCACCTGCTCTCTCTTGTCGATCATTCACCAATTTAAATTCATTTTAAGGGGCTTTATTGGCATGGAAACATATGTTTACATTGCCAAAGCAAGTGGAATAGATAATAAACACGAGTGAAATAAGCAAAACAAATATTTCAAATGTCATATTATGTCTATACACAGTGTTGTAATGATGTGCAAATAGTTAAAGTACAAAAGGGAAAATAAATCTCCCTGCTTCGCATTCACCTCTCACACAGTGTCCCTCCTATCTCTTTATTGCGTGTGTGTGTCGTGAACAACATTTGCCTGAGCAACAATAGTAGAATCGGAGGTTCGGTTTTCAAAATAAAAGTTACCAATTGAAACTGATGCAAACGGACACAAATGGAATCATGCTACAATTGGACAAGATAATTGTGAACAAGGTTGAAATAATGTTATATAAATTCAACAAAAGGCAATAATTAGTTCATTTGACACCCCCCCGCTGCACTGTGGATGTATAGTTTTCAGGACTATACCTTCAATGTACAGCCTTATGGATCTTGGGTTCACGACATGGGGTACCAGCCTACTCAAATTGACACCCACGGATTACAATTCTAAAGAGTTTACATACATATTAGCATCGCAGCTCTTATTGCGGGAGCAGTAGAGCATTATGTGAAATTGTTAGATTACTTGTTAGATACTACTGCATGGTCGGAACTAGAAGCACAAGCATTTCACTGCACTCGCATTAACATCTGCTAACCATGTGTATGTGACCAATAAAATTTGATTTGATTTGCTTTGATTTGACTTTAACTGTGGGAAATCACCTCACAATTCAGCCTATAGTGGCGCGGCAGGTAGCCTAGTGGTTAGACCGTTGGACTTGTAACCGGAGGGTTGCAAGTTCGAATCCCCGAGCTGACAAGGTAAAAATCTGTCGTTCTGCCCCTGAACAAGGCAGTTAACCCACTGTTCCCCGGGCGCCAAAGACGTGGATGTCGATTAAAGGCAGCCCCCCCGCACCTCTCTGATTCAGAGGGGTTGGGTTAAATGCGGAAGACACATTTCAGTTGAAGGCATTTGGTTGTACAACTGACTAATAATGGTGACTTTGACTATTGAATTCTGAAGTGTAATACAGCCACAGTGGGACTTCAACTATTGTTTTTGGGTGTGTCAAATTAACTAGTTATTAACTACTTATTGTATCTTGTTTAATTCATATAACAGCATTATAACATTGTTTAGCATTATCTTGTCCAAATATGGCATTGTTACAATATATTTATCCGTTTGCATCAGTTTAAGTGTGTGACTCTTATTTTGAAGGCTAACCGAAAATTCCATTGTTGCTCATCATTATTCTAGCTAGCATCACACAGGTGATCTTATACAATAATCACGTTTAACCTGCACGGTCTCAAACAGAATACGGAAAAGAGCAACAGTCGGTAGTCGAGATCTGCCGCGTGCACAGTAGAACCACACTAGAACCGGACAGAAAAAACATCTCAGAACCTGTCAGACCATCGGAGAAGTGAACTCGAAAGAGCCTGAGAGAAAACGGAACCTTTGTTTTCAGAAACAGCAGGGAGCCGAACTGGAGGAAAGATGATGAGTTTTCTGCCGTACTTCTCCGCTGAGACCTGGACCCTCCTGGCCCTCCTCATCACCCTCATAGTAGTGTGAGGACTTACATCAAAACACATGTTATTTGTCACATTTATCCTAGTTAACCGGTGTAGACTAGCAGTGAAATGCTTAGTTAGAGGTCCTTTTCCAACAATGCAAGATAAGAAGATATATATATATTTGTATACTTCTCTAGAACATATTACTAGTTAACGTGTGTGTGTACAGGTACGGGTACTGGCCCTATGGAGTATTCACTAAGATGGGTATCCCTGGTCCCAAACCCCTACCTTACTTGGGCACAATGATGGAGTATAAAAAGGTTAGTACACATTCAGAATAAACATCTCTCTCATATTGTAAACAATAGTTTTATCCCCCCATGTAAAACAGTGCATTGAGAAGGAAAAAGAGGACTAGTAGCTTTTTAATAACTTGTTATAAACTCTTTATAGCTTGAAAAGAGGTAGAACTATCCCTCCATCTCTCCCTTTCTATGCTTTATCAGCTTGTTATAGATGCTTTATAGCTTGTTATAAACTCTTTATTAACTCATTATAGCTTGTTATTAACTCTTCATAAACTCATTATATATTGTTATTAATGTATTATGAACTCTTTATAGCTTGTTATAAACTCTTTATAAACTCATTATAGCTTATTATAAACTCTTCATAAACTCATTATAGCTTGTTAAAATCTCTTTATAAACTTATTATAGCTTGTTATAAACTCTTTATAAACTCATTATAGCTTGTTATAAACTCTTCATAAACTCATTATAGCTTGTTATAAACTCTTTATAAACGTATTGTTGCTCGTTATAAACTCATTATAGCTTGTTATAAACTCTTTATAAACTCATTATAGTTTGTTATAAACTGTGTATAAACTCATTATATCTTGTTATAAAATCTTTATAAACTCATTATAGCTTGTTATAAACTCACTATAGCCCCTACCTTACTAACCCCTACCTTACTTGGGCACAATGATGGAGTATAAAAAGGTTAGTACACATTCAGAATAAACATCTCTCTCATATTGTAAACAATAGTGTTATTCCCCATGTAAAACAGTACATTGAGAAGGAAAAAGAGGTCTAGCTGGTTGTTTGAACAATAGATAAATAAAAGGTAATATGAGACATGATCAGTCTAGAAGTTGTGTTCTTGACCTTGGGGGCCATAGAAAAGAAGAAAACCTCCTCAACCCTCACCTGTTTCAGGTGTGTTCTCTGTTCAGGTGTAAGACACACCTACCTCCTAGGGCATGAATCAGCAGTTTATTTTCCTTTCTCTCTCTCTCTCTCTCTCTCTCTCTCTCTCTCTCTCTCTCTCTCTCTCTCTCTCTCTCTCTCTCTCTCTCTCTCTCTCTCTCTCTCTCTCTCTCTCTCTCTCTCTCTCTCTCTCTCGCTATCTCTCTCTATCTCTTTTTCTATCTCTCTCTGCAGGGCTTCACTAACTTTGACACAGAGTGCTTTCAGAAGTATGGGAGAATCTGGGGGTGAGTTCAGTTGGCTGTACCGTTCTAGGATGACTCACAACTGTACTATGTTCTTTCCTTACAATTCATCACCTGCTTGAGCTGTCATGTGACCATGAGGAATAATATTAATAATATCAACCACAACAAGAATAATGTTTTCTGTGTTATTTTATTAGAGGTGGTTAAATGTGTGGGTTTCCAGGGTTGGGTAGGTTACTTTCTAAATGTAATCCACTACAGTTACTAGTTTTACCTGTCCAAAATTACCCAAACTCAGTAATGTAATCTGATTACATTATGTAACTTTTAGATTACTTTCCCCTTAAGAGGCATTACATTTTACTTAATTGGTTGGTCATGTAGGCTTCTTCTAACCCATCACTTTCTACTGGTAGGTTCTAAATGAACCTAGTAAAACTCACGGACGATTAGTAAAGCTTAAATCAAGTTTATTCACCCATTGGGTCAATACAGCTGCATCAGACAAAATACATATTCACACAAGCTCTGATATTTAACCCTTTCTCCTACGCTGAGTCTCCTCCTACACACCGGAACAGCCAATGCATCTCTGTTGCTAGACAGAACCTTAGTGACGTCTGTTCTTCCTCACTTCATCTGACCTGACCTCTGGCCCCAAAGTGCTCACTCCTCCCCAACACATGGCTGTCATGGTGACTCGTACCAGACAGTGTCTTTTCTCCTCCCATAGGATCCCTGACGGCAAACAATAACATATTCTGACATAATGTAAACATTATAAATTCCCCTCTCTCCCTCAGTGACAGGAATAAGTATATTTCATGATTTCAAGAAAGTCAAGAAATCAGAACCCAACACTACTATGTATAATAATACAATTAAGCAAACTTAAACTTGCAGATCTTTTCAATTCTGATATTAATGTCATTGAGGAAACAGAGAAGTGTCAAACATCCTTTCTGAATTTTAAGTAATCCCTCGAAGTAATCATCTACCTTTTCAAAAAAGATCTGATTACAATACTTTTGCTGGTAATGTAACAGATTACAGTTACCATTTAAAACTCGTACCAGACTGTAATCCGTTACTCCTCAACCCTGTGTGTTTCTCCTCTGTGAAGGATCTATGATGGGAGGCAGCCTGTTCTGTGTACCATGTAGGTGTATATATAGTGGTTAAAGCCAGGTGTGTTTCTCCTCTGTGAAGGATCTATGATGGAAGGCAGCCTGTTCTGTGTATCATGGACAAAAGCATGATCAAGACCATCCTGATTAAAGAGTGTTACAACATCTTCCCAAACCGCAGGGTGAGACACACACACACACACACACACACACACACACACACACACACACACACACACACACACACACACACACACACACACACACACACACACACACACACACATCCCCCTAATAATAATCTGAATAATAATAATCCTAACATTATTACTGATATTATTAATACATTATTTGTGGAATTCTTTATTCATACATTTTAAAGTAGTGTGAATATTATGTAAATATTATGAAGGATAACCCATTAATATTAAATAATATAATTATTCAAACTGTCCTCCATGTTTTAGAACTTCCATCTGAACGGTGAGCTGTTTGATGCGGTGTCCGTTGCCGAGGACGATACATGGAGACGGATCCGCAGTGTCCTCTCACCTTCCTTTACCTCCGGACGACTAAAAGAGGTAGAACAATCCCTCCATCTCTCTCTTTCTGTGTTTTATCAACTTGTTATAAACGCTTTATAGCTTGTTATAAACTTTTTATTAACTCATTACAGCTTGTTATAAACTCTATATTAACTCATTATAACTTGTTATAAACTCTTTATAAACTCATTATAGCTTGTTATAAACTCTTCATAAACTCATTATGGCTGTTATAAACTCTTTATTAACTCAATATAGCGTGTTATGAACTCTTTATGAACTCATTATAGCTTGTTATAAACTCTTTATAAACTCATTATAGCTTGTAATGAACTCTTTATTAACTCATTATATCTTGTTATAAACTCTTTATTAACGCTTTATAGCTTGTTATAAACTCTTCATACACTCATTATAATTTGTTATAAACTATTCATAAACTCATTATGGCTTGTTATAAACTCTTTATAAACTCTTTATTGCTTATTATAAACTCTTTATAAACTCTGTATAGCTTGTTAAACTCATAAAAGCTTGATATAAACTCTTTATAGCTTGTTATGAACTCTATATAAGCACTTTGTAGATTGTTAATAACTTGTTATGAACTCTTTATAGCTTGAAAAGAACTATCCCTCCATCTCTCCCTTTCTATGTTTTATCAACTTATTATAAACGCTTTATAGCTTGTTATAAACTCTTCATAAACTCATTATAGCTTGTTAAACCCTTTATAAACTCATTATATATTGTTGTTAATGTGTTATTAACTCTTTATAGCTTGCTATAAACTCTTTATAAACTCATTATATATTGTTGTTAATGTGTTATTAACTCTTTATAGCTTGTTATAAACTTTTAATAAACTCATTATAGCTTATTATAAACTCTTCGTAAACTCATTATAGCTTGTTATAATCTCTTTATAAACTCATTATAGCTTGTTATAAACTCTTTATAAACTCATTATAGCTTGTTTTGAACTCTTTACTAACTCATTATAGCTTGTTATACAATCTTTATAAACACTTTTAAGCTTGTTATAAACTCTTCATAAGCTCATTATAGCTTGTTATACACTCTTTGTAAACACTTTTAAGCTTGTTATAAACTCTTCATAAACTCATTATAGCTTGTTAGAAACTATTTCTAAACTCATTGTAGTTTGTTAAAAACTCTTTATAAACTCTTTATAGCTTGTTAGAAACTCTTTATAAACTCACAATAGCTTGTTAGAAACTATTTCTAAACTCATTGTAGTTTGTTAAAAACTCTTTATAAACTCATTGTAGCTCATTATAAACTGTTTATAAACTCATTATAGCGTGTTATAAACTCTTTATAAACTCTTTATAGCTTGTTATAAACTCTTCATAAGCTCGTTGTAGCTTATTAATAACTTGTTATAAACTCCTTATAGCTTGAAAAGAGGTAGAACTATCCCTCCATCTCTCCCTTTGTATCTTTTATCAGCTTGTTATGAACGCTTTATACTTTGTTATTAACTCTTTATTAACTGACAGCTTGTTAAACTCTTCATGAACTCATTATATATTGTTATTATATTGTTATGTATTCTTTATAAACTCATTATAGCTTATTATAAACTCTTCATACACTCATTAAAGCTTGCTATATACTCTTTATGAACTCATTATAGCTTGTTAGAAACTCTTTATAAACTCTTTATCTTGTTCTAAACTCTTTATAACTCATTATAGCTTGTTATAAACTCTTTAACTCATTATAGCTTGTTATAAACTCTTTATAAACTCATTATAGCTTGTTAGAAACTCTTTATAAACTCATTGTAGCTTGTTATAAACTCTTTATTATCTCATTATAGCTTGTTATAAACTATTTATAAACTCTTTATAGCTAGTTTAACTTTTTATAAACTTATTATAGCTTGTAATAAACTCTTTATAAGCGCTTTGTAGCTTTTTAATAACTTGTTATAAACTCTTTATAGCTTGAAAAGAGGTAGAACTATCCCTCCATCTCTCCCTTTCTATGTTTTATCAGCTTGTTATAGATGCTTTATAGCTTGTTATAAACTCTTTATTAACTCATTATAGCTTGTTATTAACTCTTCATAAACTCATTATATATTGTCATTAATGTATTATGAACTCTTTATAGCTTGTTATAAACTCTTTATTAACTCATTACAGCTTGTTATAAACTCTATATTAACTCATTATAGCTTGTTATAAACTCTTTATAAACTTATTATAGCTTGTTATAAACTCTTTATAAACTTATTATAGCTTGTCATAAACTCTTTATAAACTTATTGTTGCTTGTTATAAACTCATTATAGCTTGTTATAAACTCTTTATAAACTCATTATAGTTTGTTATAAACTGTGTATAAACTCATTATAGCTTGTTAAACTCTTTATAAACTCATTATAGCTTGTTAGAAACTCATTATAAACTCATTATAACTTGTTAGAAACTCATTATGGCTTGTTAGAAACTCTGTATAAACTCATTATAGTTTGTTATGAACTCTTTCTATCTCATTATAGCTTGTTATAAACTCTTTATAAACTCACTATAGCTTGCTGTAAACTCTTTATAAACTCATTATAACTTGTTAGAAACTCATTATAGCTTGTTATGAACTCAAAACTCGATCAAATAAAAAAAAATGTGTTGCATGCACATATTTAGCAGATGCGGGTGTAGTGAAATGCTTTTGTTCCTAGCTCCAACAGTGCAGTAATAACTAACAATACAGAACAATACTCACAAGTCTAAAAGTAAAATAATGGAATTAAGAAACATAGAATTATTAGGATGAGCAACGTTGAAGTCTGGAGTATAAAATTATAGATATGTATATATGTGATGGGATGTATAGACATTATGGACAGTATGTGGATAGAATATATAGCACATCTGTGGAATACATGGATGGAATAGTAAATATACAACAATAGCTAAATAGGATGAGCCTTGACTAGAAACAATATATATACAGTGCATTCGGAAAGTATTCAGACCCTTTGACTTTTTCCATATTTTGTTACGTTACAGCCTTATTCTAAAATTGATTAAATCGTTTTTTCCCCTCATCAATCTACTACACACAATACCCCATAATGACAATGCGTAAACCATACTTTTACATTTTTGCTAATTTATAAAAAAATTAAAAAATAGATACCTTATTTACGTTATTATTTAAAGGTAGAGTCATGCGTCCTCTGAAACATGACCCGCCTGACCACCTACTTCCTGTTTCACCGCATGTCAGCAGCACTAATGTGAAACACCCGACAGCCTACTTCCTGTTTCACCCGGATGTCAGCAACACTAATGAGAAACACCCGACAGCCTACTTCCTGTTTCACCCGGATGTCAGCAACACTAATGTGAAACACCCGACAGCCTACTTCCTGTTTCACCCGGATGTCAGCAACACTAATGTGAAACACCCGACAGCCTACTTCCTGTTTCACCCGGATGTGCTTTTGACCACTGCACTACCCACCTATCTTCTTCATTCTAATGAAATGCTTGCATAATTAAAGGACTAGAAATAGATGCATATGGATTTCACTTCTCTTGATGAAGATTTAATGGTTATATGGGTCTGAATAAATAACTGCTATAGCTTACCGCCATTGCGCGTTCGCTCTTCTTTCGAACTACCCATGATTTATTTTGGCTGCTGTATTTAACATTCAGAAAACAAGAGCTTGCATCCCTCTTCGATCAGTCTATTTGTGTAGGAAATGAAACAACAACAAAAATGTCCAAAAAGCTATTCTGTTCTAGCTTTTCCTGTATGGGAATCCAAGAGCTAAGGAGCGTAATTTACCGGTTTCTCTCAGTTATTTATCCCAGGAAAAGGGAGTGGTTTTGTGAGTTAATCTCGGTTATGGCCATTCAACCCTAATCATGAAGCAGCACTCTGTTAACCTCTCTCTCTCTCTCTCTCTCTCTCTCTCTCTCTCTCTCTCTCTCTCTCTCTCTCTCTCTCTCTCTCTCTCTCTCTCCTCTAGATGTTTGGTATCATGAAGCAGCACTCTTCTAACCTGCTGAACGGAATGAAGAAGCAGGCAGATAAAGACCAGGCCATTGAAGTGAAGGAGTGAGTCCTGACCTCTAACCTCTGGCTTTTCACCTTACACCCCTGAGTCTTAATTGTAATACACATACATAGAGTGGCAAGAAAAAGTATGTGAACCCTTTGGAATTACCTGGATTTCTGCATAAATGATCATCAAATTTGATCTGATCTTCATCTAAGTTACAACAATAGACAAACACAATGTGCTTAAACTAATAACACACAAACAATTATATGTTTTCATGTCTTTATTGGTCATACCGTGTAAACATTCACAGTGCAGGGTAGGAAAAGTATGTCAAACCTTGGATTTAATAACTGGTTGACCCTCTTTTGGCAGCAATAAACTCAACCAAACGTTTTCTGTAGTTGTGGATCAGACCTGCACAGCGATCAGGAGGAATTTTGGACCATTCCTCTTTACAAAACTGTTTCAGTTCAGCAATATTCTTGTGAAGTCTTGTGTGAACTGCTCTCTTGAGGTCATGCCACTGCATCTCATTCGGGTTGAGGTCAGAACTCTGACTGGGCCACTCCAGAAGACGTATTTTCTTCTGTTGAAGCCATTCTGTTGTTGATTTACTTCTGTGTTTTTGGTTGTTGTCCTGTTGCATCACCCAACTTTTTCTTGCCACTGTAGGTGTGTGGTCAGTAGATGTGTGGTCAGTAGATGTGTGGTCGGTAGTTGTGTGATCAGTAGTTGTGTGGTCAGTAGTTGTTGTCAGTAGATGTGTGGTCAGTATATGTGTGGTCAGTAGATGTGGGATTTTGGTCAGTAGTTGTGTGGTCAGTAGTTGTCTGGTCAGTAGTTGTGTGGTCAGTAGTTGTGGTCAGTAGATGTGTGGTCAGTAGATGTGTGATTGTGGTCAGTAGTTGTGTGATTGTGGTCAGTAGTTGTGTGATTGTGGTCAGTAGTTGTGTGGTTTTGGTCAGTAGTTGTGTGGTCAGTAGATGTGTGGTCAGTAGATGTGTGGTCAGTAGTTGTGTGGTCAGTAGATGTGTGGTCAGTAGATGTGTGGTCAGTAGATGTGTGATTGTGGTCAGTAGTTGTGTGATTGTGGTCAGTAGTTGTATGATTGTGGTCAATAGTTGTGGTCAGAAGTTGTGTGGTCAGTAGATGTGTGGTCAGTATATGTGTGGTTTTGGTCAGTAGTTGTGTGTTCAGTAGTTGTGTGGTTGTGGTCTGTAATTGAGGTCAATAGTTGTGGTCAGTAGTTGTGTGGTTAGTAGATGTGTGGTCAGTAGATGTGTGGTTTTGGTCAGTAGTTGTGTGTTCATTAGTTGTGGTCAGTAATTGTGGTCAGTAGTTGTGGTCAGTAGTTGTGTGTTCATTAGTTGTGGTCAGTAATTGTGGTCAGTAGATGTGTGGTCAGTAGATGTGTGGTTTTGGTCAGTAGTTGTGTGTTCAGTAGTTGTGGTCAGTGGTTGTGTGGTCAGTGGTTGTGTGGTCAGTAGTTGTGTGGTCAGTAGTTGTCGGCAGAAGTTGTGTGGTTGTGGTTAGTAGTTGTGTGGTTGATGTCAGTAGATGTGTGGTCAGTAGTTGTGTGGTCAGTAGTTGTGGTCAGTAGCTGTGTAGCCAGTAGTTGTGTGGTCAGTAATTATGTGGTCACTAGTTGTGTGGTCAGTTGTTGTGTGGTTGTGGTCAGTAGTTATGTGTGGGCAGTAGTTGTGTGGTCAGTAATTATGTGGTCACTAGTTGTGTAGTTGTGTGATCAGTAGTTGTGTGGTCAGTAGTTGTGTGGTTGTGGTCAGTAGTTGTGTGTTCAGTAGTTGTGTGGTTGTGGTCAGTAGTTGTGTGGTTGTGGTCAGTAGTTGTGTGTTCAGTAGTTGTGTGGTCAGTAGTTGTGGTCAGTAGTTGTGTGGTTGTTGTCAGCAGTTGTGTGGTCAGTAGTTGTGGTCAGTAGGTGTGGTCACTAGTCAAGGTCACTAGTTGTGTGGTCAGTATTTGAGTGGTCAGTAGTGTAATTGTGGTCAGTTGTGTAATTGTGGTCAGTCGTTGTGGTCAGTAGTTGTGTAATTGTGGTCAGTAGTTGTGTAATTGTGGTTGTGTTGCAGGTTCTTTGGGCCCTACAGTATGGACGTGGTCACCAGCACAGCCTTCAGTGTGGACATTGACTCTCTGAACAACCCTTCAGACCCCTTCGTCACCAACATCAAGAAGATGCTCAAGTTTGACCTGTTCAACCCACTGTTCCTCCTAGTCGGTGAGACCACACACACACTGACAAAGACTTGTACTTTGTAATCATATAAAGTTGTATACTTTTCTATAAAAAGTTCCTCTCCTCTCCTTCTCCAGCTTTGTTTCCCTTCACTGGTCCTATCTTGGAGAAGATGAAGTTTTCTTTCTTCCCGACTGCGGTGACAGACTTCTTTTACGCCTCGCTGGCTAAGATCAAATCTGGACGTGACACTGGGAACACAACTGTAAACATGTTTTATATTTATATTTGATTGTTATGTTGATATTTTCATCTGTACATTTGGATTTGGATTGTAATATTCTGTATTTATTTATTATGTAACTATGGAATGTAACTAGTGATGGGCACCAATATGGAATGTCCATATCGATATCATGTTGGAATTTATAAACACTTTTATTGGGACCCAAATATCTCCATTCATATTAGAATCTTTTTCTGTTGGTTGTGATTGGTCCAGATCCAGTAAAATCTGTTTGTGTTGGTTGTGATTGGACCAGATCCATTAGAATCTGTTTCTGTTGGTTGTGATTGGACCAGATCCAGTCGAATATCTTTGTGTTGGTTGTGATTGGTCCAGATCCAGTAGAATCTGTTTGTGTTGGTTGTGATTGGTCCAGATCCAGTAGAATCTGTTTGTGCTGGTTGCGATTGGACCAGACCCAGTAGAATATGTTTGTGTTGGTTGCGATTGGACCAGATCCAGTAGAATCTGTTTGTGTTGGTTGTGATTGGACCAGATCCAGTAGATCTTTTTGTGTTGGTTGTGACTGGACCAGATACAGTATAATCTGTTTGTGTTGGTTGTGATTGGATGGATTTGACCTCATGTCTTTCTGCTTCCAGAGTCGGGTGGATTTCTTACAACTGATGATCGACTCTCAGAAAGGCAGCGACACAAAGACAGGAGAGGAGCAGACTAAAGGTACCTGTCCAAACACACCTGTAAACTATTTTTACAAACACACACCTGTAAACTACTGTTACAAACACACACCTGTAAATTACTGCTACAAACTCACACCTGTAAAGTACTGTTACAAACACACACCTGTAAGTACTGTTACAAACACACACCTGTAAATTACTGCTACAAACACACACCTGTAACTACTGTTACAAACACACACCTGTAAATTACTGCTACAAACACACACCTGTAACTACTGTTACAAACACACACTTGTAAACTACTGTTACCAACGCACACCTGTAAACTACTGTTACAAACACACACCTGGAAACTGCTGTTACCAACACACACCTGTTACAAACACACACCTGTAAACTACTGTTACAAACACACACCTGTTACAAACACACACCTGTAAACTACTGTTACAAACACACACCTGTTACAAACACACACCTGGAAACTGCTGTTACAAACACACACCTGTAAACTACTGTTACAAACACACACCTGTTACAAACACACACCTGTAAACTACTGTTACAAACACACACCTGTAGTTTACTGTTACAAACACACACCTGTTACAAACACACACCTGTAACCTACTGTTACAAACACACACCTGTAGATTACTGTTACAAACACACACCTGTTACAAACACACACCTGTTACAAACACACTCCTGTTATAAACACACACCAGTAAACTACTGCTACACACACCTGGAATCTCTCCTCTCCTCTCCTCTCCTCTCCCTCCACAGGACTGACTGATCATGAGATCTTGTCTCAGGCCATGATCTTCATCTTCGCTGGCTACGAGACCAGCAGCAGTACTATGAGTTTCCTGGCCTATAACCTGGCAACCAACCCCCATGCCATGACCAAACTGCAGGAGGAGATCGATACTGTGTTCCCCAACAAGGTAACCCCCACACCATGACCAAACTGCAGGAGGAGATAGATACTGTGTTCCCCAACAAGGTAACCCCCACACCATGACCAAACTGCAGGAGGAGATAGATACTGTGTTCCCCAACAAGGTAACCCCCATGCCATGACCAAACTGCAGGAGGAGATAGATACTGTGTAGGTGCCAGTTGTGGTGAGGTACTGATGTGTGTAACCCTGGTGTCAGAGTTGGTGAGGTACTGATGTGTGTGTAACCATGGTGCAGGCTCCAATCCAGTACGAAGCTCTGATGCAGATGGACTATTTGGACTGTGTGTTGAACGAGTCTCTGAGACTGTACCCCATCGCCCCGCGACTGGAGAGGGTCGCCAAGAAGACGGTGGAGATAAACGGCATCGTCATCCCCAAAGACTGCGTTGTCCTGGTTCCCACATGGAACCTCCACCGTGACCCAGAGATCTGGTCCGACCCTGAGGAGTTCAAACCAGAGAGGTACTGGACCGCACCGTAACCACAATCCAACCATAACACAACCTTAATACAACCACAGTACAACCATAACACAACCACAGCACAACCACAAAACAACCACAATTCAACCATAACACAACCACAGTACAAACTCAACTTCTACAACGTAACTACAGTGCATCATAGAACTGCAGTGTAATGTGTCTGAACCACAACCACAAATCAACTACAATACAATGTGTAATGTGTCTGCCCTCTTCCTGTCCAGGTTCAGTAAGGAGAACAAGGAGTCTATTGACCCGTACACGTACATGCCGTTTGGGGCGGGGCCCAGGAACTGTATCGGGATGCGCTTCGCCCTGATCATGATCAAACTGGCCATGGTCGAGATCCTCCAGAGTTTCACCTTCTCCGTCTGCGACGAGACCGAGGTGAGATGCACACCTGAGCAGACAGAATATGACATCATCAAACATCAGTATCATTCATAGATAGAGGCTGCACCTGCCGCAGCACCTGTTTAACATGGTCACCACCTGTTTTAACATGGTCACCGCCTGTTTTAACATGGTCAGCACCTGTTTTAACATGGTCACCACCTGTTTTAACATGGTCAGCACCTGTTTTACATGGTCACCACCTGTTTTAACATGGTCAGCACCTGTTTTAACATGGTCACCTCCTGTTTTAACATGGTCACCACCTGTTTTAACATGGTCAGCACCTGTTTTAACATGGTCACCGCCTGTTTTAACATGGTCACCACCTGTTTTAACATGGTCACCACCTGTTTTAACATGGTCAGCACCTGTTTTAACATGGTCAGTGCCTGTTTTGTCATGGTCACTGTCTGTTATTACATGGTCACCGCCTGTTTTATCATGGTCACTGCCTGTTTAACATGGTCACTGCCTGTTTTAACATGGTCACCACCTATTTTAACATGGGTACTGCCTGTTTTAACATGGTCACCGCCTATTTTAACATGGTCACCACCTGTTTTAACATGGTCACTGCCTGTTTTAACATGGTCACTGCCTGTTTTAACATGGTCACCGCCTATTTTAACATGGTCATTACCTGTTTTAACATGGTCACCGCCTGTTTTAACATGGTCACCGCCTGTTTTAACATGGTCACCGCCTATTTTAACATGGTCATTACCTGTTTTAACATGGTCACCACCTGTTTTAACATGGTCAGCACCTGTTTTAACATGGTCACCGCCTGTTTTAACATGGTCACCACCTGTTTTAACATGGTCAGCACCTGTTTTAACATGGTCATTACCTGTTTTAACATGGTCACCACCTGTTTTAACATGGTCAGCACCTGTTTTAACATGGTCACCGCCTGTTTTAACATGGTCACCACCTGTTTTAACATGGTCAGCACCTGTTTTAACATGGTCACCTCCTGTTTTAACATGGTCACCACCTGTTTTAACATGGTCACCACCTGTTTTAACATGGTCAGCACCTGTTTTAACATGGTCACCGCCTGTTTTAACATGGTCATCACCTGTTTTAACATGGTCACCGCCTGTTTTAACATGGTCACCGCCTGTTTTAACATGGTCACCGCCTGTTTTAACATGGTCATCACCTGTTTTAACATGGTCAGTGCCTGTTTTGTCATGGTCACTGTCTGTTATTACATGGTCACCGCCTGTTTTATCATGGTCACTGCCTGTTTAACATGGTCACTGCCTGTTTTAACATGGTCACCACCTATTTGAACATGGGTACTGCCTGTTTTAACATGGTCACCGCCTATTTTAACATGGTCACCACCTGTTTTAACATGGTCACTGCCTGTTTTAACATGGTCACTGCCTGTTTTAACATGGTCACCGCCTATTTTAACATGGTCATTACCTGTTTTAACATGGTCACCGCCTGTTTTAACATGGTCACCGCCTGTTTTAACATGGTCACCGCCTATTTTAACATGGTCATTACCTGTTGTAACATAGTCACCGCCTTTTGTAACATGGTCAGCGCCTGTTTTCACATGGTCACCATCTGTTTTAACATGGTCTGTTATTCTCTATAGATCATTTTGGACATGGACAACCAGGGTTCTGTTCTGTTCTGTTATTCTCTATAGATCATTTTGGACATGGACAACCAGGGTTCTGTTCTGTTCTGTTATTCTCTGTAGATCATTTTGGACATGGACAACCAGGGTTCTGTTCTGTTCTGTTATTCTCTGTAGATCATTTTGGACATGGACAACCAGGGTTCTGTTCTGTTCTGTGATTCTCTATAGATCATTTTGGACATGGACAACCAGGGTTCTGTTCTGTTCTGTTATTCTCTGTAGATCATTTTGGACATGGACAACCAGGGTTCTGTTCTGTTATTCTCTGTAGATCATTTTGGACATGGACAACCAGGGTTCTGTTCTGTTCTGTTATTCTCTGTAGATCATTTTGGACATGGACAACCAGGGTTCTGTTCTGTTATGTTATTCTCTGTAGATCATTTTGGACATGGACAACCAGGGTTCTGTTCTGTTATTCTTTCTCTATAGATCCCGTTGGAGATGGACAACCAGGGTCTGCTGATGCCAAAACGACCAATCAAACTGAGGCTGGAGCCCGTAGCAACACCCCTAGCAACACCACCACCACCTCTCTGAAGAGTCCAACAACGTGACCGAATGCAGGAGTACCCTACCCTACCCTAGAGCACCCTACCCTACCTTAGAATACCCTACCCTACCCTGGAGTACACTACCATCTATCTATCTATCTCTCTATCTCTCTTTCTATCTGTACTGAACAAAAATATAAATGCAACATGCAACAATTTCAAAGATTTTGCTGTTTTACAGTTCACATAATTAATTAGTCCCTAATCTATGGATTTCACATGACTGGGCAGGGGGCGCAGCCACGGGACCTATGCCTAGGAGGGCATAGGTCCCCCCAGCTGGGAGCCAGTCCGACCAACTGGGGAGCTAGGCTCAGCCAATCAGAATGAGTTTTGTCCCACAAAAGGGCTTTAATACAGACAGAAATAATCCTCGGCACGCCCTCTCGCCCCGCTAATGATCCCGCAGGTGAAGAAGCCGGATGTGGAGATCCTGGGCTGGCGTGGTTACATGTGTTCTGTGGTTGTGATGCTGGTTGGACGTACTGCCAAATTCTCTAAAACAACGTAGGAGGCGGCTTATGGTAGAGAAATGAACATTAAATTATCTGACAACATCTCTGGTGGACCTTCCTGCAGTCAGAATGCCAATTGCTGATTGTGGCATTGCGTTGTGTTGTGTGACAAAACTGCACATTTTAGAGTGGCCTTTTATTGTCCCCAACACAAGGTGCACCTGTGTAATGATCATGCTGTTTAATCAGCTTCTTGATATGCCACACTTGTCAGGTGGATGGACATCTTGACAATGGATAAAATTTGCATTTTGTGCGTCTGGAAATTTCTGGCATGTTTTATTTAGGCTCATGAAACATTTTGTTAAGTATATCACAATCTATCTATCTATCTATCTATCTATCTATCTATCTATCTATCTATCTATCGGCTACTGAATATTCTGTCCTTATTCTGGCTGGAATTCTCCTAGAATGTAGAACTCTAGCTGGTGTTCTCTAGAACGGTACTCTCATTCTGTTCCTCTGGGAGTTCTGCTGGCCAGTCATTCCAAAATAGAATCTATACTGTCTGTTGAAATGATCCCAGCAGCTGCTTTGTTTTAACTTTTATCACCACAAACCAATAAAAATCATCACACTAAAGAACAAAGTCGTCTGTGCATATTTATTAACATTCATAAGACAAAACTTAAGACACAAACACACACAAATATACATGAGAACAATCAATATAGATTGATTTGTGTTATTTATCAAGACATTCTGTATCTCTAATTTCATTCAGCTAGGCCTAATTGTAGTGTTACGACTCGTTTCTTTTCAGATCCCAATACCGCCCTTGTGTGGCCGTTGGATGTAAATACACAGCCCAGGTCCCATTACAAGCTATTAATCCACTTTCCACATGTTCCAGCTCTTGTACTTTCTGCATTGATAAACACAGTGCAGAGAATCTCTGGTCGCGAAGTTCACCTCCTTCACATAGAGCAAAGTTCACCTTCATATTCCGATACAAAACAAACAGTGATCAGCTCAAATTAAAAACGTTTCTCGTTCTGACCCGGAACCAATGCCACATGTCACGCTCATCTCTTCTGGTTCCTGGACCCGAGTATTAACCCTCTCCCTCCCAAGGGCATAGTCTGTTCAGGACCTTTTCAGGAAAGAAAAAATAAGAAAAACATTTTGAATCAGAAGATAATATTGCATCTTATAATCAGTTGGAATACCAGGTTCACGTCTTACGTCATACTTTATTTATCATCTAGTTTAACATATTTATCATCTAGTTTAATATATTTATCATCTAGTTTAATATATTTATCATCTAGTTTAATATATTTATCATCTAGTTTAATATATTTATCATCTAGTTTAATATATTTATCATCTAGTTTAATATATTTATCATCTAGTTTAATATATTTATCATCTAGTTTAAGATATTTGCCATCTAGTTTAAGATATTTATCATCTAGTTTAATATATTTATCATCTAGTTTAATATATTTATCATCTAGTTTAATATATTTATCATCTAGTTTAACATATTTATCATCTAGTTTAATATATTTATCATCTAGTTTAATATATTTATCATCTAGTTTAATATATTTATCATCTAGTTTAATATATTTGCCATCTAGTTTAAGATATTTGCCATATAGTTTAATATATTTGTCATCTAGTTTAATATATTTATCATCTAGTTTAATATATTTATCATCTAGTTTAATATATTTGTCATCTAGTTGAATATAATTATCATCTAGTTTAATGTATTTATCATCTAGTTTAATATATTTGCCATCTAGTTTAATATATTTTTATGTAATCTATGGCATTATTTAGGATGCTTATGACATAAGCTTCTACTATACTAAATAAAACAAATTATTAGAATAACAGTGTGGTTTCACATAAAACAATTTTGGAAATAGTTTGCCTTTAAACGGAAGCAAACGGAACGAAACGTATTAACTACCCCTATTTATCCAACATTAACAACATTTCTGCTCCGTTTGCTTCCATTTAGTTCTTAAACGTTACACGGTTTCCATAATGAATATGCCCCTACTCTCTCTTGTCGATCATTCACCAATTTAAACTCAATTTAAGGGGCTTTATTGGCATGGAAACATATGTTTACATTGCCAAAGCAAGTGGAATAGATAATAAACACAAGTGAAATAAGCAAAACAAATATTCAGTCAGTTGTACAACCAAATGCCTTCAACCGAAATTTGTCTTCCGCATTTAACCCAACCCCTCTGAATCAGAGAGGTGCGGGGGGCTGCCTTAATCGACATCCACGTCTTCGGCGCCCGGGAAACAGTGGGTTAACTGCCTTGTTCAGGGGCAGAACGACAGATTTGTACCTTGTCAGCTCGGGGATTCGAACTTGCAACCCTCCGGTTACACTCTAACCACTAGGCTACCTGCCGCCCCTATACACAGTGTTGTAATGATGTGCAAATAGTTAAAGTACAAAAGGGAAAATAAATCTCCCTGCTTCGCATTCACCTCTCACACAGTGTCCCTCTTATCTCTTTATTGCGTGTGTGTGTCGTGAACAACATTTGCCTGAGCAACAATAGTAGAATCGGAGGTTCGGTTTTCAAAATAAAAGTTACCAATTGAAATTGATGCAAACGGATACAAATAGAATCATGCTACAATTGGACAAGATAATTCTAAACAACTTTTGAATATTGATATATAAATTCAACAAAAGACAATAATTAGTTAATTTGACGCCCCCCCAAAAAATCTGTTGTGGTTGCACAGTGGATGTATAGTTTTCAGGACTGCAAAATACCTTCAATGTAGAGCCTTACCTATGGATATTGGGTTCACAACATGGGGTACCAGCCTACTCATTGACACCCACAGATTACAATTCTAAAGAGCTGACACAAATATTATCATCGCAGCTCTTATTGCAGGACTTTAACTGTTGGAAATCACCTCACAATTCAGCCTATGGTGCCTACTGACTTCTGAAGTCTAATACAGCCACAGTGGGACTTCAACTATTGTTTTTGGGTGTGTGTCAAATTAACTAGTTATTAACTACTTATTAACTACTTATTGTATCTTGTTTAATTCATAAAACAACATTCTAACCTTGTTTAGCATTATCTTGTCCAATTATGGCAGTATTACAGATCCGTTTGCATCAGTTTCAACATGGGAAGAGCAGCACACTGCTCTAACCCATCTGGACAAGAGGAATACCTATGTAAGAGTGCTGTTCATCGACTACAGCTCAGCATTTAACACCATAGTTCCCTCCAAGCTCGTCATTAAGCTCGAGACCCTAGGTCTCGACCCAGCCCTGTGCAACTGGGTCCAGGACCTCCTGACGGGCCGGCCCCAGGTGGTGAGGGTAGGAAACAACATCTCCACCCCGCTGATCCTCAACACTGGGGCCCCACAAGGGTGTGTTTTCAGCCCTCTCCTGTACTCCCTGTTCACCTATGACTGCGTGGCCATGCACGCCTCCAACTCAATCATCAAGTTTGCAGACGACACTACAGTGGTAGGCTTGATTACCAACAACGACGAGATGGCCTACAGGGAGGAGGTGAGGGCCCTTGGAGTGTGGTGTCAGGAAAATAACCTCTCACTCAATGTCAACAAAACAAAGGAGATGATCGTGGACTTCAGGAAACTGCAGAGGGAGCACCCCCCTATCCACATCAACGGGACAGTAGTGGAGAAGGTGGAAAGTTTTAAGTACCTCGGCGTAAACATCACGGACAAACTGAAATGGTCCACCCACACAGACAGCGTGGTAAAGAAAGCGCAACAGCGCCTCTTTAACCTCAGGAGGCTGAAGAAATTCGGCTTGTCACCAAAAACACTCACAAACTTCTACAGATGCACAATCGAGAGCACCGCCTGGTATGGCAACTGCTCCGCCCACAGCCGTAAGGCTCTCCAGAGGGTAGTGAGGACTGCACAACGCATCACCGGGGGTAAACTACCTGCCCTCCAGGACACCTACACCACCCGATGTCACAGGAAGGCCAAAAAGATCATCAAGGACAACAACCACCCGAGCCACTGCCTGTTCACCCCACTATCATCCAGAAGGCAAGGTCAGTACAGGTGCATCAAAGCTGGGACCGAGAGACTGAAAAACAGCTTCTATCTCAAGGCCATCAGACTGTTAAACAGCCATCACTAACATTGAGTGGCTGCTGCCAACATACTGACTCAAATCTCTAGCCACTTGAAATAATTGAAAATTGGATGTAACAAATGTATCACTAGCCACTTTAAACAATGCTTTATATAATGTTTACATATCCGACATTACTCATCTCATATGTATATACTGTACTCTATACCATCTACTGCATCTTGCCTATGCTGTTCTTCCATCGAGTCAAATCTCTAGCCACTTTAATAATTAAAAACTGAATGTAATAAATGTATCACTAGCCACTTTAAACGATGCCACTTTATATAATGTTTACATATCCTACATTACTCATCTCAAATGTATATACTGTACTCTATACCATCTACTGCATCTTGCCTATGCCGTTCAGCCATCGCTCATCCATATATTTACATGTACATACTCATATTCATTCCTTTACACTTGTGTGTATCAGGTAGTTGTTGTGAAATTGTTAGATTACTTGTTAGATACTACTGCATGGTCGGAACTAGAAGCACAAGCATTTCGCTACACTCGCATTAACATCTGCTAACCATGTGTATGTGACAAATAAAATTTGATTTGATTCGGGACTCTTATTTTGAAGGCTAACCGCATATTCCATTGGCTCATCATTATTCTAGTTAACATCACACAGGTGCTTTACCGACGGGGTACAATAATCACTTGTAACATGCACGGTCTCAAACAGAATACGGAGAAGAGCGACGGTCGGTAGTCGAGATCTGCCGCGTGCACAGTAGAACCACACTAGAACCGGACAGAAAAAACATCTCAGAACCTGTCATACCATCGGAGAAGTGAACTCGAAAGAGCCTGAGAGAAAACGGAACCTTTGTTTTCAGAAGCAGCAGGGAGCCGAACTGGAGGAAAGATGATGAGTTTTCTGCCGTACTTCTCCGCTGAGACCTGGACCCTCCTGGTCCTCCTCATCACCCTCATAGTAGTGTGAGGACTTACATCAAAACACATGTTATTTGTCACATTTATCCTAGTTAACCGGTGTAGACTAGCAGTGAAATGCTTAGTTAGAGGTCCTTTTCCAACAATGCAAGATAAGAAGATATATATTTTTTGTATACTCCTGTAGAACATATTTCTAGTTAACGTGTGTGTGTGTACAGGTACGGGTACTGGCCCTATGGTGTATTCACTAAGATGGGTATCCCTGGTCCCAAACCCCTACCTTACTTTGGCACAATGATGGAGTATAAAAAGGTTAGTACACATTCAGAATAAACATCTCTCTCATATTGTAAACAATAGTATTATTCCCCCCCCATGTAAAACAATACATTGAGAAGGAAAAAGAGGTCTAGCTGGTTGTTTGAACAATAGATAAATAAAATGTAATATGAGACATGATCAGTCTAGAAGTTGTGTTCTTGACCTTGGGGGCCATAGAAAAGAAGAAACCCTCCTCAACCCTCACCTGTTTCAGGTGTGTTCTCTGTTCAGGTGTAAGACACACCTACCTCCTAGGGCATGAATCAGCAGTTTATTTTCCTTTCTCTGTCTCTCTCTCTCTCTCTCTCTCTCTCTCTCTCTCTCTCTCTCTCTCTCTCTCTCTCTCTCTCTCTCTCTCTCTCTCTCTCTCTCTCTCTCTCTCTCTCTCTCTCACTCTGCAGGGCTTCACTAACTTTGACACAGAGTGCTTTCAGAAGTATGGGAGAATCTGGGGGTGAGTTCAGTTGGCTGTACCGTTCTAGGATGACTCACAACTGTATTGTGTTCTTTCCTTATAATTCATCACCTGCTTGAGCTGTCATGTGACCATGAGGAATAATAATAACATCAACAACAACCTGTATAAAAGACACCTGGGAGCCAGGAATCTTTCTGATTGAGAGGGGGTCAAATACTTATTTCCCTCATTAAAATGCAATTCCATTTATAACATTTTTCACATGCGTTTTTCTGGATTTTTTTGTTGTTATTCTGTCTCTCACTGTTCAAATAACCCTACCATTAAAATTATAGACTGATCATTTCTTTTTCAGTGTGCAAACGTACAAAATCAGCAGGGGATCAAATACTTTTTTCCCTCACTGTATATATATATATATATATATATATAGTGGTTAAAGCCAGGTGTGTTTGTCCTCTGTGAAGGATCTATGATGGGAGGCAGCCTGTTCTGTGTATCATGGACAAAAGCATGATCAAGACCGTCCTGATTAAAGAATGTTACAACATCTTCACCAACCGCAGGGTGAGACACACACACACACACACACACACACACACACACACACACACACACATTTGTGGCATTCATTATTCATGCATGTTAAAGTAGTGTGAATATTATGTAAATAAATTCAAATTAAATAATTTAATCGTTACAACTGTCCTTCATGATTTAGTACTTCCATCTGAACGGTGAGCTGTTTGATGCGGTGTCCCTCGCCGAGGACGATACATGGAAACGGATCCGCAGTGTCCTCTCACCTTCCTTTACCTCCGGACGACTAAAAGAGGTAGAACTATCCCTCCATCTCTCCCTTTCTGTGTTTTATCTACTTGTTATAAACGCTTTATAGCTTGTTATAAACCCTTTATTAACTCATTATAGCTTGTTATAAACTCTTTATTAACTCATTATAGCTTGTTATAAACTCTTTATTAACACATTATAGCTTGTTATAAACTCTTTCTTAACTCATTATAGCTTGTTATAAACTCTTTATTAACACATTATAGCTTGTTATAAACTCTTTCTTAACTCATTATAGCTTGTTATAAACTCTTTATTAACTCATTATAGCTTGTTATAAACTCTTTATAAACTCATTATAGCTTGTTATAAACTCTTTATAAACTCATCATGACTTGTTATAAACTCTTTATAAAGTTTTTATAGCTTGTTATAAACTCGTTATAAACTCTTTATAGCTTGTTATAAACTCTTTATAGCTTGTTATAAACTCTATATAAACTCATTATAGCTTGTTATAAACTCATTATAGCTTGTTATAAACTCTATATAAACTCATTATAGCTTGCTATAAACTCTATATAAACTCATTATAGCTTGTTATAAACTCACTATAGCTTGTTATAAAGTCTTCATCAAATCTACATAAACTCATTATAGCTTCATCATATTTAGCAGATGTGGGTGCAGTGAAATGCTTGTGTTCCTAGCTCCAACAGAGCAGTAATATCTAACAATACAGAACAATACACACAACTCTAAAAGTAAAATAATGGAATTAAGAAATATAGAAATATTAGGATGAGCAATGTTGAAGTCTGGAGTATAAAATTATAGATATGTATATATGTGATGTGATGTATAGACATTATGGACAGTATGTGGATAGAATATATAGCAAATCTGTAGAAATACATGGATGGAATAGTATATATACAACAATAGCTAAATAGGATGAGCTTTGACTAGAAACAATATATACAGTGCATTCGGAAAGTATTCAGACCCTTTGACTTTTTCCACATTTTGTTACGTTACAGCCTTACTCTAAAATTGATAAAATAATTTTTTTCCCTCATCAATCTACTACACACAATACCCCATAACAATGAAGCGGAAGCCATTTTTTCTTTACATTTTTGCAAATTTATTAAAAATAGAAAAATTGATACCTTATTTACATAATTATTCAAAGTTGGAGTCATGCGTCCTCTGAAACATGACCCGCCTGACCACCTACATCCTGTTTCACCCGGATGTCAGCAGCACTAATGTGAAACACCTGACCACCTACTTCTTGCTTGACCCGGATGTCAGCAGCACTACTAATGTGAAACACCGTTCGACTGACAACCGGTGTCAGCTTGCAAGCGTCCGGCCCTGTCACACGGAGTCGCTAGAGCACGATAAGCCAAGGTCCCGGACAACGCTGGGCCAACTGTGTGCCATCCTATGGGGTTCACGGTCACGGTCGGTTGTGACACAGCCTGGGATCGAACACCAGGCGGTGCAGTGCTTTTGACCGCTGCGCCACCCAGGACCCCCATCTTATTCATTCTAATGACATGCTTGAATCATAATATAGGAGGAGAATTAGATGCAGATGGCTTTCACTTCTCTTCACGAAGATTTAATGGTTATTTGGGTCTGAATTAATAACTGCTATAGCTTACCACCATTGCGTGTTCGCTCTTCTTTCAAACTACCCATGATTTATTTTGGCTGCTGTATTTAACATTCAGCAAACAAGAGCTTGCATCCCTCTTCGATCAGTCTATTTGTATAGGAAATGAAACAACAACAAAAATGTCCAGCAAGCTATTCTGTTCTAGCTTTTCCTGTATGGGAATCCAAGAGCTAAGGAGCGTAATTTACCGGTTTCTCTCAGTTATTTATCCAGGAAAAGGGAGTGGTTTTGTGCGGTAAATCTCGGTAACCCGGGTTATGGCCATTCAACCCTAATCATGAAGCAGCACTCTGTTAACCTCTCTCTCTCTCTCTCTCTCTCTCTCTCTCTCTCTCTCTCTCTCTCTAGATGTTTGGTATCATGAAGCAGCACTCTTCTAACCTGCTGAACGGAATGAAGAAGCAGGCAGATAAAGACCAGGCCATTGAAGTGAAGGAGTGAGTCCTGACCTCTAACCTCTGACTGTTCACCTTATACCCCTTAGTCTTAATTGTAATACACATACATATATATTATATACATATAAATATATATATATATATATCACATACACTAGCGTTCAAAAGTTTGGGGTCACTTAGAAATGTCCTTGTTTTTTGTCCATTTAAATAACGTCAAATTGATCAAAAATACAGTGTAGACATTGTTAATGTTGTAAATGACTATTGTAGCTGGAAGCAACAGATTTTTTATGGAGTATCTACATAGCTGTACAGAGGCCCATTATCAGCAACCATCACTCCTGTGTTCCAACGGCACGTTGTGTTAGCTACGTTGTACTACTCCCTTCACAGAACAGTGCAAACGGGCTCTAGACAGAATAGAAAGAGGAGTGGGAGGCCCTGGTGCACAACTGAGCAAGTACATTTGAGTGTCTAGTTTGAGAAACAGACGCATCACAAGTCCTCAACTGGCAGCTTCATTAAATAGTACCCGCAAAACACCAGTCTCAACGTCAACAGTGAAGAGGCGACTCCGGAATGGTGGCCTTCTAGGCAGAGTTGCAAAGAAAAAGCCATATCTCAGACTGGCCAAGAAAAAGAAACGATTAAGATGGGCAAAATAACACAGACACTGGTAAGAGGAACTCTGCCTAGAAGGCCAGCATCCCGGAGTCGCCTCTTCACTGGTGACGTTGAGACTGATGTTTTGCGGGTACTATTTAATGAGGCTGCCAGCTGGTCAGTAGTTTTAGTCAGTAGTTGTGTGGTCTAGAGGTCGGACGATTATATTGCAATCCATGAGGAGACTGAGTGGCAATGCAGTGCCTGTTAATTTATCATCGAATCACAGCCTACTTCAACTTGATGATTTAAAAAAAGCGCATTCGCAAAAATGTACGTAACCATGAACATCAATGCCTTTCTTCAAAACAATACACAAGTACATTTATTAGCCTGCATATGTAGTTAAAAGAAATTCATGTTAGCAGGCAATATTAACTAGGGAAATTGTGTCACTTCTCTTGCGTTCAGTGTAAGCAGAGTCAGGGTATATGCAGCAGTTTGGGCCGCCTAGCTCGTTGTGAACTGTTGAAAGGCCATTTATTCTGAATTTTACTTATATGACATAACATTGAAGGTTGTGCAATGTAACAGTAATATTTAGACTTAGGGATGCCACCCGATCGATAAAATACGGAACGGTTCCGTATTTCAGTGAAATAATAAAGTTTTGTTTTCTAAATGAGAGGTTCTGGATTTGACCATATTAAAACCTCTCAGGGATTGCTGGGGCGCTAGCGCCCCAATCCCGACTCTACCAGGTGAAATGCAAGGCGCCAAATTCAAAATCCAAAAGTTGAATTATTAAACATCCACCAATATACAAGTGTTCCATACTCATGAAAAGCTCTGTTTCATGGCAATATCACAGTGTTGTCAGATTTCAAAAAGGCTTTACGGCGAAAGCAGCACATTTGATTGTTTCAGAGTAGCACCTCACATATTTTTCCCATAGCCTTGAATCCATTAGCCATCATGGCACACACATAACACATTTCACAGCGAAAACAAATCAATTACCTGTTGAAGAACTTCTGCTGAGGTCATCCTAAGTGTCCAACGAAGACAATCCATGGTTCTTTTGTTAGAAAAAGTAATGTATTTTATCCATAAATCTCCATTTGGTTCGTGGCGTTATAATCAGAAACGACAGCCTCCACTCCTCCATTGAAACGTGACGAGAGCTCGTTCATCTTATACCTATAAACTTGTCCAAGAACAATCAAACATAGTTTTAAATGTATCCTTAGGAACACTTTTACGTATATTTACTATTATAAATCAACCGGAATATAAACTGATCGATAAAGACGGTAAAAAAGACACTGCGTGCCTTGTCGGGAGCGCGCACTGGGTACTGTTACTGACATAAAAAGTACACTTCCTGGTTTGCTCTTCTTCTCTGGTCTAAAGCATCAAAAATGAAAATTTACACTGTCTCGAGACTGTTGACATCTAAAGGAAGCGATGGGTACTGCATTCATATGCCCTTATATGGTCATTTTCATGAGGGAGGGGTTCCAAATGAGCAATGTGTCAAAATCACTTTTTCCAGGACAGAAATTCCTCAGGGTTTCGCCTGCCATATATTTCTGTTTTACTCACAGACAAATGGTTAACACTTTTGGAAAATTCAGAGAGTTTCCTATCCAATGGTAATATGTGCATATCCTATTTTCTGGGCCTGAATGGGAGGCATTTTACTTTGGGCACACCAGGCTCTCCAAAACCGTCACCTCGGGAGCCACTCCCTACGAAGTTAACGACCAAAGGCTCGTATTTCTGTGTGTTTATTATATTATAATTAAGTCTATGATTTGATATTTGATAGAGCAGTCTGACTGAGCGGTGGTAGGCAGCAGCAGCCTCGTAAGCATTCATTCAAACAGCAGCTCTTAGCAATGCTGGGATGCACAGCGCTGTTTATGACTTCAAGCCTAAAGTGCCTATAAGAACATCCAATAGTCAAAGGTATATGAAATACAAACGGTTTAGAGAGAAATTGTCCTATAATTCCTATAATAACTACAACTTAAAACTTCTTAACTGGGAATATTGAAGACTCATGTTAAAAGGAACCACCAGCTTTCATATGTTCTCGTGTTCTGACCAAGGAACTTAAACGTCAGCTTTTAACATGGCACATATTGCACTTTGACTTTCTTCTCCAACACTGTGTTTTTGCATTATTTAAACCAAATTGAACATGTTTCATTATTGAGACTAAATAGATTTTATTTATGTATTATATTAAGTTAAAATAAAAGTGTTAATTCAGTATTGTTGTAATTGTCATTTATTACAAATATATATATATATATATATATATATATATAAGATCGACCGATTAATCTGTATCAGCTTTTTTTGGTCCTCCAATAATCAGTATCGGCAATCGGTCGACCTCTAGTGTGGTCAGTAGTTGTGTGGTTGCGGTCAGTGGTTGCGGTCAGTAGTTGTGTGGTCAGTAGTTGTGGTACGTACAGAAAAAGTATGTGAACCCTTTGGAATTACCATCAAATTTGATCTGATCTTCATCTAAGTCACAACAATAGACAAACACAGTCTGCTTAAACTAATAACACACAAACAATTATACGTTTTTATGTCTTTATTCACAGTGTAGGGTGGAAAGAAGTGTGTGAACCCTTGGATTTCTTAACTGGTTGACCCTCCTTTAGCAGCAATAACTTCAACCAAACGTTTTCTGCAGTTGTGGATCAGACCTGCACAACGGTCAGGAGGAATTTCGGACCATTCCTCTTTACAAAACTGTTTCAGTTCAGCAATATTCTTAGGATGTCTGGTGTGAACCGCTCTCGAGGTCATGCCACAGCATTTGAAATCGGTTTGAGGTCAGGACTGACTGGACCACTCCAGAAGGTGTATTTTCTTCTCTTGAAGCCATCTTGTGCAAGTCAACAATTCTTCATCTTAGGTCTTCTGAGACCTCTTTTGTTCGAGGCATGGTTCACATCAAAGTCAAAGTCACCATTATTAGTCAGTTGTACAACCAAATGCCTTCAACCGAAATGTTTCTTCCGCATTTAACCCAACCCCTCTGAATCAGAGAGGTGCGGGGGGCTGCCTTAATTGACATCCACGTCTTTGGCGCCCGGGGAACAGTGGGTTAACTGCCTTGTTCGGGGGCAGAACGACAGATTTTTTTCCTTGTCAGCTCGGGGATTCGAACTTGCAACCCTCCGGTTACAAGTCCAACACTCTAACCACTAGGCTACCTGCCGCCCCAGGTAGCCTAGTGGTCATCAGGCAATGCTTCTTGTGAATAACAAACTCACATTTTGTGAGTGTTTTTTATAGGGCAGGGCAGCTCTAACCAACATCTCCAGTCTCGTCTCATTGATTGGACTCCAGGTTAGCTGACTCCTGACTCCAATTAGCTTTTGGAAAAGTCATTAGCCTAGGGGTTATCATACTTTTTCCAACCTACACTGTGAATGTTTAAATGATGTATTCAATATAGAGAAAAAAGTGTTATTAGTTTAAGCAGACTGTGTGTCTATTGTTGTGACTTAGATGAAGATCAGATAACATTTTATAATGAATTTATTCAGAAATCCAGGTAATTCCAAAGGGTTCACATACTTTTTCTTGCCACTGTAGTTGTGTGGTCAGTAGATGTGTGATTGTGGTCAGTAGTTGTGGTCAGTAGTTGTGTGAATGTGGTCAGTAGATGTGTGGTCAGCAGTTGTGTGTTCAGTGGTTGTGGTCTGTAGTTGTGGTCAGTAGTTGTGTGGTCAGTAGTTGGTGTTGTGTGGTTGTTGTTGTGTGGTTGTCGTCAGTTGTTGTGTGGTCAGTAGTTGTGTGGCCAGTAGTTGGCGTCAGTAGTTGTGTGGTTGGGTGGTCAGTAGTTGTTGTCAGTAATTGTGGTCACTAGTTGTGTTGTCAGTAGTTGTGTGGTCAGTGGTTGTGGTCATTAGTTTTGTTGTCGGTAGTTGTGGTCAGTAGTTGTGTGGTCAGTAGTTGTATGGTCTGTAGTTGTATGGTCGGTAGTTGTGTGGTCACTAGTTGTGTGGTCAGTAGTTGTGTGGTTGTGGTCAGTAGTTGTGTGGTCAGTGGTTGTGGTCACTAGTTGTGTGGTCAGTAGAGTGTGGTCAGTAGTTGTGTGGTTGTGGTCAGTAGTTGTCGTCGGTAGTTGGGTAGTTGTGGTCAGTAGTTGTGTGGTCAGTAGTTGTGCGGTCAGTAGTTGTGTAGTCAGTAGTTGTGTGGCTGTGGTCAGTAGTTGTGGTCAGTAGTTGTGTAATTGTGGTCAGCAGTTGTGTAATTGTGGTCAGTCGTTGTGGTCAGTAGTTGTGTATTTGTGGTCAGTAGTTGTGTAATTGTGGTCAGCAGTTGTGTAATTGTGGTCAGTCGTTGTGGTCAGTAGTTGTGTAATTGTGGTCAGTAGTTGTGTAATTGTGGTTGTGTTGCAGGTTCTTTGGGCCCTACAGTATGGACGTGGTCACCAGCACAGCCTTCAGTGTGGACATTGACTCTCTGAACAACCCTTCAGACCCCTTCGTCACCAACATCAAGAAGATGCTCAAGTTTGACCTGTTCAACCCACTGTTCCTCCTAGTCGGTGAGACCACACACACACGGACACAGACTTGTACTTTGTAATCATATAAAGTTGTATACTTTTCTATAAAACGTTCCTCTCCTCTCCTTCTCCAGCTTTGTTTCCCTTCACTGCTCCTATCTTGGAGAAGATGAAGTTTTCTTTCTTCCCGACTGCGATGACAGACTTCTTTTACGCCTCGCTGGCTAAGATCAAATCTGGACGTGACACTGGGAACCCAAATGTAAACATGTTTTATATTTAAATTGGACTGTTATGTTGATATTTTCATCTGTATTGTAATATTCTGTAATAATGTAACTATGGAATGTAACTAGTGATGGGCACCAATATGGAATGTCCATATCGATATCATGTTGGAATTTAAACACTTTTATTGGGACCCAAATATCTCCATTCATATTAGAATCTGTTTGTGTTGGTTGTGATTGGACCAGATCCAGTGGAATATGTTGGAGTTGGTTGTGATTGGACGGACTTGACCTCATGTCTTTCTGCTTCCAGAGTCGGGTGGATTTCTTACAGCTGATGATCGACTCTCAGAAAGGCAATGACACAAAGACAGGAGACGAACAGACTAAAGGTACCTGCCAAACATTCATCTGGAAACTATTTTTACAAACACACACCTGTAAATTACTGCTACAAACACACACCTGTTACAAACACACACCTGTTACAAACACATACCTGTAAACTACTGTTACAAACACACACCTGTAAATTACTGCTACAAACACACACCTGTTACCAACACACACCTGGAAACTATTTTTACAACCACACACCTGTAAATTACTGCTACAAACACACACCTGTTACAAACACACACCTGTAAACTACTGTTACAAACACACACCTGTAAACTACTGTTACAACCACACACCTGTAAACAACTGCTACACACACCTGATATCTCTCTCGCTCTCGCTCTCACTCAATCTCTCTCACTCTCTCCCTCTCTCCCTCCACAGGACTCACTGATCATGAGATCTTGTCTCAGGCCATGATCTTCATCTTCGCCGGCTACGAGACCAGCAGCAGTACTATGAGTTTCCTGGCCTATAACCTGGCAACCAACCCCCATGTCATGACCAAACTGCAGGAGGAGATCGATACTGTGTTCCCCAACAAGGTAACCCCCACACCATGACCAAACTGCAGGAGGAGATAGATACTGTGTTCTCCAACAAGGTAACACCAACACCATGACCAAACTGCAGGAGGAGATCGATACTGTGTTCCCCAACAAGGTAACCCCCACACCATGACCAAACTGCAGGAGGAGATAGATACTGTGTTCCCCAACAAGGTAACCCCCACACCATGACCAAACTGCAAGAGGAGATAGATACTGTGTTCCCCAACAAGGTAACCCCCACACCATGACCAAACTGCAGGAAGAGATAGATACTGTGTGGGTGCCAGTTGAGGTACAGATGTGTGTGTAACCCTGGTGTCAGATTTGGTGAGGTTCTGATTTGTATGTAACCACGGTGCCAGATATGGTGAGGTTCTGATTGTATGTAACCACGGTGCCAGATATGGTGAGGTCCGGATGTGTATGTAACCACGGTGCCAGATATGGTGAGGTTCTGATTGTATGTAACCACGGTGCCAGATATGGTGAGGTTCTGATTGTATGTAACCACGGTGCCAGATATGGTGAGGTTCTGATTGTATGTAACCACGGTGCAGGCTCCAATCCAGTACGAAGCTCTGATGCAGATGGACTATTTGGACTGTGTGTTGAACGAGTCTCTGAGACTGTACCCCATCGCCCCGCGACTGGAGAGGGTCGCCAAGAAGACAGTGGAGATCAACGGCGTCGTCATCCCCAAAGACTGCGTTGTCCTGGTTCCCACATGGACCCTCCACCGTGACCCAGAGATCTGGTCCGACCCTGAGGAGTTCAAACCAGAGAGGTACTGGACCGCACCGTAACCACAATCCAACCATAACACAACCTTAATACAACCACAGTACAACCATAACACAACCACAATTCAACCATAACACAACCACAATACAAACACAAGAGCGGTACTACATTTTGCTACAACGTAACTACAGTGTATCATAGTACTGCAGTGCAATGTGTTATGTGTCTGATCCACAACCACAAATCAATTACAATACAATGTGCAATGTGTCTGCCCGCTCCCTGTCCAGGTTCAGTAAGGAGAACAAGGAGTCTATTGACCCGTACACGTACATGCCGTTTGGGGCGGGGCCCAGGAACTGTATCGGGATGCGCTTCGCCCTGATCATGATCAAACTGGCCATGGTCGAGATCCTCCAGAGTTTCACCTTCTCCGTCTGCGACGAGACCGAGGTGAGATAATCACCTGAGCAGACAGAATATGACATCATCAAACATCAGTATCATTCATAGATAGGGGCTGCACTTGCCGCAGCACCTGTTTTACATGGTCACCACCTGTTTTAACGTGGTCACCGCCTGTTTTAACATGGTCACCGCCTGTTTTAACATGGTCACCGCCTGTTTTAACATGGTCACCGCCTGTTTTAACATGGTCACCGCCTGTTTTAACATGGTCACCACCTGTTTTAACATGGTCACCACCTGTTTAACATGGTCACCACCTGTTTTAACATGGTCACCACCTGTTTTCACATGTACCTGTTTTAACGTGGTCACCGCCTGTGGTGATCAAATGTTTGAATATGGTCATCACCTTTTTTAACATGGACCTGGTTTAACATGGTCACCACCTGCCTGTTTTAACATGGCCACCACCTGTTTTAACATGGCCACCACCTGTTTTAACATGGTCACCACCTGTTTAACATGGTCACCACCTGTTTTAACATGGTCACCACCTGTTTTCACATGTACCTGTTTTAACGTGGTCACCGCCTGTGGTGATCAAATGTTTGAATATGGTCATCACCTTTTTTAACATGGACCTGGTTTAACATGGTCACCACCTGTTTTAACATGGCCACCACCTGTTTTAACATGGCCACCACCTGTTTTAACATGGTCACCACCTGTTTTAACATGGTCACAACCTGTTTTCACATGTACCTGTTTTAACGTGGTCACCGCCTGTGGTGATCAAATGTTTGAATATGGTCATCACCTTTTTTAACATGGACCTGGTTTAACATGGTCACCACCTGTTTTAACATGGTCACCACCTGTTTTAACATGGCCACCACCTGTTTTAGCATGGTCACCACCTGTTTTACATGGTCACCACCTGTTTTAACATGGTCACCACCTGTTTTAACATGGTCACCACCTGTTTTAGCATGGTCACCACCTGTTTTAACATGGTCATCACCTGTTTTCACATGTACCTGTTTTAACATGGTCACCACCTGTTTTCACATGTACCTGTTTTAACGTGGTCACCGCCTGTGGTGATCAAATGTTTGAATATGGTCATCACCTTTTTTAACATGGACCTGGTTTAACATGGTCACCACCTGTTTTAACATGGCCACCACCTGTTTTAACATGGCCACCACCTGTTTTAACATGGTCACCACCTGTTTTAACATGGTCACAACCTGTTTTCACATGTACCTGTTTTAACGTGGTCACCGCCTGTGGTGATCAAATGTTTGAATATGGTCATCACCTTTTTTAACATGGACCTGGTTTAACATGGTCACCACCTGTTTTAACATGGTCACCACCTGTTTTAACATGGCCACCACCTGTTTTAGCATGGTCACCACCTGTTTTACATGGTCACCACCTGTTTTAACATGGTCACCACCTGTTTTAACATGGTCACCACCTGTTTTAGCATGGTCACCACCTGTTTTAACATGGTCATCACCTGTTTTCACATGTACCTGTTTTAACATGGTCATCACCTGTTTTAGCATGGTCACCACCTGTTTTAACATGGTCACCACCTGGTTTAACATGGTCACCACCTGTTTTAGCATGGTCACCACCTGTTTTAACATGGTCACCACCTGTTTTAGCATGGTCACCACCTGTTTTAACATGGTCACCACCTGTTTTAGCATGGTCACCACCTGTTTTAACATGGTCACCACCTGTTTTAGCATTGTCACCACCTGTTTTAACATGGTCATCACCTGTTTTCACATGTACCTGTTTTAACATGGTCATCACCTGTTTTAGCATGGACACCACCTTTTTTAGCATGGTCACCACCTGTTTTAGCATGGTCATCACCTGTTTTCACATGTACCTGTTTTAACATGGTCACCACCTGTTTTAGCATGGTCACCACCTGTTTTAGCATGGTCACCACCTGTTTTAACATGGTCACCACCTGTTTTAGCATGGTCACCACCTGTTTTAACATGGTCATCACCTGTTTTCACATGTACCTGTTTTAACATGGTCATCACCTGTTTTAGCATGGTCACCACCTGTTTTAACATGGTCACCACCTGTTTTAACATGGTCACCACCTGTTTTAACATGGTCATCACCTGTTTTCACATTTCCCTGTTTTAACATGGTCACCACCTGTTTTAGCATGGTCATCACCTGATTTCACATGGTCCCAACGTCCAAAGATCACCCCAATGCAATACACAGAACACACACTCCCACATAGCTCACGCACACACACACACACACACACACACACACACACACACACACACACACACACACATAATTTTACAACCAGCTAGTTGGAGATAATTTTACATACAGTGAGGGAAAAAAGTATTTGATCCCCTGCTGATTTTGTACGTTTGCCCACTGACAAAGAAATTATCAGTCTATAATTTTAATGGTAGGTTTATTTGAACAGTGAGAGACAGAATAACAACAAAATAATCCAGAAAAACGCATGTGAAAAATGTTATAAATTGATTTGCATTTTAATGAGGGAAATAAGTATTTGACCCCCTCTCAATCAGAAAGATTTCTGGCTCCCAGGTGTCTTTCATACAGGTTACGAGCTGAGATTAGGAGCACACTCTTAAAGGGAGAGCTCCTAATCTCATCTTGTTACCTGTATAAAAGACATCTGTCCACAGAAGCAATCAATCAATCAGATTCCAAACTCTCCACCATGGCCAAGACCAAAAAGCTCTCCAAGGATGTCAGGGACAAGATTGTAGACCTACACAAGGCTGGAATGGGCTACAAGACCATCGCCAAGCAGCTTGGTGAGAAGGTGACAACAGTTGGTGCTATTATTCGCAAATGGAAGAAAACAAAATAACTGTCAATCTCCCTCAATCTCTACACGGGAGGATCTTGTCAATGATCTCAAGGCAGCTGGGACCATAGTCACCAAGAAAACAATTGGTAACACACTATGCCGTGAAGAACTGTAAACCTACAGCGCCCTCAAGGTCCCCCTGCTCAAGAAAGCACATATACATGCCCGTCTGAAGTTTGCCAATGAACATCTGAATGATTCAGAGGACAACTTGGTGAAAGTGTTGTGGTCAGATGAGACCAAAATGGAGCTCTTTGGCATCAACTCAACTCGCCGTGTTTGGAGGAGGAGGAATGCTGCCTATGACCCCAAGAACACCATCCCCACCGTCAAACATGGAGGTGGAAACATTATGCTTTGGGGGTGTTTTTCTGCTAAGGGGACAGGACAACTTCACCGCATCAAAGGGACGATGGACGGGGCCATGTACCGTCAAATCTTGGGTGAGAACCTCCTTCCCTCGGCCAGGGCATTGGGTCGTGATTGGGTATTCCAGCATGACAATGACCCAAAACACACGGCCAAGGCAACAAAGGAGTGGCTCAAGAAGAAGCACATTAAGGTCCTGGAGTGGCCTAGCCAGTCTCCAGACCTTAATCCCATAGAAAATCTGTGGAGGGAGCTGAAGGTTCGAGTTGCCAAACGTCAGCCTCGAAACCTTAATGACTTGGAGAAGATCTGCAAAGAGGAGTGGGACAAAATCCCTCCTGAGATGTTTGCAAACCTGGTGGCCAACTACAAGAAACGTCTGACCTCTGTGATTGCCAACAAGGGTTTTGCCACCAAGTACTAAGTCATGTTTTACAGAGGGGTCAAATACTTATTTCCCTCATTAAAATGCAAATCAATTTATCTCCTGTTGGAGGTGGCAAACCAGGGTTATGTTATGTTCTGTTATTCTCTATAGATCCCGTTGGAGATGGACATCCAGGGTATGCTGATGCCCAAACGACCAATTAAACTGAGGCTGGAGCCCCGTAGCAACACCCCTAGCAACACCACCACCACCTCTCTGAAGAGTCCAACAACGTGACCAAATGCAGGAGCACCCTACCCTAGAGCACCCTACCCTAGAGCACCCTACCCTAGAGCACCCTACCCTACCCTAGAGCACCCTACCCTGGAGTACCCTACCCTGGAGTACCCTACAGCACCCTACCCTACCCTGGAGTACCCTACCCTGGAGTACCCTACCCTGGAGTACCCTACCCTAGAGAACCCTACCCTGGAGCACCCTACCCTACCCTAGAGCACCCTACCCTACCCTGGAGCACCCTACCCTGCAGCACCCTGCCCTAGAGTTCCCTACCCTAGAGCACCCTACCCTACCCTAGATCACCCTACCCTAGAGCACCCTACCCCACCGTAGAACACCCTACCTTTCAATAGAGAAACCTACCCTAGAACACTCTACCTTACCCTAGAGCACCCCACCCTACCCTAGAGCACTCCACCCTACCCTAGAGCACCCCACCCTACCCTAGAGCACCCCACCCTACCCTAGAGCATCCTACCCTACCCTAGAATACCCTACCCTACAGTACCCTAACCTAGAGTACCCTACCATACCCTGGAGGACCCTACCCTACCCTAGAGTACCCTACCATACCCTGGAGGACCCTACCCTACCCTAGATGACCCTACCCTGGAGTACCCTACCCTACCCTACCCTAGAGCACCATACCCTACCCTGGAGTACCATCCCCTAGAAAACCTTACCCTGGAGTACGCTACCCTACCCTAGAGCTCCCTACCCTAGAACACCCTACCCTAGAGCACCTTACCCTACCCTAGAACACCCTACCCCAGAGTAACTTACCCTACCCTACCTGGAGAACCCTGCCCTAGAGTACCCAGCCCTAGAGTACCCTACCCTAGAGTACCCTTCCCTATCTATCTATATATCTATCATATATGAGTCTATCTATCTATACTGAACAAAAAATGCTCACTAACAGGGATGTAAACAGATTTGTGGACATTTGAGATAAATAGGATTTTTGTGCATATGGAACATTTCTGGGATGTTTTATTTCAGCTCATGAAACATTTTTGTTAAGTATATCACAGTCATTTCACTCTATCACTCTATCACTCTATCTATCGGCTAGTGAATATTCAGTCCTTACCCTAACCCTGCTATAGGCTACTGAATATTCAGTCCTTACTCTGCTATAGGCTACTGAATATTCAGTCCTTACCCTAACCCTGCTATAGGCTACTGAATATTCAGTCCTTACCCTAACCCTGCTATAGGCTACTGAATATTCAGTCCTTACCCTAACCCTGCTATAGGCTACTGAATATTCAGTCCTTACTCTGCTATAGGCTACTGAATATTCAGTCCTTACCCTAACCCTGCTATAGGCTACTGAATACTCAGCCCTTACCCTGCTATAGGCTACTGAATACTCAGGCTGGGATTCAATAGGCTACTTTATATGATAATAAGACTGCATTCACGATGAATGTAGGATATGTCAGTTCAATCAGAAATGACCTTTAAAATGTCACATAGCTGACAAAGCGCTGGGATTGAGTCCTGGTCTCATGCTTGGTTTGAGTAGGGCTCAGAAACCCATTTCCACCAGATGACAGAACGATAGTAATACTGAAGGTGCGTTATGGGTACATGTCTTGTTATAGTTAGACACCAGGAGGTATTAAATCCATGGCATCATGTCTGGATCCTGCACACTACTGGCTGGTGGCTGGAATTCTCCTAGAATGTAGAACTCTAGCTGGTGTTCTCTAGAACGGTACTCTCATTCTGTTCCTCTGGGAGTTCTGCTGTCCAGTCATTCCAAAATAGAATCTATACTGTCTGTTGAAAGGATCCCAGCAGCTGCTTTGTTTAAACTTTAATCACCACAGACCAATAAAAAATCAAACTAAAGAACAAGGTCGTCTGTGTATTTATTAAAATTCATAAGACAAAACGTAAGACACAAACACACACAAATATACATGAGAACAATCAATATATATTGATTTGTGTTATTTATCAAGACATACTGTATCTCTAATGTCATTCAGCTAGGCCTAATTGTAGTGTTACGACTCGTTTCTTTTCAGATCCCAATACCGCCCTTGTGTGGCCGTTGGATGTAAATACACAGCCCAGGTCCCATTACAAGCGATTAATCCACTTTCCACATTTTCCAGCTCTTGTACTTTCTGCATTCATAAACACAGTGCAGAGAATCTCTGGTCGCGAAGTTCACCTCCTTCACATAGAGAAAAGTTCATATTCTGATACAAAACAAACAGTGATCAGCTCAAATTAAAAACGTTTCTAGTTCTGACCCGGAACCAATGCCACATGTCACGCTCATTTAACCCTCTCCCTCCCAAGGGCATAGTCTGTTCAGGACCTTTTCAGGAAAGAAAAAAATAAGAAAAACATTTTGAATCAGAAGATAATATTGCATCTTATAATCAGTTGGAATACCAGGTTCACGTCTTACGTCATACTTTTTTTATCATCTAGTTTAATATATTTATCATCTAGTTTAATATATTTATCATCTAGTTTAATATATTATCATCTAGTTTAATATATTTATCATCTAGTTTAATATATTTATTATCTAGTTTAATATATTTATCATCTAGTTTAATATATTTATCATCTAGTTTAATATATTTATCATCTAGTTTAATATATTTATCATCTAGTTTAATATATTTGCCATCTAGTTTAATATATTTATCATCTAGTTTAATATATTTATCATCTAGTTTAATATATTTACCATCTAGTTTAATATATTTATCATCTAGTTTAATACATTTATCATCAAGTTTAATATATTTGCCATCTAGTTTAATATATTTATCATCTAGTTTAATATATTTGCCATCTAGTTTAATATATTTATCATCTAGTTTAATATTTTTGCCATCTAGTTTCAATGTAATCTATGGCGTTATTTAGGATGCTTATGACATAAGCTTCTACTATACTAAATAAAACAAATTATTAGAATAACAGTGTGGTTTCACATAAAATAATTTTGGAAATAGTTTGCCTTTAAACGGAAGCAAACGGAACGAAACGTGGAGGGACATACCTGAATTTATTCCAATAGAAACTCAAATTTTTCTCTGTGCGCTTCCATTTAGTTCTTAAACGTTAAACGGTTTCCGTAATGAATATGCCCCTACTCTCTCTGTGAATCATTCACCATCTCTCCCTGCTATCGCTTTTCACCTCTCACACAGTCAGTGTCCCTCCTATCTCTTTATTGCGTGTGTGTCGTGAACAACAATTGTAGAATTGGCTTTTCGGGTTCAAAATAAAAGTTACCCATTGAAACTTATGCAGACGAATATAAATTGTGGAATCATGCCACAATTGGACAATATATTCAGTCCCTCCAGGTTTCCGAGATAACATAATTCAATGCAAAATCAACCAATCAGCGCATATTATGCGAGAGCTCTCAATTTTGACCAATCCTCGCACTTTTAGTGCATAAAATGGCCCAATTGTTTTTGTATTCTGTATTCTGCTTAAAATCGTCCTAAAACGTAGGACTTTTTATTGTTTATGTGAAATTAACGTGAAAAAACATCACAAAATGAATTCAGAACATCTCAGAATTTCGGAAAAGCTTCCTCAAAATCAACCATTTCTGGCCGCAGAAATCACAAAAAAATTCTGCGACATCCTGGAAGGACTGAATAATGCTAAACAATTTTGGAATATGTTAATATAAACTCAACAAAAGACAATAACTAGTTAATTTGACACCACAAAAAAATCTGGTAAAATTGCACAGTGGATGTATAGTTTTCAGGACTGCAACATACCTTCAATATAGAGCCTTACCTATGGATCTTGGGTTCACGACATGGGGTACCAGCCTACTCATTGACACCCACAGATTACAATTCTAAAGAGCTGACACAAATATTAGCATCGCAGCTCTTATTGCGGGACTTTAACTGGGGGAAATCACCTCACAATTCAGCCTATAGTGCCTATTGAACATTCATATTGCAATGTACAGCCCTACCTATGGAATTGTGAAGTGATTTCCCACAGTTAAAGTCCTGCAATAAAAGCTTCGACACTATTATTTGTGTAAACGCTTCACATTTCATGGACCCAAGATCCAGAGGTGTTTTTTGTTTTGTTTGTCAAATTAACTACTTTTTGTCTTTTGTTAAATTCATATAACAACAACATTCCAAACTTGTTTAGCATTATCTTGTCCAAATGTGGCATTATATACACTATTTTGTATCTGTTTGCACCAGTTTCAAAATTGGACCCTTCTTTTGAAGGCGAACAGCTTATTCCGTTGTGGCTCATCCTTATTCTAGCTAGCATCACACATTGTGCTTTTCGGACGGGGTACAATAATCACGTTTAACCTGCACGGTCTCAAACAGAATACGGAGAAGAGCGACGGTCGGTAGTCGAGATCTGCCGCGTGCACAGTAGAACCACACTAGAACCGGACAGAAAAAACATCTCAGAACCTGTCAGACCATCGGAGAAGTGAACTCGAAAGAGCCTGAGAGAAAACGGAACCTTTGTTTTCAGAAACAGCAGGGAGCCGAACTGGAGGAAAGATGATGAGTTTTCTGCCGTACTTCTCCGCTGAGACCTGGACCCTCCTGGCCCTCCTCATCACCCTCATAGTAGTGTGAGGACTTACATCAAAACACATGTTATTTGTCACATGCATCGTAGTTTACGTACGTTGGAAATATTCAGTCAATAATATTTCACAAATACCGGAGCCTGTGAGTTCAAATAGACTTTTATTACGACATAATAAACGCCGAGCTTGCTCATGAAAACACTGCAAACACTTCTTATACAGTTGTTTTGTTTGGTGTCACTTTTAGGGCATGGAAACTTTAGAGCCACAGCAACAGTTAAAAAAAAAATACAGTAGGACCCATAGCAACAGTCCATAGAAATAACCAGACATGTCATCCTGCTCTGAAAGGAACACCCATGTTCCGGGGAGAAAAAGAAAAAGAGGTGTAACCATAGCAACAGTATATATTAGACCATACCACTGTTACAAATATAAACAGTCATGTCCACTCCCCAGTTCAGGTGCAATGTCTAATGGTGTCTGATGACCCAGACACACATATAGACTGCACTCATCTTGCAGACTATCCTGAAATGTATCATGGCCACACATGTTCTGTGGGAGGACTAGAAAAAGGACCCGGGAGGACTAGAAAAAGGAGAAATAGCAAAAGCAGGAGAATGGGAAAAACCGCTGGTTGACTTGGAAACATCCAAGACGAACTGGCACAGAGAGACAGGAAACACAGGGACAAATACACTGGGGAAAACAAGCGACACCTGGAGGGGGTGGAGACAATAACGAGGACAGGTGAGACAGATCAGGGTGTGACACAATGGTAACATGGCTATATACAGAATAACATGGTTATATACAGAATAACATGGTTATATACAGAATAACATGGTTATATACAGAATAACATGGTTATATACAGAATAACATGGCAATGTAGAGATTAACATGGCTATATAGAGCATTACACGGCTATATACAGAATAACACGGCTACATACAGAATAACACGGCTACATACAGAATAGCACGGCTACATACAGAATATCACGGCTATATACAGAATAGCACGGCTATATACAGAATATCACGGCTATATACAGAATAACATGGCTGTATGCAGAATTACATGGCTATATACAGAATAACATGGCTATATACAGAATAACATGGCTATATACAGAATAACATGGCTATATACAGGGATACTATACTGAATTTCACTTCTCTTGAACATATTACTAGTTACTGTAATGAAGCACCATGAGAGTGAGGATCCATTTGCAGTTTTATTACAATCTTAGTCGTACTAACAAGGTCAATCGCCAGCAAACACAACAGCAGGGGTAAGGCTAATCGTAATCCAGGTACAGGCATTAGGTCAGGGCAGGCAGCAAGCTTACAATAATCAGTCCAGTAAAGAGGGTAGTCCAGGGCAGGCAGCAAAGAATCAAAAATGGGAAAACAGTCCAGAGTACAACAACGGGTAGGCAGACACGGAGAAAAACGCTCAGAATTGATCACCAGGGAAAACAAGACTTCGCAAGGAGAGAAGGAGAGAGAGAGCCTAAATAGTCTGCTAATGGGAGTCAGGTGCCACGGTAATTAGAACCAGGTATGTGGGAATTGTAGTTCAGGGCTTAATACTCAGGAGAGGGTTCCCTCTGGTGGTGAGCAGGAGGAACCGCGGGAGTCTCGTTTGTGACAGTTACTGTGTGTGTGTGTGTGTGTACAGGTACCTGTACTGGCCCTATGGTGTGTTCACTAAGATGGGTATCCCTGGTCCCAAACCCCTACCTTACTTTGGCACAATGATGGAGTATAAAAAGGTTAGTACACATTCAGAATAAACATCTACTCTCATATTGTAAACCAGGTGTCGGACACACTTACATGACCTCCTAGGGCATGAATCAGCTGGGCTTTTTCTCTCTCTCTCTCTCTCTCTCTCTCTCTCTCTCTCTCTCTCTCTCTCTCCCTCTCTTGCTGTCTCTCTCTCTCTACCTCTCTCTGTCTCTCTCTGTCTCTCTCTCTGCAGGGCTTCACTAACTTTGACACAGAGTGCTTTCAGAAGTATGGGAGAATCTGGGGGTGAGTTCAGTTGGCTGTACCGTTCTAGGATGACTCACAACTGTACTATGTTCTTTCCTTACAATTCATCACCTGCTTGAGCTGTCATGTGACCATGAGGAATAGTATTAATAATATAAACAGCAACAAGAATAATGTTTTGTATGTAGTTTTATATGAGGTGGTTTAAATGTGTGTCTGTGTTTCTCCTCTGTGAAGGATCTATGATGGGAGGGAGTGTATTCTGTATACCATGTAGGATTGTAGGTGTATTCAGGCCCCTTCACCTTTTCCACATTTTGTTACATTTCAGCCTTATTCTAAAATTGATTGAATCAATCTATTCACACAATACCCCATAATGACAAATCAAAAACTGTGTTTGCCCACTGACAAAGAAATGATCAGTCTATAATTTTAATGGTAGGCTTATTTGAACAGTGAGAGACAGAATAACAACACAAATCCAGAAAAACGCATGTGAAAAATGTTATAAATTGATTTGCATTTTAATGAGGGACCCCCTCTCAATCAGAAAGATTTCTGGCTCCCAGTTGTCTTTTATACAGGTAACGAGCTGAGATTAGGAGCACACTCTTAAAGGGAGAGCTCCTAATCTCAGCTTGTTACCTGTATAAAAGACACCTGTCCACAGAAGCAATCAATCAATCAGATTCCAAACTCTCCACCATGGCCAAGACCAAAGAGCTCTCCAAGGATGTCAGGGACAAGATTGTAGACCTACACAAGGCTGGAATGGGCTACAAGACCATTGCCAAGCAGCTTGGTGAGAAGGTGACAACAGTTGGTGCGATTATTCGCAAATGGAAGAAACACAAAAGAACTGTCAATCTCCCTCGGCCTGGGGCTCCATGCAAGATCTCACCTCGTGGAGTTGCAATGATCATGAGAACGGTGAGGAATCAGCCCAGAACTACACGGGAGGATCTTGTCAACTATCTCAAAGCAGCTGGGACCATAGTCACCAAGAAAACAATTGGTAACACACTACGCCGTGAAGGACTGAAATCCTGCAGTGCCCGCAAGGTCCCCCTGCTCAAGAAAGCACATATACATGCCTGTCTGAAGTTTTCCAATGAACATCTGAATGATTCAGAGGACAACTGGGTGAAAGTGTTGTGGTCAGATGAGACCAAAATGGAGCTCTTTGGCATCAACTCAACTCGCCGTGTTTGGAGGAGGAGGAATGCTGCCTATGACCCCAAGAACACCATCCTCACCGTCAAACATGGAGGTGGAAACATTATGCTTTGGGGGTGTTTTTCTTCTAAGGGGACAGGACAACTTCACCGCATCAAAGGGACAATGGACGGGGCCATGTACCATCAAATCTTGGGTGAGAACCTCCTTCCCTCAGCCAGGGTATTGAAAATGGGTCGTGGATGGGTATTCCAGCATGACAATGACCCAGGACACACGGCCAAGGCAACAAAGGAGTGGCTCAAGAAGAAGCACATTAAGGTCCTGGAGTGGCCTAGCCTGTCTCCAGACCTTAATCCCATAGAAAATCTGTGGAGGGTGCTGAAGGTTCGAGTTGCCAAACGTCAACCTCGAAACCTTAATGACTTGGAGAAGATCTGCAAAGAGGAGTGGGACAAAATCCCTCCTGAGATGTGTGCAAACCTGGTGGCCAACTACAAGAAACGTCTGACCTCTGTGATTGCCAACAAGGATTTTGCCACCAAGTACTAAGTCATGTTTTGCAGAGGGGTCAAATACTTTTTCCCCTCACTGTATAAAAAATAAAACATTTAAATATCACATTTACATAAGTATTCAGTCCCTTTACTCAGTACTTTGCTGAAGCACCTTTGGCAGCGATTATAGCCTCGCGTCTTCTTGGGTATGATGCTACAAGCTTGGCACAACTATATTTGGGGAGTTTCTCCAATTCTTCTCTGCAGATCCAGTCTCTGTCTGGGCCACACAAGGACATTCAGAGACTTGTCCCAAAGCCACTCCTGCGTTGTCTTGCCTGTGTGCTTAGGGTTGTTGTCCAGTTGGAAGGTGAACCTTCACTCCAGTCTTAGGTCTTGAGCGCTCTTGAACAGGTTTTCATCAAGGATCAAGGATCTCTCTGTTCATCTTTCCCTTGATCCTGGCTAATCTCCCAGTCTCTGCCGCTGAAAAACATCCCCACAGCATGATGCTGCCACCACCATGCTTCACCAAAGGGATGGTGCCAGGTTTCCTCCAGATGTGACACTTTTCATTCAGGCCAAAGAGTTCAGCCTTGGTTTCATCAGACCAGAGAATCTTGTTTCTGATGGTCAGAGAGTCTTTAGGTACTTTTTGGCAAACTCCAAGCGGGCTGTCGTGTGCCTTTTACTGCGGAGTGGCTTCCGTCTGTCCGTTGTACCATAAAGGCCTGATTGGTGGAGTGCTGCAGAGATGGTTGTCCTCCTGGAAGGTTCTCCCATCTCCACAGAGGAACTCTGGAGCTCTGTCAGAGTGACCATAAGGTTCTTGGTCATCTCCTTGGCCCTTCTCATAGCATAGGATCGGAGTACTTATTATGTAAATAAGGTCGCTTTCTTGTTATGGGGTATTGTGTGTAGATTTAAGAGGGGTTTTTCTTTATTTAATCAGTTTTAGAATAAGGCTGTAACTTAACAAAATGCCTCTGAGAATGAAGTACGATGAGAGGCAGTCTGTTCTGTGTACCATGTAGGTGTATATATAGTGGTTAAAGCCAGGTGTGTTTGTCCTCTGTGAAGGATCTATGATGGAAGGCAGCCTGTTCTGTGTACCATGTAGGTGTATATATAGTGGTTAAAGCCAGGTGTGCTTCTCTTCTGTGAAGGATCTATGATGAGAGGCAGTCTGTTCTGTGTACCATGTAGGTGTATATATAGTGGTTAAAGCCAGGTGTGTATCTCCTCTGTGAAGGATCTATGATGGGAGGCAGCCTGTTCTGTGTATCATGGACAAAAGCATGATCAAGACCGTCCTGATTAAAGAGTGTTACAACATCTTCACCAACCGCAGGGTGAGACACACACACACACACACACACACACACACACACACACACACACACACACACACACACACACACACACACACACACACACCCCTAATAATAATCTGAATAATAATAATCCTACAATTTTTAATGATATTATTAATTCATTATTTGTGGCATTCATTATTCATACATTTTAAAGTAGTGTGAATATTATGTAAATACTGTGATCAACATTAAATAATTTAATCGTTACAACTGTCCTCCATGATTTAGTACTTCCATCTGAACGGTGAGCTGTTTGATGCGGTGTCCTTCGCCGAGGATGATACATGGAGACGGATCCGCAGTGTCCTCTCACCTTCCTTTACCTCCGGACGACTAAAAGAGGTAGAACTATCCCTCCATCTCTCCCTTTCTGTGTTTTATCTACTTGTTATAAACGCTTTATAGCTTGTTATAAACTCTTTATTAACTCATTATAGCTTGTTATAAACTCTTTATTAACTCATTATAGCTTGTTATAAACTCTTTATGAACTCATTATAGCTGGTTATAAACTCTTTAACTCATTATAGCTTGTTATAAACTCTTTATTAACTCATTATAGCTTGTTATAAACTCTTTATTAACTCATTACAGCTGGTTATAAACTCTTTATTAACTCTTTATAAACGCTTTATAAACTCATTATAGCTTGTTATAAACTCTTTATTAACCCATTATAGCTTGTTATAAACTCTTTATTAACTCATTATAGCTTGTTATAAACTCTTTATTAACTCATTATAGCTTGTTATAAACTCTTTATTAACGCTTTATATCTTGTTATTAACTTGTTATTAACTCTTTATTAACTCATTATAGCTTGTTATAAATTCTTTATTAACTCATTATAGCTTGTTATAAACTCTTTATAAACTCATTATAGCTGGTTATAAACTCTTTAACTCATTATAACTTGTTATAAACTCTTTATTAACTCATTATAGCTTGTTATAAACTCTTTATAAACTCATTATAGCTGGTTATAAACTCTTTAACTCATTATAACTTGTTATAAACTCTTTATTAACTCATTATAGCTTGTTATAAACTCTTTATGAACTCATTATAGCTGGTTATAAACTCTTTAACTCATTATAGCTTGTTATAAACTCTTTATTAACTCATTATAGCTTGTTATAAACTCTTTATTAACTCATTACAGCTGGTTATAAACTCTTTATTAACTCTTTATAAACGCTTTATAAACTCATTATAGCTTGTTATAAACTCTTTATTAACTCATTATAGCTTGTTATAAACTCTTTATTAACTCATTATAGCTTGTTATACACTCTTTATTAACTCATTATAGCTTGTTATAAACTCTTTATTAACGCTTTATATCTTGTTATTAACTTGTTATAAACTCTTTATTAACTCATTACAGCTGGTTATAAACTCTTTATTAACTCTTTATAAACTCTTTATAAACTCATTATAGCTGGTTATAAACTCTTTAACTCATTATAACTTGTTATAAACTCTTTATTAACTCATTATAGCTTGTTATAAACTCTTTAACTCATTATAGCTTGTTATAAACTATTTATTAACTCATTATATCTTGTTATAAACTCTTTATTAACTCATTATAGCTGGTTATAAACTCTTTATTATCTCATTATAGCTTGTTATAAACTCTTTGATAACTCATTATAGCTTGTTATAAACTCTTTATTAACTCATTATAGCTGTTATAAACTCTTTATTAACTCATTATAGCTTGTTATAAACTCTTTAACTCATTATAGCTGGTTATAAACTCTTTATTAACTCATTATAGCTTGTTATAAACTCTTTATTAACTCATTATAGCTGGTTATAAACTCTTTATTATCTCATTATAGCTTGTTATAAACTCTTTGATAACTCATTATAGCTTGTTATAAACTCAAAACTAAATCAAATCTAATTGTATTAGTCGATATACATATTTAGCAGGTGTTATTGCGGGCGTAGTGAAATGCTTGTGCTCCAACAGTGCAGTAATATCTAACAATACACAACAACACACCCTAATCTAAAGGGAAAATAATGGAATGAAGAAATATAGAAATATTAGGATGAGCAATGTCCAAGTCTGGATTATAAAATTATAGATATATATATATATATATATTGTAAATGTTATATATATAAATATATATATACAATACCGTTCAACATTTTGGGGTCACTTAGAAATGTCCTTGTTTTTAAAAGAAAAGCACATTATTTGTCTATTAAAATAACTTTCAATTGATCAGAAATACAGTGTAGACATTGTTAACGTTGTAAATGACTATTGTTGCTGGATTTTCTTTAATGGAATATCTACATAGGCGTACAGAGGCCCATTATCAGCAACCATCACTCCTGTGTTCCAATGGCACGTTGTGTTAGCTACGTTGTACTACTCCCTTCGCAGAACAGCGCAAACGGGCTCTAACCAGAATAGAAAGAGGAGTGGGAGGCCCCGGTGCACAACTGAGCAAGAGGACAAGTACATTAGAGTGTCTAGTTTGAGAAACAGATGCCTCACAAGTCCTCAACTGGCAGCTTCATTAAATAGTACCCGCAAAACACCAGTCTCAACGTCAACAGTGAAGAGGCGACTCCGGGACGCTGGCCTTCTAGGCAGAGTTGCAAAGAAAAAGCCATATCTCAGACTGGCCAATAAAAAGAAAAGATTAAGATGGGTAAAAGAACACAGACACTGGTCAGAGATATTGATTTTTCTTTAGTTGTTATAGCCAATGTCTTGGCTGTATTACTTTTTTTATAACTAAGTTATTTTTCTTTGCAACTCTGCCTTCTGGTCTTCTTGTAATCCGGATGTGAAACAGGATATAACAGTATAACAGGATATACAGAGCAAACTTATTAACGGCTCCAGGACTCATTTCTTTAGCATCATGGCATGTTTTTCTAGATTCTAAAACATACAGTGAATTCTGAAAAATCATTCAGACCCCTTGACCTTTCCACATTTTGATACGTTACAGCCTGATTCTAAAATGTATAAATTATTATTTTTCCCCATCAATCTACTACACAATACCCCATAATGACAAAGCAAAAACCGTTTTTTTTGTATTATTGCAAATGTATTCATTTTATATATAGATACCTTATTTACATTATTATTTAAAGGTACATGCGTCCTCTGAAACATAACCCGCCTGAACACCTACTTCCTGTTTCACCCGGATGTCAGCAGCACTAATATGAAACACTGTTCGACTGACAACCCGAGTCAGCTTGCAGGCGTCCGGCCCTGTCACACGGAGTCGCTAGAGCACGATAAGCCAAGGTCCCGGGACGGCGCTGGGCCAGTTGTGTGCCATCCTATGGGGTTCACGGTCACGGTCAGTTGTGACACAGCCTGGGATCGAACACCAGGCGGTGCAGTGCTTTTGACCGCTGCACCACCCACCCATCTTCTTCATTCTAATGACATGCTTGAATCATAATATAGGACGAGAATTAGATGCAGATGGCTTACACTTCTCTCAGATTTAATGGTTTAATGCTAAGGAGCTTTTTTTTTAAGGAGACGTCATGCTGTTAATATAAATCATTTACCGGTTTCTCTCTGTTATTTATCCTGGAAAAGGTGAGGGGTTATTGGCGGTAAATCTCGGTAACCGGGTTACCCTAATCATGAAGCAGCACTCTGCTAACCACTCTCTCTCTCTCTCTCTCTCTCTCTCTCTCTACCTCTCTCTAAATCTCATTTCAATTCAATGGCTTTTTTTTGGCATGGGAAACATATGTTAACATTACCGAAGCAAGTGAAGTAGATAATATACAAAAGTGAAATAAACAATAAAAATGAACAGTAAACATTACACTCACAGAAGTTCCAAAAGAATAAAGACATTACAAATGTCATATTATGTATATATATACAGTGTTGTAACGATGTACAAATGGTTAAAGTACAAAAGGGAAAATAAATAAGCATAAATATGCGTTGTATTTACAATGGTGTTTGTTCTTCACTGGTTGACCTTATTTTCTTGCTGCTGTGATGGGTTTGTTTTCGAATTCTTTGTGGGTCTGTGTAATCTGAGGGAAATATGTGTCTCTAATATGGTCATACCCTGGGCAGGACGTTAGGAAGTGCAACTCAGTTTCCACCTAATTTTGTGGGCAGTGTGCACATAGCATGTCTTCTCTACCTCTCTACCTCTCACTCTCTACATCTCTCTCTCTACCTCTCTACATATCTACCTCTCTACCTCTCACTCTCTACCTCTCTCTCTCTACCTCTCTACATATCTACCTCTCTACCTCTTTCTCTCTACTTCTCTTTCTCTCTACTTCTCTTTCTCTCTACCTCTCTCTCTCTACCTCTCTACCTCTCTACCTCTTTCTCTCTACTTCTCTCTCTCTTTACCTATTTACCTCTCTCTCTCCACCTCTCTCTCTCTAACTCTCTATCTCTCTCTACCCCTCTCTCTCTACCTCTCTCTCTCCTCTAGATGTTTGGTATCATGAAGCAGCACTCTTCTAACCTGCTGAAGGGAATGGAGAAGCAGGCAGATAAAGACCAGGCCATCGAAGTGAAAGAGTGAGTCCTGATTCCTAACCTCTGGCTTTTCACCTTACACCTCTGAGTCTTAATTATAATACACACACACACACACACACACACACACACACATATAGCCACCCTTTGCCTTGATGACAGCTTCACACACTCTTGGCCTGAGGTAGAGTACCTCATGATGAGCTGTAGACCACACTATCTACCAAGAGAGTTCTCATCTATATTAATCATAGCCGTCTATTTACCACCACAAACCGATGCTGGCGTTTTGGATCACACTCAACGAGCTGCATAAGGCCATATACGCAAAACAAGAAAACGCTCATACCAGAAGCGGCGCTCCTAGTGGCCGGGGGACTTTAATGCAGGCAAACTGACCTAATATCTGCCAGCATTGTCACATGTGCAAAGCAGAGTTTAAAACACTCTACCTTTCTTCACTCCACACACAGAGACGGATACAAGCTCCTCCCCTCGCCCTCCATCTGGCAAATCTGACCATGATCTGATCTGGATTTTTTTTAAATCAGCAGGGGATCAAATACTTTTTTCCCTCACTGTATACCAACCAGAAGCAATGGATTACAGGCAACATCCACACCGAGCTAAAGGCTAGGTGCTTTCAAGGAGCTGGACAGTAATCCGTACACTTATAAGTAATCCCGCTATGCCCTCAAAAAAACATCAAACAATACAGGACTAAGATTAAATTCTGCTACATCGGCTCTGACGCTCGTCGGAAACTATTACAGACTACAAAGGGAAGCACAGCCACGAGCTGCCCAGTGACAAGAGCCTACCAGACGGGCTAAATGCCTTTTATGCTGACTTAGAGGCAAGCAACACTGAAGCATGCATGAGAGCACCAGCTGTTCCGGGTGACTGTGTGATCACTCTCTCCATAGCCGATGAAGGCAAGACCTTTAAACGGGTCAACATTCACAAGGCTGCGGGGCAGGACAGATTACCAGGACGTGTACTCAGAGCATGCGTGGACAAACTGGCAAGTGTCTTCACTGACATTTTTAATCTCTCCCTGACCGAGTCTGTAATACCTACGCACCATCGAGAGCATCCTGACCGGTTGCATCACCGCCTTGTTTTGGCAACTGCTCGGTATCCGACAGCAAGGCGCTACTGAGGGTAGTGCGTACGGCCCAGTACATCACTGGAGCCAAGCTTCCTGCCATCCAGGACCTATATAATAGGCAGTGTCAGAGGAAGGCCCCAAAAACCCAGCCACCCAGAGATTCCCGAATGGCGCAATGGTCTAAGGCACTGCATTGCAGTGCTAGCTGCCACTAGAGATGCTGGTTCGAGTCCAGGCTCTGTCGCAGCCGCAAGCCATAAGACTGCTGAACAATTAATCAAATGGCCGCCCAAATCGTTTACATTTTTTTGCTTTAGTTTATTTAGTAAATATTTTTGAACTGCATTGTTGGTTAAGGGCTTGTAAGTAAGGTTTTCACTGTTGTATTTGGCACATGTGACAAATACATTTGATTTGATTTAGTTGTGGTCAGTAGTTGTGGTCAGTGCTTGTGTGGTCAGTGGTTGTTACCAGTAGTTGTGTGGTCAGTAGTTGTGTGGTCAGTGCTTGTGTGGTCAGTAGTTGTGTGGTCAGTAGTTGTGTGGTCAGTAGTTGTGTGGTCAGTAGTTGTGTGGTCAGTAGTTGTGGTCGGTAGTTGTGGTCGGTAGCTGTGTGTTCAGTAGTTCTGTGGTCAGTAGGTGTGTGGTCAGCAGTTGTGTAATTGTGGTCAGTAGTTGTGTGGTCAGTAGTTGTGGTCAGTAGTTGTGTATTTGGGATCAGCAGTTGTGTAATTGTGTGGTCAGTAGTTGTGTGGTCGGTAGTTGTGTGGTCAGTAGGTGTGGTCAGTAGTTGTGGTCAATAGGTGTTTCTTTTTATTTAACTAGGCAAGTCAGTCAGCTTTTCTGTAGTCAGTTGTTGTGTGGTCAGTAATTGTGTAGTCAGTAGTTGTGTGGTCAGTAGTTGTGTAGTCAGTAGTTGTGGTCAGTAGTTGTGTGGTCAGTAGTTGTGTAGTCAGTAGTTGTGTGGTCAGTGGTTGTGTGGTCAGTGGTTGTGTGATCGTGGTCAGTAGTTGTGTAGTCAGTAGTTGTGTAGTCAGTAGTTGTGTGGTCAGTAGTTGTGGCCAGTTGTTGTGGTCAGTAGTTGTGTAGTCAGTAGTTGTGTGGTCAGTGGTTGTGTGGTCAGTAGTTGTGTGGTCAGTGGTTGTGTGGTCAGTGGTTGTGTGGTCAGTGGTTGTGTGGTCAGTAGTTGTGTGGTCAGTAGTTGTGTGATCGTGGTCAGTAGTTGTGTAGTCAGTAGTTGTGTGGTCAGTAGTTGTGGTCAGTAGCTGTGTGGTCAGTAGTTGGTGGTCAGTAGTTGTGTGGTCAGTAGTTGTGTGGTCAGTAGTTGTGGTCAGTAGGTGTGTAGTCAGTAGTTGTGGTCAGTAGGTGTGTAGTCAGTAGTTGTGGTCAGTAGGTGTGTGGTCATTGGTTGTGTAGTCAGTAGTTGTGTGGTCAGTATGTGTGTGGTCAGTAGTTGTGTGAGCAATAGTTTTGTGGTCAGTGGTTGTGTGGTCAGTGGTTTTGGTCAGTAGTTGTGTGTTCAGTAGTTGTGTGGTCAGTGGTTGTGTGATCGTGGTCAGTAGTTGTGTAGTCAGTAGTTGTGTAGTCAGTAGTTGTGTGGTCAGTAGTTGTGGCCAGTTGTTGTGGTCAGTAGTTGTGTAGTCAGTAGTTGTGTGGTCAGTGGTTGTGTGGTCAGTAGTTGTGTAGTCAGTAGTTGTGTGGTCAGTGGTTGTGTGGTCAGTGGTTGTGTGGTCAGTGGTTGTGTGGTCAGTAGTTGTGTGGTCAGTGGTTGTGTGGTCAGTAGTTGTGTAGTCAGTAGTTGTGTGGTCAGTAGTTGTGGTCAGTAGTTGTGTAGTCAGTAGTTGTGTGGTCAGTGGTTGTGTGGTCAGTAGTTGTGTAGTCAGTAGTTGTGTGGTCAGTGGTTGTGTGGTCAGTGGTTGTGTGGTCAGTAGTTGTGTGGTCAGTAGTTGTGTGATCGTGGTCAGTAGTTGTGTAGTCAGTAGTTGTGTGGTCAGTAGTTGTGGTCAGTAGCTGTGTGGTCAGTAGTTGTGGTCAGTAGCTGTGTGGTCAGTAGGTGTGTGGTCAGTAGTTGTGTGGTCAGTAGTTGTGGTCAGTAGGTGTGGTCAGTAGTTGTGGTCAGTAGGTGTGTAGTCAGTAGTTGTGGTCAGTAGGTGTGTAGTCAGTAGTTGTGGTCAGTAGGTGTGTGGTCATTGGTTGTGTAGTCAGTAGTTGTGTGGTCAGTATGTGTGTGGTCAGTAGTTGTGTGAGCAATAGTTTTGTGGTCAGTGGTTGTGTGGTCAGTGGTTTTGGTCAGTAGTTGTGTGTTCAGTAGTTGTGGTCAGTAGTTGTGGTCAGTAGTTGTGGTCGGTAGTTGTGTAATTGTGGTCAGTCGTTGTGGTCAGTAGTTTTGTATTTGTGGTCAGTAGTTGTGTATTTGTGGTCAGTAGTTGTGTAATTGTGGTCAGTAGTTGTGTAATTGTGTTCGGTAGTTGTGTAATTGTGGTCAGTCGTTGTGGTCAGTAGTTGTGTAATTGTGGTCAGTAGTTGTGGTCAGTAGGTGTGTAGTCAGTAGTTGTGTAATTGTGGTCAGTAGTTGTGTAATTGTGGTCAGTAGTTGTGTAATTGTGGTTGTGTTGCAGGTTCTTTGGGCCCTACAGTATGGACGTGGTCACCAGCACAGCCTTCAGTGTGGACATTGACTCTCTGAACAACCCTTCAGACCCCTTCGTCACCAACATCAAGAAGATGATCAAGTTTGACCTGTTCAACCCACTGTTGCTCCTAATCTGTGAGACCACACACACAGAAACACAAAATTTTACTTTTTAACCATATGAAGTTTTATACCTTTTTTTGTCTTCATTATACACACCTGGTTTCTATCCCATAATTACTTGTTCCTTATTTAACCCTCTGTTCCCCTCATGTTTTTGTGCGTGATTGTTTGTGTTTCTTTGTTTCCGTGTTTTCGAGTGGTTGGTTTTTCCCCACTCATGTATTTTGGAAATATTGAGTAAAGCATTTTCAAAACTCATATTCGTTTTCAAAACTCATCACGGAGAACTTTGACAGAATCGCGCACCACCCATGGAGTCAGCAGGATCACCCAGCTCTCCTCTACAAGTCGAGGAGCGCCTTCAGCAGCAATGTTGCAGAGTCTCGACACAGCCATGGATAGCGTGCTGCAGAGCATGGAGCGATGGGAGAGAGGAGGATTTTCAGCACCTCCTACCATCAACACAACCTCCCACTCCACAACCCACACAACTGTCCACCCCTCCTTCACCTGGTCCCAGTGGGATTCGGCTCGCGCTCCCGAGGGAGTATGATGGGACGGCTGCCGGGTGTCAGGGGTTCCTTCTCCAGCTGGAGCTCTACCTGGCGACCGTTCACCCGGCTCCTTCGGGGCGCGAGAGCGTGTCGGCCGTCGTCTCCTGTCTTTCCGGGAAAGCCCTGAAGTGGGCCAACGCCGTATGGGGAAAGGAAGGAGCGGCGTTCGACCACTACGAGGAGTTCACCTGCCGTTTCCGGGCAGTATTCAATCATCCACCTGAGGGTAGAGCGGCGGGTGAACGCTTGTTCCACCTCAGACAGGGGACCAGGAGCGCACAGGACTTTGCGCTAGAGTTCCGAACTCTGGCCACCGGCGCGGGATGGAGTGACAGGGCCCTGATCGACCAATATAGATGCAGTCTGCACGAGGACGTCCGACGGGAGCTGGCATGCAGAGACACCTCCCTTTCTTTTGACCAGCTGGTGGACATGCCCATCAGGCTGGATAACCTGCTGGCCACCTGTGGATGTCTGGATCGGGACCTGTCATTTCCATCCCCCAACACCTCTGCTCCGACGCCTATGTAGCTAGGAGGTACTGAGTTTAGGGAGGCCGGAGGAGGGGCTATTCCCTGCACCCTCTGTGGCCGCAGAGGGCACACTGCTGGTCGGTGCAGGGGGGGTTCCTCAGGGAGTCGAGGCGGCAGGCAGGGCACTATCGGGTCACCCCAGGTGAGTCGGCACCAGACTCACCCAGAGCTCATGGGCATGGGTATCCAGGGCAGGGATACATTCGGCCCTCCACTTCACCTGCCTCCTCGAGTTTCATTTTTGTGAAGAAGAAGGATGGAGGTCTGCGCCCGTGTATTGACTATCGAGGTATCAATCAGATCACTGTGAGGTACAGCTACCCGCTGCCTCTCATAGCCAGTGCGATTGATTGAGTCAATGCACGAGGCGCGCTTCTTCAAAATTGGATCTCAGGAGCGCATTCAATCTGGTGCGTATCCGGGAGGGGGACGAGTGGAAGACTGCATTTAGTACCACCTCAGGGCACTATGAGTACCTTGTCATGCCGTACGGGTTAATGAATGCTCCATCAGTTTTTCAGGCATTTGTAGACCAGATTTTCCGGGACTTGCTCGGGCAGGGTGTAGTGGTGTATATCGACGACATTCTGATTTACTCCGCTACACGCGCCGTGCATGTGTCCCTGGTGCGCAAGGTGCTTGGTCGACTGTTGGAGCATGACCTGTACATCAAGGCTGAGAAATGTCTGTTCTTCCAACAGTCCGTCTCCTTCCTAGGGTACCGCATTTCCACATCAGGGGTGGAGATGGAGAGTGACCGTATTTCAGCTGTGCGTAATTGGCCGACTCCCACCACGGTAAAGGAAGTTCAGCGGTTCTTAGGGTTTGCCAACTACTACCGGAGGTTTATCCGGGGCTTTGGTCAGGTAGCGGCTCCCATTACCTCACTGCTGAAGGGGGGACCGGTGCGACTGAGGTGGACAGGGCTTTTGGTCACCTGAAGGCTCTGTTTATCTCGGCTGGCTCATCCGTTGTCTTAGTGGGAAGTACTGGTGGTCCACCTTAGCTAAGGACATAGGGGTTTATGTTTCCTCCTGCTTGGTGTGCGCTCAGTGCAAGGAGCCCAGGCATCTGCCCAGAGGGAAGTTACAACCCCTACCCGTTCCACAGCAGCCTTGGTCACACCTGTCGGTGGACATTTTGGCGGATCTTCCGCCGTCACAGGGTAACACCACGATCCTGGTCGTTGTGGATCGGTTTTTCTAAGTCCTGCCGCCTCCTTCCTTTGCCCGGTCTCCCTACGGCCCTACAGACTTCGGAGGCCCTGTTCAGCCATGTCTTCCGGCATTACGGGGTGCCTGAGGATATAGTTTCTGATCGGGGTCCCCAGTTCACCTCCAGGGTTTGGAGGGCGTTTATGGGACGTCTGGGGGTCTCGGTCAGCCTGACCTCAGGTTTTCACCCCGATAGCAACGGGCAGGTGAAAAGAGTCAACCAGGATGCCCAAAATTCACTCTCCCCACTCCTCCACTGGTCTCTCCCCTTTCCAGTGCGTACTGGGATACCAGCCGGTTCTGGCACCGTGGCAACAGAGCCAGATCAAGGCTCCTGCGGTGGATGAATGGAATAGGCACTCGGAGGAGACCTGGGAGGCCGCCCATGTGCAACTACAACGAGCCATGAGGCGGCAGAAGGCGAGCGCCGACCGCCACCGCAGTGAGGCCCCGGTATTCGCACCGGGGGACAGGGTCTGGCTTTTGACCTGAAACCTGCCTCACCTGCCCTGCCGGGAAGCTGGATCCACGGTATGTGGGGCCCTTTAGAGTCTTGAGGAGATTGAATGAGGTATGTTATAAGTTACAGCTTCCCCCAGATTACCGTATTAACCCCTCGTTCCATGTGCCGGTGGCCGGTGGTGGCTGGTCCACTCCAGGAGTCTGAGGTACGGGAGGTTCCTCCGCCTCCTCTGGACATAGAGGGGTCCCCGGCGTATACTGTTCGAGCCATTATGGACTCTAGACGTCGGGCAGGGGGCCTCCAGTACCTCGTGGAGTGGGAGGGGTACAGTCCGGAGGAGAGATGCTGGATGCCGGTGAGAGACATCCTGAACCCTTCGTTGCTGCGGAGTTTCACCGTCTCCACCGGATCGCCCTGCGCCTCGTCCTCCGGGTCGTCCCCCAGGCCGGTGTCGGTGCGCTGCTGGAGCCGCAGCGGGGGGGGGGGGTTCTGTCACGACTTCAGCCGAAGTTGGTCCCTCTCCTTGCTCGGGTGGCTTTCGGCTGAAGTCACCGGTCTTCTAGCTACCGCGATCTACTTTTCATTTTCTATGTTTTTTTGTCTTCATTATACACACCTGGTTTCTATCCCATAATTGCTTGTTCCTTATTTAACCCTCTGTTCCCCTCATGTTTTTGTGCGTGATTGTTTGTGTTTCTTTGTTTCCGTGTTTTCGAGTGGTTGGTTTTTCCCTACTCATGTATTTTGGAAATATTGAGTAAAGCATTTTCAAAACTCATATTCGTTGTCCTGCGCCTCACTCTGCCTTACCGGCATCACGGACAACTTTGACACTCCTCTCCCCTCCTCCTCTTCTCCCCTCCTCCTCTTCTCCTCTCCGTCCTCCCCTCCTTTCCCCTCCTCCTCTTCTCCTCTCCCGTCCTCCCCTCCTCTCCCCTCCTCTCCCCTCCTCCTCTTCTCCTCTCCCCTCCTCCTCTTCTCCCCTCCTCCTCTTCTCCAGTGTTGTTTCCCTATGGTGGTCCTATCTTGGAGAAGATGAAGTTTTCTTTCTTCCCGAAAGCAGTGACAGACTTCTTTTACGCCTCGCTGGCTAAGATCAAATCTGGACGTGACACTGGGAACACAACTGTAAACATGTTTTGTATTTATATTTGATTGTTATGTTGATATTTTCATCTGTACATTTGGATTTGTATTGTAATATTCTGTATTTATTTATTATGTAACAATTTAAGTATTCAATGTAACTAGTGATGGGCAACAATATGGAATGTCCATATCGATATCATGTTGGAATTTATAAACACTTTTATTGGGACCCAAATATCTCCATTCATATTAGAATCTGTTTGTGTTGGTTGTGATTGGACCAGTTCCAGTATAATCTGCTGGAGTTGGTTGTGATTGGTCCAGATCCAGTAGAATCTGTTTGTCTTGGTTGTGATTGGACCAGTTCCAGTATAATCTGCTGGAGTTGGTTGTGATTGGTCCAGATCCATTAGAATCTGTTTGTGTTGGTTGTGATTGGTCCAGATCCAGTAGAATCTGTTTGTGTTGGTTGTGATTGGATGTATTTTACATAATTTCATTCTTCTCGCAGAATCGGGTGGATTTCCTACAACTGATGATTGACTCTCAGAAAGGCAACAACACAACGACAGGTGAGGAAGAGACTAAAGGTACCTGCCAAACACACACCTGGAAACTATTTTTTTTAAACACACACCTATAAACAACTGTTGCAAACAAACACCCGTAAACTACTGTTACCAACACACACCTGTTACAAACACACACCTGTAAACTGCTGTTACAAACTCTCCTCTCCTCTCCTGTCCTCTCACTCTCTCCCTCTCTCCCTCCACAGGACTGACTGATCATGAGATCTTTTCTCAGGCCATGATCTTCATCTTCGCCGGCTACGAGACGAGCAGCAGTACTATGAGTTTCCTGGCCTATAACCTGGCAACCAACCCCCATGTCATGACCAAACTGCAGGAGGAGATAGATACTGTGTTCCCCAACAAGGTAACCCCCACACCATGACCAAACTGCAGGAGGAGATAGATACTGTGTTCCCCAACAAGGTAACCCCCACACCATGACCAAACTGCAGGAGGAGATAGATACTGTGTACCCCAACAAGGTAACCCCCACACCATGACCAAACTGCAGGAGGAGATAGATACTGTGTTCCCCAACAAGGTAACCCCCACACCATAACCAAACTGCAGGACGAGATACAGTAAGGGAAAAAAGTATTTGATCCCCTGCTGATTTTGTACGTTTGCCCACTGACAAATTATAGACTGATCATTTATGGAATGGGCTTCAAGACCATCGCCAAGCAGCTTGGTGAGAAGGTGACAACAGTTGGTGCGATTATTCGCAAATGGAAGAAACACAAAATAACTGTCAATCTCCCTCTGCCTGGGGCTCCATGCATGATCTCACCTCGTGGAGTTGCAAGGATCATGATAACGGTGAGGAATCAGCCCAGAACTACACGGGAGGATCTTGTCAATGATCTCAAGGCAGCTGGGACCATAGTCACCAAGAAAACAATTGGTAACACACTACGCCGTGAAGGACTGAAATCCTGCAGCGCCAAGAGTCCCCTGCTCAAGAAAGCACATATACATGCCCGTCTGAAGTTTGCCAATGAACATCTGAATGATTCAAGAGGACAACTGGGTGAAAGTGTTGTGGTCAGATGAGACCAAATGGAGCTCTTTGGCATCAACTCAACTCGCGTGTTTGGAGGAGGAGGAATGCTGCCTATGACCTCAAGAACACCATCCCACTGTCAAACATGGAGGTGGAAACATTATGCTTTGGGGGTGTTTTTCTGCTAAGGGGACAGGACACCGTCCATCAAAGGGACGATGGACGGTGCCATGTACCGTCAAATCTTGGGTGAGAACCTCCTTCCCTCAGCCAGGGCATTGAAAATGGGTCGTGGATGGGTATTCCAGCATGACAATGACCCAAAACACACGGCCAAGGCAACAAAGGAGTGGCTCAAGAAGAAGCACATTAAGGTCCTGGAGTGGCCTAGCCAGTCTCCAGACCTTAATCTCATAGAAAATCTGTGGAGGGAGCTGAAGGTTCGAGTTGCCAAACGTCAGCCTCGACACCTTAATGACTTGGAGAAGCTCTGCAAAGAGGAGTGGGACAAAATCCATCCTGAGATGTGTGCAAACCTGGTGGCCAACTACAAGAAACGTCTGACCTCTGTGATTGCACAGAGGTCAGAAGGGTTTTGCCACCAAGTACTAAGTCATGTTTTGCAGAGGGGTCAAATACTTATTTCCCTCATTAAAATGCAAATCAATTTATAACATTTTTCACATGCGTTTTTCTGGATTGTTTTGTTGTTATTCTGTCTCTCACTGTTCAAATACACCTACCATTAAAATTATAGACTGATCATTTCTTTGTCAGTGGGCAAACGTACAAAATCAGCAGGGGATCAAATACATTTTTCCCTCACTGTAGATACTGTGTTCCCCAACAGATATGTTGAGGTACTGATGTGTGTGTAACCCCTGTGTCAGATGTGATGAGGTCCTGATTTGTGTTTAACCATGATGCAGGCTCCAATCCAGTATGAAGCTCTGATGCAGATGGACTATTTGGACTGTGTGTTGAACGAGTCTCTGAGACTGTACCCCATCATGCTGCGACTGGAGAGGGTCGCCAAGAAGACGGTGGAGATCAACGGCATCGTCATCCCAAAAGACTGCGTTGTCCTGGTTCCCACGTGGGTCCTCCACCGTGACCCAGAGATCTGGTCCGACCCTGAGGAGTTCAAACCAGAGAGGTACTGGACCGGACCGTAACCACAATCCAACCATAACACAACCACGGTTCAACCTTAACACAACCACAGCACAACCACAAATCAACTACAATACAATGTGTAATGTGTCTGATCCACAACCACAAATCAACTACAATACAATGTGTAATGTGTCTGAAACACAACCACAACTCAACTACAATACAATGTGTAATGTGTCTGCCCTCTTCCTGTCCAGGTTCAGTAAAGAGAACAAGGAGTCTATTGACCCGTACACGTACATGCCGTTTGGGGCGGGGCCCAGGAACTGTATCGGGATGCGCTTCGCCCTGATCATGATCAAACTGGCCATGGTCGAGATCCTCCAGAGTTTAACTTTCTCCGTCTGCGACGAGACCGAGGTGAGACGCTCACCTGAGCAGACATCAGTCTCATTCAGAGTGTGATAGAGAATGCACTTACTCTCCACCTATTTTAACATGGTCACCACCTGTTTTAACATGGTCACCACCTATTTTAACATGGTCACCGCCTGTTTTAACATGGTCACCACCTGTTTTAACATGGTCACCACCTGTTTTCGCATGGTCACCACCTGTTTTAGCATGGTCACCACCTGTTTTAGCATGGACCTATTTTAACATGGTCACCACCTGTTTTAACATGGTCACCACCTGTTTTAACATGGTCCCACCAGTTTTTTTGGTTAGGTTAGTATTTAATGGTTCGGGTTAGGACTGGGGCAGGGGACCAATCCTACACACCCTACCCGACCCTAGAGTACCCTACCCTAGTGTACCATACCTTATCCTACCCTAGAGAACCCTACCCTAGAGGACTCTACCCTACCCTAGAGTACCCTACCCTAGATGGCCCTACCCTACCCTAGAGTACCATACCCTAGAGTACCATACCCAACCCTACCATAGAGTACCCAACCCTAGAGAACCTACCCTATCCTACCCTAGAGTACCCTACCCTAGAGGACCCTACCCTACACAAATGTACCCTACCCTAGAGTTCATACCCTACCCTACCCTAGTGTACCCTACCCTAGAGTTCCGTACCCTACCCTAGAGGACCCTACCCTACCCTAGAGCACCCTACCCTTCCCTAGAGTACCCAACCCTAGAGTATCTTACCCTACCCTACAGCACCATACCCTAATCTAGAGCACCCTTCCCTACTCTGGAGAACTCTACCCTACCCTTAAGTACCCTACCCTACCCTAGAGTACCCAACCCTACCCTAGAACACCCTACCCTAGAGTAACCTACAGTAGAGAAACCTACCCTACCCTACCCTAGAGTACCCTACCCTAGAGGACACTACCCTACCCTAGAGTACCCTACCCTAGAGGACCGGACCCTACCCTACACAAATGTACCCTACCCTAGAGTTCATACCCTACCCTTCCCTAGAGTACCCAACCCTAGAGTATCTTACCCTACCCTACAGCACCATACCCTAATCTAGAGCACCCTTCCCTACTCTGGAGAACTCTACCCTACCCTTAAGTACCCTACCCTACCCTAGAGTACCCAACCCTACCCTAGAACACCCTACCCTAGAGTAACCTACAGTAGAGAACCCTACCCTACCCTACCCTAGAGCACCCTACCCTAGAGCACCCTACCCTAGAGCATCCTGGCCTACCCTGGAGAACCCTACAATACCATGGAGGACCTTACCCCTACCCTAGAGCACCCTATCCTACCCTAGAACACCCTACCCTACCCTAGAGTACCCTACCCTACCCTTGAGTACCCTACCCTACCCTGGAGAACCCACCATACCATAGAGCACCCTACCCTAGGGAACCCAACCCTACCCTGGAGAACCCTACCCTAGATACCCAACCCTACCCTTGAACACCCTCCCTACCCTAGAACACCCTACCCTACCCTTGAGTAACCTACCCAACCCTACCCTGGAGTACACTACCCTACCTGACCCTAGAGTACCCTATCCTACCCTGGAGTACACTAACCTACCCGACCCTAGAGTACCCTATCCTACCCTGGAGTACCCTACCCTACCCGACCCTAGAGTACCCTATCCTACCCTGGAGTACACTACCCTACCCGACCCTAGAGTACCCTATCCTACCCTGGAGTACCCTACCCTACCCGACCCTAGAGTACCCTATCCTACCCTGGAGGACCCTACCCTACCCGACCTAGAGTACCCTATCCTACCCTGGAGTACACTACCCTACCCGACCTAGAGTACCCTATCCTACCCTGGAGGACCCTACCCTACCCGACCCTAGAGTACCCTATCCTACCCTGGAGTACACTACCCTACCCGACCCTAGAGTACCCTATCCTACCCTGGAGGACCCTACCCTACCCGACCCTAGAGTACCCTATCCTAATCTGGAGGACCCTACCCTACCCGACCCTAGAGTACCCTATCCTACCCTGGAGTACACTACCCTACCCGACCCTAGAGTACCCTATCCTACCCTGGAGGACCCTACCCTACCCGACCCTAGAGTACCCTATCCTACCCTGGAGGACCCTACCCTACCCGACCTAGAGTACCCTATCCTACCCTGGAGTACACTACCCTACCCGACCCTAGAGTACCCTATCCTACCCTGGAGGACCCTACCCTACCCGACCCTAGAGTACCCTATCCTACCCTGGAGTACACTACCCTACCCGACCCTAGAGTACCCTATCCTACCCTGGAGTACACTACCCTACCCGACCCTAGAGTACCCTATCCTACCCTGGAGGACCCTACCCTACCCGACCCTAGAGTACCCTATCCTACCCTGGAGGACCCTACCCTACCCGACCCTAGAGTACCCTATCCTACCCTGGAGGACCCTACCCGACCCTAGAGTACCCTATCCTACCCTGGAGGACACTACACTACCCGACCCTAGAGTACCCTATCCTAATCTGGAGGACCCTATCCTACCCTGGAGGACCCTACTGTCACGACTTCCGCCGAAGTCGGTTCCTCTCCTTGTTCGGGTGGCGTTCGTCGGGCGACGTCACCGGTCTTCTAGCCATCACCCATCCACTTTTCATTTCCCATTTGTTTTGTCTTGTTTCCCCACACACCATTCCCTCATTACTTGTCATGTATTTAACCCTCTGGTTTCCCCCATGTCTGTGTGTGTGATTGTTTATTTGTCAGTGGCACGTTTCCGGCTGGTTTGCACCAGACTGGTAATTTTGTACTTTGTGCTAGCGTGTGTGTGTGTGCGTGTACGTGCGTGTGTGTGTGTGTGTGCGTCAGGAAGTTAAAGCTTGGTCGCAAATGGGGTCAGGAAGTTAAAGCTTGGTCGCAAATGGGCCTTCCAAATGGACAATGACCCCAAGCATACTTCCAAAGTTGTGGCAAAATGGCTTAAGAACAACAAAGTCAAGGTATTGGAGTTGCCATCACAAAGCTCTGACCTCAATCCTATAGAAAATGTGTTGGCATAACTGAAAACGCATGTGCGAGCAAGGAGGCCTACACACCTGATTCAGTTACACCAGCTCTGTCAGGAGGAATGGGCCAAAATTCACCCAACTTATTGTGGGAAGCTTGTGGAAGACTACCCAAAACGTTTGACCCAAGTTAAACAATTTAAAAGCAATGCTACCAAATACTAATTGAGTGTATGTTAACTTCTGACCCACTGGGAATTTGATGAAATAAATGAAAGCTGAAATAAATCATTCTCTCTACTATTATTCTGACATTTCACATTCTTAAAATAAAGTGGTGATCCTAACTGACCTAAGACATGGAATTTTTACTAGGATTAAATGTCAGGAAATGTTAAATCTGAGTTTAAATGTATTTGGCTAAGGTGTATGTAAACTTCCGACGTCAACTGTAGATATATGCTATGTCATGTTATGTCATTCTCTTTTGATCCTGTTGGACATGAACAACAAGGGTTATGTTATGTTATGTTATTCTCTATAGATCATGTTGGAGATGGACAACCAGGGTTATGTTCTGTTCTGTTATATTATTCTCTATAGATCCCATTGGAGATGGATATCCAGGGTATGCTGATGCCCAAACGACCAATCAAACTGAGGCTGGAGCCCCGTAGCAACACCCCTAGCAACACCACCACCACCAAGAGTCCAACAATGTGACCAAATGGAGGAACCTAGAGCACCCTACCCTGGGGAACCCTACCCTACCCTAGAGTACCCTACCCTGGAGCCCCCTACCATACCCTAGAGTTCCCTACCCTACAGCACCCTAGCCTACCCCAGTGCGCCATGCCCTACCCTAGAGTACCCTATCCTATCCTAGAGTACCCTAGCCTACCCTAGAGGAACCTACCCTACCCTGGAGCACCCTACCCTAGATTTCCCTAATCTAGAGGACCCTACCCAAGACACCCTACCCTAGAGCACCGTACCCTACCCTACCCTAGAGTACCCTACCCTAGAGCACCCTACCCTACCCTGGAGTAACCTACCCTAGAGTATCCTACCCTAGAGTATCCTACCCTAGAGGACCCTACCCTACCTTGGAGTACCCTACCCTAACTGGAGAACCCTACCCTAGAGTACACCACCCTACCCTAGAGTACCCTACCCTACCCTAGAGTAACCTACCCCACCCTACCCGACCCTACCTTAGAGTACCCAACCCTACCCTGGAGTACCCTACCCTACCCTAGAATAATCTACCCTGGAGGACCCTACCCTACCCTAGCGTACCCTAACCTAGAGGACCCTACCCTTCCCTAGAGTACCCAAACCTACCCTGGAGTACCCTATCCTACCCTACCCTAGAGCACCTTATCTATCTGTCTATCTCTAAACTGAACAAAATATACTGAATATTCAGTAGCCTATAGCAGGGTCAGGACTGAGTATTGCAAGATTGAATCCCCGAGCTGACAAGGTAAAAATCTGTCGTTCTGCCCCTGAACAAGGCAGTTAACCCACTGTCCCCCAGGCGCCGAAGACGTGGATGTCGATTAAGGCAGCCCCCCGCACCTCTCTGATTCAGAGGGGTTGGGTTAAATGCAGAAAACACATTTCAGTTGAAGGCATTCAGTTGTACAACTGACTAGGTATCCCCCATTTCCCTTTCCCTGAATACTCTGTCCTGACCCTGCTATAGGCTACTGAATACTCTGTCCTGACCCTGCTATAGGCTACTGAATACTCTGTCCTGACCCTGCTATAGGCTACTGAATACTCTGTCCTGACCCTGCTATAGGCTACTGAATACTCAGTCCTGACCCTGCTATAGGCTACTGAATACTCAGTCCTGACCCTGCTATAGGCTACTGAATACTCAGTCCTGACCCTGCTATAGGCTACTGAATACTCAGTCCTGACCCTGCTATAGGCTACTGAATACTCAGTCCTGACCCTGCTATAGGCTACTGAATACTCAGTCCTGACCCTGCTATAGGCTACTGAATACTCAGTCCTGACCCTGCTATAGGCTACTGAATACTCAGTCCTGACCCTGCTATAGGCTACTGAATACTCAGTCCTGACCCTGCTATAGGCTACTGAATACTCAGTCCTGACCCTGCTATAGGCTACTGAATACTCAGTCCTGACCCTGCTATAGGCTACTGAATACTCAGTCCTGACCCTGCTATAGGCTACTGAATACTCTGTCCTGACCCTGCTATAGGCTACTGAATACTCAGTCCTGACCCTGCTATAGGCTACTGAATACTCTGTCCTGACCCTGCTATAGGCTACTGAATACTCTGTCCTGACCCTGCTATAGGCTACTGAATACTCAGTCCTGACCCTGCTATAGGCTACTGAATACTCTGTCCTGACCCTGCTATAGGCTACTGAATACTCTGTCCTGACCCTGCTATAGGCTACTGAATACTCAGTCCTGACCCTGCTATAGGCTACTGAATACTCAGTCCTAACCCTGCTATAGGCTACTGAATACTCAGTCCTGACCCTGCTATAGGCTACTGAATACTCAGTCCTGACCCTGCTATAGGCTACTGAATACTCAGTCCTGACCCTGCTATAGGCTACTGAATACTCAGTCCTGACCCTGCTATAGACTACTGAATATTCAGGCTGGGATTCAATAGCCTACTTAATATAATATGATAATAAGACTGCATTCACGATGAATGTAGGATATGTCAGTTTAATCAGAATTTACCTTTAGAATGTCACATAGCTGACAAAGCGCTGGTATTGAATCCTGGTCTCAGTCTCATGCTTGGTTTGAGTAGGGCTCAGAAATCCATTTCCACCAGATGACAGAACGATAGTAATACTAAAGGTGCATTATGGGTACATGTCTTGTTAAAGTTAGACACCAGGAGGTATTAAATCCATGGCATCATGTCTGGATCCTGCACACTACTGGCTGGTGGCTGGAATTCTCCTAGAATGTAGAACTCTAGCTGGTGTTCTCTAGAACGGTACTCTCATTCTGTTCCTCTGGGAGTTCTGCTGTCCAGTCATTCCAAAATAGAATCTATACTGTCTGTTGAAATGATCCCTGCAGCTGCTTTGCTTTAACTTTAATCACCACAAACCAATAAAAATTGTCACACTAAAGAACAAGTTCCTCTGTGTATTTATTAACATTCATAAAACAGAACATTGTAGAAGATGGTCTACTGTAGGTATATTGGTTGAAGCTCAGTGTTAAATTCAAATCTCTTTACCATCATATCTAAACTAAACATCTCTCTGAAAATTCACAAATCAACTTGATTGGAGGTACACACTTTTTTTGGTTACTACATGATTCCATATGTGTTATATCATAGTTTGGATGGCTTCGCTATTATTCTACAATGTAGAAAATAGTAAAAATAAAGAAATGAGTAGCTGTGTCCAAACTTTTGACTGCTACTGTATATAATCCATAAATATTAATGTTTCGGGAGAGATCTATGCGCAGCAAGTTATTTGTCAATTAGGCTATTCTTTGAATATTTTTAACAGTGTCCCAATTACATGGCTACTGTTTAATAGACGGGAATCCTAGCTTTCCAACGGTGCAGATTTATTTCGGCTGTATACAGTTGCGGTCGAAAGGCGAAAGGGACATTAATGCTCAGTTAGATAACTGCTACACGTTGTGTTCTGAATTGGCTGTCCAGTTAGTCTGTTTTATGTCATTATTTTATACCTGCTGCTGAAATATCACGGCTCTCTCGTCGGATAACGGCACACACGCCGCACACACAGACTGACGCACTGAAGGGTCATAATGCGATAATTAATTATATATCACATTTTCTGCGTGTCAATCTGAGCCGGTTATAGGCTACATTGTTTTATATTATTATATAATATTATTATTATTATATTATTATTATTTTGCTCAAATAGAGATTTAAATAAATTGTTTTATTTATTTTTTAAATGGGCCTTGCTGAGAATAGAACATTCCATTTTCTACCTGTGTGGCGATGTCTACTGCAATTATCTCGATTATCTTGTGACCGGAATAAAAGTACTTATTTTACTCAACTAGAGATTTAAATAAATGGTGTTTCTTTAAAAAGATGCGCCTAGTTGACATGGACTGATTCTTCACCTTGTTCTCCTTGTGGTTATCCATGGTTGACAGTTATTTACCAGATAACAACAAGTGAAAATGGAACGAGATTGAAATAAATGGTGTTTCTTTGAAAAGATGGACCTGGCTGACATGAACAATACATTAAAGGGGAAAGGATCCACAGAGTATCATTCTGCAGATCTCTTTATTTACATTGCTGGTTGCCATGGTTAACACAAACCTTTATTTAACCAGGCAAGTCAGTTAAGAACAAATTCTTATTTACAATGGCTTAGGAACAGTGGGTTAACTGACTTGTTCATGGGCAGAATGACAGATTTGTACCTTGTCAGCTCAGAGATTCGATTTCTAACGCTCTAACGCTCTAACCACTAGGCTACCTGCCACATTGAATGATATCTGATTTGACCCAGTCAAGTAACTTAAGCATCACAGCCAGGCCAAACAGGTGCAGCAGTCCTACTGTATCACAGCCAGGCCAAACAGGTGCAGCAGTCCTACTGCATCACAGCCAGGCCAAACAGGTGCAGCAGTCCTACTGTATCACAGCCAGGCCAAACAGGTGCAGCAGTCCTACTGTATCACAGCCAGAGCAAACAGGTGCAGCAGTCCTACTGTATCACAGCCAGGCCAAACAGGTGTATGTTAGTCAGATCATTCAGTGTCCACAGCAAACTATTGATTATCCTCTACCCCCAGTGTATGTGGTGTTCTATGGTCTTAGTCCCCCCAGTGTATGTGGTGTTCTATGGTCTTATCCCCCCAGTGTATGTGGTGTACTATGGTCTTATCCCCCCAGTGTATGTGGTGTACTATGGTCTTATCCCCCCAGTGTATGTGGTGTACTATGGTCTTATCCCCCCAGTGTATGTGGTGTTCTATGGTCTTACCCCCAGTGTATGTGGTGTTCTATGGTCTTACCCCCAGTGTATGTGGTGTTCTATGGTCTTAACCCCCCAGTGTATGTGGTGTTCTATGGTCTTAGTCCCCCAGTGTATGTGGTGTTCTATGGTCTTACCCCCCCAGTGTATGTGGTGTACTATGGTCTTATCCCCCCAGTGTATGTGGTGTTCTATGGTCTTACCCCCCCAGTGTATGTGGTGTTCTATGGTCTTAGTCCCCCAGTGTATGTGGTGTACTATGGTCTTAGTCCCCCAGTGTATGTGGTGTACTATGGTCTTAGCCCCCCAGTGTATGTGGTGTACTATGGTCTTATCCCCCCAGTGTATGTGGTGTTCTATGGTCTTATCCCCCCAGTGTACGTGGTGTTCTATGGTCTTACTCCCCCAGTGTATGTGGTGTTCTATGGTCTTAGTCCCCCAGTGTATGTGGTGTTCTATGGTCTTGGTCCCCCAGTGTAAGTGGTGTACTATGGTCTTATCCCCCCAGTGTATGTGGTGTACAATGGTCTTATCCCCCCAGTGTATGTGGTGTTCTATGGTCTTACCCCCCCAGTGTATGTGGTGTTCTATGGTCTTAGTCCCCCAGTGTATGTGGTGTACTATGGTCTTATCCCCCCAGTGTATGTGGTGTACTATGGTCTTAGCCCCCCAGTGTATGTGGTGTACTATGGTCTTATCCCCCCAGTGTATGTGGTGTTCTATGGTCTTACCCCCCCAGTGTATGTGGTGTACTATGGTCTTATCCCCCCAGTGTATGTGGTGTAATATGGTCTTAGCCCCCAGTGTATGTGGTGTTCTATGGTCTTACTCCCCAGTGTATGTGGTGTTCTATGGTCTTAGTCCCCCAGTGTATGTGGTGTTCTATGGTCTTAGTCCCCCAGTGTATGTGGTGTACTATGGTCTTATCCCCCCAGTGTATGTGGTGTACTATGGTCTTAGCCCCCCAGTGTATGTGGTGTACTATGGTCTTATCCCCCCAGTGTATGTGGTGTTTTATGGTCTTATCCCCCCAGTGTATGTGGTGTACTATGGTCTTACCCCCCCAGTGTATGTGGTGTACTATGGTCTTACCCCCAGTGTATGTGGTGTACTATGGTCTTATCCCCCCAGTGTATGTGGTGTAATATGGTCTTAGCCCCCAGTGTATGTGGTGTTCTATGGTCTTACTCCCCAGTGTATGTGGTGTTCTATGGTCTTAGTCCCCCAGTGTATGTGGTGTTCTATGGTCTTAGTCCCCCGGTGTATGTGGTGTACTATGGTCTTATCCCCCCAGTGTATGTGGTGTACTATGGTCTTATCCCCCCAGTGTATGTGGTGTTCTATGGTCTTATCCCCCCAGTGTATGTGGTGTACTATGGTCTTAGTCCCCCAGTGTATGTGGTGTTCTATGGTCTTATCCCCCCAGTGTATGTGGTGTTCTGTGGTCTTATCCCCCCAGTGTATGTGGTGTTCTATGGTCTTAGCCCCCCAGTGTATGTGGTGTTCTATGGTCTTAGCCCCCAGTGTATGTGGTGTACTATGGTCTTATCCCCCCAGTGTATGTGGTGTACTATGGTCTTATCCCCCCAGTGTATGTGGTGTACTATGGTCTTACCTCCCCCAGTGTATGTGGTGTTCTATGGTCTTAGTCCCCCAGTGTATGTGGTGTTCTATGGTCTTATCCCCCCAGTGTATGTGGTGTTTTATGGTCTTAGCCCCCCAGTGTATGTGGTGTTCTATGGTCTTACCCCCAGTGTATGTGGTGTACTCTGCTCTTAACCCCCCAGTGTATGTTGTGTACTATGGTCTTAGTCCCGCAGTGTATGTGGTGTTCTATGGTCTTACCCCCCCAGTGTATGTGGTGTTCTATGGTCTTAGTCCCCCAGTGTATGTGGTGTACTATGGTCTTATCCCCCCAGTGTATGTGGTGTACTATGGTCTTAGCCCCCCAGTGTATGTGGTGTACTATGGTCTTATCCCCCCAGTGTATGTGGTGTTCTATGGTCTTATCCCCCCAGTGTATGTGGTGTACTATGGTCTTATCCCCCCAGTGTATGTGGTGTTCTATGGTCTTACCCCCCCAGTGTATGTGGTGTACTATGGTCTTATCCCCCCAGTGTATATGGTGTTCTATGGTCTTATCCCCCCAGTGTATGTGGTGTACTATGGTCTTACCCCCCCAGTGTATGTGGTGTACTATGGTCTTATCCCCCCAGTGTATGTGGTGTAATATGGTCTTAGCCCCCAGTGTATGTGGTGTTCTGTGGTCTTACTCCCCAGTGTATGTGGTGTTCTATGGTCTTAGTCCCCCAGTGTATGTGGTGTTCTATGGTCTTAGTCCCCCAGTGTATGTGGTGTACTATGGTCTTATCCCCAGTGTATGTGGTGTACTATGGTCTTATCCCCCAGTGTATGTGGTGTTCTAAGGTCTTACCCCCAGTGTATGTGGTGTACTATGGTCTTAGTCCCCCAGTGTATGTGGTGTTCTATGGTCTTATCCCCCCAGTGTATGTGGTGTTCTGTGGTCTTATCCCCCCAGTGTATGTGGTGTTCTATGGTCTTAGCCCCCCAGTGTATGTGGTGTTCTATGGTCTTAGCCTCCCAGTGTATGTGGTGTTCTATGGTCTTAGCCCCCCAGTGTATGTGGTGTTCTGTGGTCTTATCCCCCAGTGTATGTGGTGTTCTATGGTCTTACCCCCAGTGTATGTGGTGTACTATGGTCTTACCTCCCCCAGTGTATGTGGTGTTCTATGGTCTTATCCCCCCAGTGTATGTGGTGTTTTATGGTCTTATCCCCCCAGTGTATGTGGTGTACTATGGTCTTATCCCCCCAGTGTATGTGGTGTACTATGGTCTTATCCCCCAGTGTATGTGGTGTTCTATGGTCTTACCCCCAGTGTATGTGGTGTACTATGCTCTTAACCCCCCAGTGTATGTTGTGTACTATGGTCTTAGTCCCGCAGTGTATGTGGTGTTCTATGGTCTTAGTCCCCCAGTGTATGTGGTGTACTATGGTCTTATCCCCCCAGTGTATGTGGTGTACTATGGTCTTATCCCCCCAGTGTATGTGGTGTACTATGGTCTTTGCCCCCCAGTGTATGTGGTGTACTATGGTCTTAGTCCCCCAGTGTATGTGGTGTTCTATGGTCTTAGTCCCCCAGTGTGTGTGGTGTTCTATGGTCTTATCCCCCCAGTGTATGTGGTGTTCTATGGTCTTATCCCCCCAGTGTATATGGTGTACTATGGTCTTAGCCCCCCAGTGTATGTGGTGTTCTATGGTCTTAGTCCCCCAGTGTATGTGGTGTACTATGGTCTTAGCCATGCTCTCACTAACCCTAATCTTTTCTCTTTCTCTGTCTCTCCTTCCGGAGGGCCTGTGGCTCTTGGATCGCGATTTAGGACAACCTGGCCTGACACATGGATGTCTCTGGCCCAACCCCACCTGGATCCCCTCTACCAGCCTGTTGCTGCCTCCACTGGTTCCCTCTCCCCCTCAAGTCACTGACCCGCGCCCCACGCACCGAGAAACCTGGATTCCATTACGTACCGTGACCTCTGTATGAAAAGTAATCTGCCCATAGGGTCTTGAAGTGTCAGCACTCCCTCTATAGTCATTATGGGTCATGCTTGAGCCTGCTGGCCATTCATACTGGTCATGCTACTTCCTTATTGGAATGGTGAACAAAATAAGACTATGCTTTCAATTAAGACACAATGAAAGACATTGTTAGATTGACTGTTTATTATTTCATACGGTCTGTATTACAGCAAGTCAAATAAAGATTGGTGCCAAGTAGAAGTGGGACTTCTTTCCCCATTGATTTCGTAAGGCAGAGGTATTACGTCAGTTATTCCATACCAAGGCTTGATTAGGCTGAATAGCAACTAGTTCATCTCATTGGTGCTACTTGACTGTTCAGTCTGCTGAACATTTCATCAATTAAAAAAAAACATATGGATTTATCGGCTGAATAAAGGTTTGATTCAACTTTTTTCAAAAGGGACACACATACACAATAAAAGGGAGTTTATCACATTAAGTCATTTGATTAACTGGGGGAATGGAATGTATAAATGGTTTACAGTAGGCAGGCTGGGGCTCAACTGGGGGAAATGGATGGATACATGGTTTACAGTAGGCAGGCTGGGGCTCAACTGGGGGAACGAGATGGATACATGGTTTACAGTAGGCAGGCTGGGGCTCAACTGGGGGAACGGGATGGATACATGGTTTACAGTAGGCAGGCTGGGGCTCAACTGGGGAACGGGATGGATACATGGTTTACAGTAGGCAGGCTGGGGCTCAACTGGGGAACGGGATGGATACATGGTTTACAGTAGGCAGGCTGGGGCTCAACTGGGGGAACGGGATGGATACATGGTTTACAGTAGGCAGGCTGGGGCTCCACTGGGGGAACGGGATGGATACATGGTTTACAGTAGGCAGGCTGGGGCTCAACTGGGGGAAATGGATGGATACATGGTTTACAGTAGGCAGGCTGGGGCTCAACTGGGGGAACTGGATGGATACATGGTTTACAGTAGGCAGGCTGGGGCTCAACTGGGGGAACGGGATGGATACATGGTTTACAGTAGGCAGGCTGGGGCTCAACTGGGGGAACGGGATGGATACATGGTTTACAGTAGGCAGGCTGGGGCTCAACTGGGGAACGGGATGGATACATGGTTTACAGTAGGCAGGCTGGGGATCAACTGGGGAACGGGATGGATACATGGTTTACAGTAGGCAGGCTGGGGCTCAACTGGGGAATGGGATGGATACATGGTTTACAGTAGGCAGGCTGGGGCTCAACTGGGGGAACGGGATGGATACATGGTTTACAGTAGGCAGGCTGGGGCTCAACTGGGGGAACGGGATGGATACATGGTTTACAGTAGGCAGGCTGGGGCTCAACTGGGGGAACGGGATGGATACATGGTTTTACAGTAGGCATGCTGGGGCTCAACTGGGGGAACGGGATGGATACATGGTTTTACAGTAGGCAGGCTGGGGCTCAACTGGGGGAACGGGATGGATACATGGTTTACAGTAGGCAGGCTGGGGCTCAACTGGGGAACGGGATGGATACATGGTTTACAGTAGGCAGGCTGGGGCTCAACTGGGGAACGGGATGGATACATGGTTTACAGTAGGCAGGCTGGGGATCAACTGGGGAACGGGATGGATACATGGTTTACAGTAGGCAGGCTGGGGCTCAACTGGGGGAACGGGATAAATACATGGTTTACAGTAGGCAGGCTGGGGCTCAACTGGGGGAACGGGATGGATACATGGTTTACAGTAGGCAGGCTGGGGCTCAACTGGGGGAACGGGATGGATACATGGTTTACAGTAGGCAGGCTGGGGCTCAACAGGCAGAATGGAATGGATACATGGTTTACAGTAGGCAGGCTGGGGCTCAACTGGGGGAATGGGATGGATACATGGTTTACAGTAGGCAGGCTGGGGCTCAACTGGGGGAACGGGATGGATACATGGTTTACAGTAGGCAGACTGGGGATCAACTGGGGGAACGAGATGGATACATGGTTTACAGTAGGCAGGCTGGGGTTCAACTGGGGGAATGGATACATGGTTTACAGTAGGCAGGCTGGGGATCAACTGGGGGAACGGGATGGATACATGGTTTACAGTAGGCAGGCTGGGGCTCAACTGGGGGAACGGGATGGATACATGGTTTACAGTAGGCAGGCTGGGGCTCAACTGGGGGAACGGGATGGATACATGGTTTACAGTAGGCAGGCTGGGGATCAACTGGGGGAACGGGATGGATACATGGTTTACAGTAGGCAGGCTGGGGCTCAACAGGGGGAACGGGATGGATACATGGTTTACAGTAGGCAGGCTGGGGCTCAACTGGGGGAACGGGATGGATACATGGTTTACAGTAGGCAGGCTGGGGCTCAACAGGCAGAATGGAATGGATACATGGTTTACAGTAGGCAGGCTGGGGCTCAACTGGGGGAACTGGATGGATACATGGTTTACAGTAGGCAGGCTGGGGCTCAACTGGGGGAACGGGATAAAAACATGGTTTACAGTAGGCAGGCTGGGGCTCAACTGGGGGAACGGGATGGATACATGGTTTACAGTAGGCAGGCTGGGGCTCAACTGGGGGAACGGGATGGATACATGGTTTACAGTAGGCAGGCTGGGGCTCAACAGGCAGAATGGAATGGATACATGGTTTACAGTAGGCAGGCTGGGGCTCAACTGGGGGAATGGGATGGATACATGGTTTACAGTAGGCAGGCTGGGGCTCAACTGGGGGAACGGGATGGATACATGGTTTACATTAGGCAGACTGGGGATCAACTGGGGGAACGAGATGGATACATGGTTTACAGTAGGCAGGCTGGGGTTCAACTGGGGGAATGGATACATGGTTTACAGTAGGCAGGCTGGGGCTCAACTGGGGGAACGGGATGGATACATGGTTTACAGTAGGCAGGCTGGGGATCAACTGGGGGAACGGGATGGATACATGGTTTACAGTAGGCAGGCTGGGGCTCAACAGGGGAGCGGGATGGATACATGGTTTACAGTAGGCAGGCTGGGGCTCAACTGGGGGAACGGGATGGATACATGGTTTACAGTAGGCAGGCTGGGGCTCAACAGGCAGAATGGAATGGATACATGGTTTACAGTAGGCAGGCTGGGGCTCAACTGGGGGAATGGGATGGATACATGGTTTACAGTAGGCAGGCTGGGGCTCAATTGGGGGAACGGGATAAAAACATGGTTTACAGTAGGCAGGCTGGGGCTCAACTGGGGGAACGGGATGGATACATGGTTTACAGTAGGCAGGCTGGGGCTCAACTGGGGGAACGGGATGGATACATGGTTTACAGTAGGCAGGCTGGGGCTCAACAGGCAGAATGGAATGGATACATGGTTTACAGTAGGCAGGCTGGGGCTCAACTGGGGGAATGGGATGGATACATGGTTTACAGTAGGCAGGCTGGGGCTCAACTGGGGGAACGGGATGGATACATGGTTTACAGTAGGCAGACTGGGGATCAACTGGGGGAACGAGATGGATACATGGTTTACAGTAGGCAGGCTGGGGTTCAACTGGGGGAATGGATACATGGTTTACAGTAGGCAGGCTGGGGCTCAACTGGGGGAACGGGATGGATACATGGTTTACAGTAGGCAGGCTGGGGATCAACTGGGGGAACGGGATAAATACATGGTTTACAGTAGACAGGCTGGGGCTCAACTGGGGGAACGGGATGGATACATGGTTTACAGTAGGCAGGCTGGGGCTCCACTGGGGAACGGGATGGATACATGGTTTACAGTAGGCAGGCTGGGGCTCAACTGGGGAACTGGATGGATACATGGTTTACAGTAGGCAGGCTGGGGCTCAACTGGGGAACGGGATGGATACATGGTTTACAGTAGGCAGGCTGGGGCTCAACTGGGGAACGGGATGGATACATGGTTTACAGTAGGCAGGCTGGGGCTCAACTGGGGAACTGGATGGATACATGGTTTACAGTAGGCAGGCTGGGGTTCAACTGGGGGAACGGGATGGATACATGGTTTACAGTAGGCAGGCTGGGGCTCAACTGGGGGAACGGGATGGATACATGGTTTACAGTAGGCAGGCTGGGGCTCAACTGGGGGAACGGGATGGATACATGGTTTACAGTAGGCAGGCTGGGGCTCAACTGGGGGAACGGGATGGATACATGGTTTACAGTAGGCAGGCTGGGGCTCAACTGGGGGAACGGGATGGATACATGGTTTACAGTAGGCAGGCTGGGGCTCAACTGGGGGAACGGGATGGATACATGGTTTACAGTAGGCAGGCTGGGGCTCCACTGGGGGAACGGGATGGATACATGGTTTACAGTAGGCAGGCTGGGGCTCAACTGGGGGAAATGGATGGATACATGGTTTACAGTAGGCAGGCTGGGGCTCAACTGGGGAACGGGATGGATACATGGTTTACAGTAGGCAGGCTGGGGCTCAACTGGGGAACGGGATGGATACATGGTTTACAGTAGGCAGGCTGGGGCTCAACTGGGGAACGGGATGGATACATGGTTTACAGTAGGCAGGCTGGGGCTCAACTGGGGGAACGGGATGGATACATGGTTTACAGTAGGCAGGCTGGGGCTCAACTGGGGGAACGGGATGGATACATGGTTTACAGTAGGCAGGCTGGGGCTCAACTGGGGAACGGGATGGATACATGGTTTTACAGTAGGCAGGCTGGGGCTCAACTGGGGGAACGGGATGGATACATGGTTTACAGTAGGCATGCTGGGGCTCAACTGGGGGAACGGGATGGATACATGGTTTACAGTAGGCAGGCTGGGGCTCCACTGGGGGAACGGGATGGATACATGGTTTACAGTAGGCAGGCTGGGGCTCAACTGGGGGAACGGGATGGATACATGGTTTACAGTAGGCAGGCTGGGGCTCAACTGGGGAACGGGATGGATACATGGTTTACAGTAGGCAGGCTGGGGATCAACTGGGGGAACGGGATGGATACATGGTTTACAGTAGGCAGGCTGGGGCTCAACTGGGGGAACGGGATAAATACATGGTTTACAGTAGGCAGGCTGGGGCTCAACTGGGGGAACGGGATGGATACATGGTTTACAGTAGGCAGGCTGGGGCTCAACTGGGGGAACGGGATGGATACATGGTTTACAGTAGGCAGGCTGGGGCTCAACAGGCAGAATGGAATGGATACATGGTTTACAGTAGGCAGGCTGGGGCTCAACTGGGGGAATGGGATGGATACATGGTTTACAGTAGGCAGGCTGGGGCTCAACTGGGGGAACGGGATGGATACATGGTTTACAGTAGGCAGACTGGGGATCAACTGGGGGAACGAGATGGATACATGGTTTACAGTAGGCAGGCTGGGGTTCAACTGGGGGAATGGATACATGGTTTACAGTAGGCAGGCTGGGGCTCAACTGGGGGAACGGGATGGATACATGGTTTACAGTAGGCAGGCTGGGGTTCAACTGGGGGAACGGGATGGATACATGGTTTACAGTAGGCAGGCTGGGGCTCAACTGGGGGAACGGGATGGATACATGGTTTACAGTAGGCAGGCTGGGGCTCAACTGGGGGAATGGGATGGATACATGGTTTACAGTAAGCAGGCTGGGGCTCAACAGGCAGAATGAGTCCCAAAGGTCACCCTAATGGATCCAGAGCTGGTTCATTATGGATTTCACTACTACTTACTACTGCAACAACTTGGATCAGTTATTCACCCTTTTCTAGAATAACCTTTTTTACTACTGACCATTAACATTGGCTGCGCATCCATTGTCCTTCTACCAAAGTCTGGACTTGCACATTTCTTCTCGTCTCAGGGACTTAACCATGGTGTAAAGTAACTCAATCCAATGCTTCCGCCTGTCCAATGCTTCCGCCTGTCCAATGCTTCCGCCTGTCCAATGTTTCCGCCTATCCAATGTTTCCGCCTATCCAATGTTTCTGCCTATCCAATGCTTACAGCTATCCAATGCTTACACCTTTACAGGTATCAACAGGTGGCCTCATCAACAGGTGGCCTCATCAACAGGTGGCTTCAACAACAGGTGGCTTCAACAACAGGCGGCTTCATCAACAGGCGGCTTCATCAACAGGCGGCTTCATCAACAGGCGGCTTCATCAACGGGCGGCTTCATCAACATGTGTCTTCATCAACAGGCATCTTCAACAACAGGCGGCTTCATCAACAGGCGTTTTCATCAACAGGCGGCTTCATCAACAGGCATCTTCAACAACAGGCGGCTTCATCAACAGGCGTCTTCAACAACAGGCGGCTTCATCAACAGGCGGCTTCATCAACAGACGGCTTCATCAACAGGCGTCTTCAACAACAGGCGGATCCATCAACAGGTGGCGCCATCAAAAGATCAACAGGTGGTTCCATCAACAGGTGGCTCCATCAACAGGTGGCTTCATCAAAAGGTGGCGTCATCAAAAGATCAACAAGTGGCTTCATCAACAGGTGGCGCCATCAAAAGATCAACAGGTGGTTCCATCAACAGGTGGCTCAATCAACTGGTGGCTCCATCAACAGGTGGCTTCATCAACAGGTGGCGTCATCAAAAGATCAACAGGTGGCTTCATCAACAGGTGGCTCCAGGTGGCTCCATCAACAGGTGGCTTCATCAACAGGTGGCTTCATCAACAGGTGGCGCCATCAAAAGATCAACAGGTGGCTTCATCAACAGGTGACGCCATCAAAAGATCAACAGGTGGCTTCATCAACAGGTGGCTCCATCAAAAGATCAACAGGTGACTCCATCAACAGGTGGCTTCATCAACAGGTGGCTCCATCAACAGGTGGCTCCATCAAAAGATTAACAAGTGGCTTCATCAACATGTGGTTCCATCAACAGGTGGCTTCATCAACAGGTGGCTCCATCAACAGGTGGCGCCATCAAAAGATCAACAGGTGGCTTCATCAACAGGTGGCTTCATCAACAGGTGGATCCATCAACAGGTGGAGCCATCAAAAGATCAACAGGTGGCTTCATCAACAGGTGGCGCCATCAAAAGATCAACAGGTGGCGTCATCAACAGGTGGCGCCATCAAAAGATCAACAGGTGGCTTCATCAACAGTTGGCTTCATCAACAGGTGGCTCCATCAACAGGTGGCTCCATCAAAAGATCAACAAGTGGCTTCATCAACAGGTGGCACCATCAAAGGATCAACAGGTGGCTTCATCAACAGGTGGCACCATCAAAGGATCAACAGGTGGCTTCATCAACAGGTGGCTTCATCAACAGGTGACTCCATCAACAGGTGGCTTCATCAACAGGTGGCTCCATAAAAAAGTCAACAGGTGGGTTCATCAACAGGTGGCTTCATCAACAGGTGGCTCCATCAACAGGTGGCTTCATCAACACGTGGCTTCATCAACAGGTGGCGCCATCAAAAGATCAACAGGTGGTTTCATCAACAGGTGGCTCCATCAACAGGTGGCTTCCTCAACAGGTGGCTTCATCAACAGGTGGCTTCATCAACAGGTGGTTCCATCAACAGGTGGCTTCATCAACAGGTGGCTTCATCAACAGGTGGATCCATCAACAGGTGGCTTCATCAACAGGTGGCGCCATCAAAAGATCAACAGGTGGCTTCCTCAACAGGTGGCTTCATCAACAGGTGGCTTCATCAACAGGTGGCTTCATCAACAAGGGACTCCATCAAAAGATCAACAGGTGACTCCATCAACAGGTGGCTTCAACAACAGGTGGCTTCATCAACAGGTGGCTTCATCAACAGGTGGCTTCATCAACAGGTGGCCTCATCAACAGGTGGCTCCATAAACAGGTGGCTTCAACAACAGGTGGCTTCATCAACAGGTGGCCTCATCAACAGGTGGCTCCATCAACAGGTGGCTTCAACAACAGGTGGCTTCATCAACAGGTGGCTTCAACAACAGGCGGCTCCATCAAAAGATCAACAGGTGGCTCCATCAACAGGTGGCTTCATCAACAGGTGGCTTCATCAACAGGTGGCTCCATCAACAGGTGTCTTCAACAACAGGTGGCTTCATCAACAGGTGGCTCCATCAACAGGTGGCTTCATCAACAGGTGGCTTCATCAACAGGTGGCTCCATCAACAGGTGGCTTCAACAACAGGCGGCTCCATCAACAGGTGTCTTCAACAACAGGTGGCTTCATCAACAGGTGGCTTCAACAACAGGTGGCTTCATCAACAGGTGGCTCCATCAACAGGTGTCTTCAACAACAGGTGGCTTCATCAACAGGTGGCTCCATCAACAGGTGGCCTGCATCCCAAATGGCCCCCTATTCTCTATACATAGTGCACTGCTTTAGACCAGGGCCCTATTCTCTATACATAGTGCACTGCTTTAGACCAGGGCCCTATTCTCTATACATAGTGCACTGCTTTAGACCAGGGCCCTATTCTCTATACATAGTGCGCTGCTTTAGACCAGGGCCCTATTCTCTATACATAGTGCGCTGCTTTAGACCAGGGCCCTATTCTCTATACATAGTGCACTGCTTTAGACCATGGCCCTATTCCCTATACATAGTGCGCTGCTTTAGACCAGGGCCCTATTCTCTATACATAGTGCACTGCTTTAGACCAGGGCCCTATTCTCTATACATAGTGCGCTGCTTTAGACCAGAGCCCTATTCTCTATACATAGTGCGCTGCTTTAGACCAGAGCCCTATTCTCTATACATAGTGCGCTGCTTTAGACCAGTGCCTGTTTACTTTATTTAGTGTGATCAGTGTAGAAATACCCATTCTTACCAATGGGCTAAAATAAAGGGTAGTTGTGTGGGGAATAGAACACTGCTGCTATTCCCCACACTTCTATGTAGAGTAAGATGATGTCATGGATCTTCAACTAGTAGGTATCAACCACCTGAATATTGATATTCATTTACATTTTTCTTGAAGGTTGGGGGTGATTTTGAGAAAATGAATCGTTATAACAAGAACATTTTCAAACACCCAGTACTTGGGTAACATAGATCAAGGGGTGTCCAACCCTCCTGGGGAGTTTCTTCCAGACCTATTTTAAAGAGTAATAGTTCACCAAAATTACAAAAATGTTTTGCGTCCTTACCTTGAAAGCAGTCTATGGACAAGCAGCACTGCAATCTATGATTTGGTTCCCCTCTGCCATTAACCATTAATATAACATCCTTCCTGTGCAGAGCCTTGGTGTAGTGGTAACACTCCCTGGCACGTGTCGCATATAACTTTCCACCTGAGAACAGGGATCAATCCCTGCATCTAACCTTGCCACCGTTTCTAGCATTTGCCGGTCTCCCTATCTCATTTAATTACTGTCTGAATAAACCACCAATTTGTTCTCCCCCCCAAAAAAGATTAGCATACTTTACATTTCATTGAGCAAAAATCTCAAAGTAAAAAAAGTAGTCAAATTGTTTGTGTTCATTTCATGTTTAAAGCATCCTGAATACACCTAATTTCCCACCCTGGTCATAGACACGTCAAAATACGTAGAATTACAGGAAATTAGCTTTAAAACAGTAAAATTCAAACGCACACAGTAAACACACTACTTTGCACACTATCAATACTTGACATGTATGTTCTGTTTCCAAATCTGTGAGTTCACCCACCTGTTTATACTGCCACTTATAAATGAGGACGTGTGTGATCTTTTACTGGAGTTGGACAGCTGTGTCCAGCATTACTTAGGACATTTATAGCTGAAGTTTTGAATTCAAGGGTTTAGAGCACTAATCCACTTTCAGATTTGTAAATATGTCTATAATTTCTCTTATGAGTTTTGTACTTGTCTAATGACTTGGTATTTTGTAGATGTTTCTCAGCAGTTTGTCATTTGTTACAGTATTTGTATCCAAGGTTATGCAGGTGAACAGAGTGCCCTACGGTGGTGGTGTGGTTATGGAATGGGCAGGCGCACACTACACAATTGCATTTTATCAATGGCAATTTGAATGCACAGAGATACCGTTGACGAGATCCTGAGGCCCATTGTCGCCCCATTCATCCGCCGCCATCACCTCATGTTTCGGCAATGTTAAATGCACGGCCCCATGTTGCAAGGATCTGTACACAATTCCTGGAAGCTGTCCCAGTTCTTCCATGGCCTGCTGACTCACAAGACATGTCACCCATTGAGCATGTTTGGGATGCTCTGGATTGGCGTGTATGACAGCGTGTTCCAGTTCCCGCCAATATCCAGAAATTTCGCAAAAGCCATTGAGGAGGAGTGGGGACAACATTCCCACAGGCCACCATCAACATCCTGATCAACTCTATGTGAAGGAGATGTGTCACGCTGCATGAGGCAAACGGTGATCACACCAGATACTGACTGGTTTTCTGATCCACTGATCTGTATTCCCAGTCATGTGAAATCCATTGATAAAGGGGCCTAATTTATTTATTTCAATTGACTGATTTCCTTATATGAAACTGTAACTCAGTAAAATCTTAGAAATTGTTACATAATGCGTCTTTATTTTTGTTCAGTGTTAAGTATAAAAGCAAAACTTGCTTTTGTTGAATTTCTAAAAAGCATGAAATGGTAACATAATGTGATGATATCTTACTGTGGTGCGTGAAGAATCCAATACTTTACCTTGTCTGTGGTACAAATCACACTATTGTGGAAGCACCTCCTCTAAGAGTACGAATTAGGCTGTTTGAGAAGATTTGGAATCCTAAACGACATGCCTTCACGTTGTTTTGAAGTCCAATAGACCAACATAGCTACTGTAGTAGGTCAAAGCTGGTGTGCTGGAAACCCTTGGTAGAGCATGGGTGGAAGAGGCATTGTGATGCTCATGTGAGGGGGCTTCAGACCAATGTCCATTCTCACTTAAAACGTACGGTTTTTTTGCTTTTAATAAACACACACACATACACACACACGAGAAGAATGAATATATATACTGATTGATTGATGAACACATATTTCTAATTTATTCAGCTAAGCCTAATCGGTAGTGTGAAGACTTGGTCATCCACATACGCACGTTTCGTTTCCGATCTCAATGCCGCCCTCGTGTGGATGTAAATACACAGCTCTGCCCTAAACAACAACAAAGTTTCGTTTTAAAACTTACAGTCCAAGCGCAGTAACATCAGTCAACTGTGATATTTTGGATGCTGTAAAATTACCGGATATATATATTTTGTATGCAGTATTTGCAACATATTGCAGTTTAGACTTCACTTTAACAGCAGTTATACGGCACTGACTGCAATATTTTTCCGTCAGGGTGTTAGCTCGCCTGGTCCCCATTCCAAACTACTGATCCACTCTCCACACTTTCCAGTTCGCTTGTACTTTCCGCCTTTATAAACACAGTGGCGAGAATCTCTGGCTCATCTCCTTCACACAGGGAAGAAGTTCACCTTCATATTACCAACAAACAGTCGGGGTGGGGAGAGACTAGCAGTGACCAAACAAGTTACTCCGCTCAAATTAAAAACTATTCTCATTCTGGCCCGGAACCATGCCATATGTCAAACACGTGTCGTCCGGTTCCTGGAAGCGAGCATGAACCCTCTCCTTTCCAAAGCCTCCTTTTCCGGTTTAGAAAAAAAAACAAATAGACAAGAATCTTAAGATAATATTTTTTAAATAAGGATTCCAATATGCCTTAACATCTTCAATAATGCCATCCTATTGGCCTAGTCTGGTAATTCTTGGTCTTGGACAATTCTACAAATAAATAGTCCCAGTGGGTTCTAGGATGGGGGGGGGTATATATATAGAGCAGCAACAGGGTGATGTCTCCAGCCTCTCCTTGATAGAACCGGATCCTCTTATCGGACCGAGGGTCGAGACAACTCGGACTAACTCCATTTCCGGATCCCACTCCTCATTCACGCCGGGTCTTCGCCGCGGCCAGAGTCCCATGTTGTTTGTGTGTCTGTCCCACGGCGACGGAGCTAGTGATCGGCCTGTCCAATAACCCTTCACGTTGCAGGGACCTGTGTGTCTGAGAGTCGACAGTGTGTTTGTATTCACCCCTCCCGTTAAAAAAAAAGAAGATGGCAGACTTTCGGGACGACACCGGAGCTCGAGCCCTGCTGGCCTTGCAATCTGCCCCGTGCAGCCCTGTTCGAGTCGGGCTGACCTCACCCGCATACCCTCCCAATTTCACCTTCTCGGGCTCTTCGGTGCTGAGCCGGGGCTGCGGAGGGCCCCCTGGCCTCGCGTCCCCTCCTCGGGCCCTGGCCAGGCTCGAAGGCCGGGACTTTGATTTCGTCATGCGGCAGCGGACAGTGACCGTAGGCCGTAACTCGTCGCACGGCTCCGTGGACATAAACATGGGTCACTCCAGTTTCATCTCTCGGCGGCACCTCCAGATCGCCTTCGAGGAGCCGTGCGGGTTCTCGCTGCGCTGCCTCGGCAAGAACGGGGTGTTCGTGGACGGCGTGTTCCAGAGGAGAGGCGCGCCACCCCTGCAGCTTCCCCGAGAGTAAGTTAGCCTAGCACGACTAGCGTGTCAATGTTGCTCACTTTTTTTATCTAGATAGCTACGTAAATAAACACCAGCCACATTCACATCGAGCTGGCTACTGTAAAGCCAGCAAGATAACTTGTTGTCTACTCCAATGCATTAGCCATTCGCATTGAGAGCCAACTCTGGGGGGAAAAGAGAGCCACAGTCTCCTAACTTGTTACCCACATTGGGAAGATACGAGCTAACTAACTGTTAACTAAAGTGAATCCCATTGCAGACGTGAGCAGTCTTATGGAAGGTCTTTAGGAGACTGCATAGTGGGGCTAAACTGAAACAGTAGCCACGTTTTTTTAGAGTTAGTTTGACGGACGCTGGTGGCGACATTGCGTCCCGTAAACACAGAATGTAAAAGTCACTCAAGTCAGCATGACAGCTACTTACTATCCTGTCAAATCAGTTTATTGGTCGCGTACACGGATTTGCAGGTGCAGCAAAATACTTGTGTTTCTAGCCCCAACAGTGCACTAATACCTAACAAGTAATACAAAAAATACACACAACCCCCAAAAAATGCATAATCATTATAGATTATATATATATATATATATATATATATATATATATCGAATCCACTAATTTGAAGTGTCCACATACTTTTCAAATTAGTGGATTCGTTTATCAGCCACACCCGTTGCAGACAGGTGTGTATATGATCGAACATGCAGCCATGCAATCTCCATAGACAAACATTGGCAGTAGAATGGCCTTACTGAAGAGTTCAGTGACTTTCAACGTGGCACCGTCATAGGATGCCACCTTTCCAACAACTCAGTTCATCAGATTTCCGCCCTGCTAGAGCTACCCCAGTCAACTGTCAGTGCTGTTATTATGAAGTGGAAACGTCTAGGAGCAACAACGGCTCAGCCGCGAAGTGGTAGGCCACACAATGTTATTTAATCTTTATTTAACTAGTTAAGTCAATTAAGAACAAATTCTTATTTACAATGACGGCCTAACCCTAACCTGGACAACTCTGGGCCAATTGTGCGCAGCCCTATGGGACTCCCAATCACAGCCGGTTGTGATACAGCCTGGAATCGAACCAGGGTCTGTAGTGACTCCTCTGGTGGTACTGAGATGCAGTGCCTTAGACCGCTGCGCCACTCGGGAGCCCAAGCTCACCGAAAGGGACCGCTGAAGTGCAGCGGTGTGTAAAAAAATAAAATAGTCTGTCCTCAGTTGCAACACTCACTACAGAGTTCCAAACTGCCTCTGGAAGCAACGTCGGCACAAACTTCATCAGGAGCTTCATGAAATGGGGTTTCCGTGGCTGAGCAGCCGCACACAAGCCTAAGATCACCGTGCGCAATGCCAAGCGTCAGCGGATCACACAGATGACGACAATACTGTTGTTCAGTAATGAGGAATTTAATTCTTAATTCTACGATGTCATCTAAAATCATTTAAAATTAATCACAATCAATTAGAGCTGTATCTCCTCCTTTCCAGTCACACACACACACACGCGCGTTTTGAAGAGGAGAACAGGAATAGCTGATATTCTTACACAGGTTTGTGTGTTTTTCAAAATGACGTGTGAGGCGGGCACAGCTGCCGACAGGACACTATTTGTTTGTCTGTGTGTGCAAAAGTCTGCCTGTCTGTCTCTTGTCTATATACTAACCCGGTGCCACCAACTGGGGGGAAAACCTTAGTGGCACCAGTACCACCCAGGGGAAAAAGGTTCGTCTGGAGTCCTGCACACACAGCTGTGTTAAGGACCCACCCCTTTTTTTGTTGTTGTTGAAAGGAACCACTTTGAAGTGTGTGGAACTGTTACGTTACCGTAGGAGAATATGACACGTTAGATCTGCTAAGCGGTAATACAAAGCGTGTACCATCATTATTTGAAATGCAAGAGAAAGGCCATCATCTAATTTAGGACTCTAGGCGGGAATTTATATTCTGGCCACTAGATGGCGGCAGTGTGTGTGTATGTGTGTGTGTGTGTGTAAAGTTTTAGACTGATCCAATGAACCATTGCGTTTCTGTTCAAAATGTTGTATCAAGACTGCCCAAATGTGCCTAATTGGTTTATTAATAGATTTTTCAAGTTCATAACTGCACTCTCCTCAAAACAATAGCATGGTATTCTTTCACTGTAATAGCTACTGTAAATTGGACAGTGAAGTTAGATAAATTCTTGTTAAAGCGTTCTGTCAACATCAGATATGTCTATGTCCTGGGAAATGTTCTTGTTACTTACAACCTCATGCTAATCGCATTAGCCTACGTTAGCTCAACCGTCCCGTCCCATCGATCCTGTAGAGGTGAACTTATTTCTGGGTTGTAACTAAAGCCTGCACTACCAGGAGTCGGAAGTGTTCGAATGAAGAGATGTCTAGTAACTCTAACATATACTGAACTAAACACCTCCATCTGTCTCCTCTCCTCTCTAGATGTGTGTTCAGGTTCCCCAGTACAGTGATAAAAATCCAGTTCTCCTCTCTGTTGTCTGGGGAGGAGTTGAGAGAGGAGGAGCAGCGGTCGACCCCGCCCCGCCTCCCCCTCCTCCCCCACATCTCCCCCCTCAAGATCAGCATTCCCACAATGCATCATGATGACCTGCGACACCTGGTCAGCCCGCTGCCCTCTCCGACAGGGACCCTCAGGTGAGGACACACACCAACACATGCCTGCTCTCACACACACACACACACACACACACACACACACGTTCAGATTCTCCCTGATTGTCTAGTTTTTTATTTTATTTTGGTGATTTGTTAGTTCTCAAACATGATCTTATTTCAATATATAGCGCTATCTTTTCTACATGATCTGGTTTGAATTTCTCCAATTATTTATATATATTTATTATTATTTTCTTTACTGTTTGGACATAAGCGCCTGAAAAAACACTTGCCCAATACTTTTAGAGTCAGAAAAAACCCTGGAAAGAGAGAGGAACTATTCAAGCATATTCCCCGTGTGTCTGTCTCCCCCTAGTGGTGTGTGCGTTGTCCTGCACCACGTGGGCCCTCCAGTGTCATAGTATGTGTACACAAGCCATATATGGCACCGCAGCCGCTAGCAGGCTCCTGATTGGTCCAACCTCAGTTTTTTTGTTTTTGTTGCCTGGGCCTGTGTGTTTTTGCTCCTGTTCTCCACTCACTGGTTTCCTTTTCAGAGCTCCCCCTTAGGCCTCACACACACACACACACGCGCACACACACACTCCCCCATACACACACACACACTCCCAAAACCAAAACATTGGACCTTCACATGGTAATAAGAGCCACTGGTCTAGTTGGACGAGTTTATGCTGTGTGTGTTTATATTCTCCCTTAACCTCCCCCTCTCCTTGGCAGTTGTCATGCTGACACTGTTGGGGGGGAGGAGGACTAGAAGAGGGAGAGAGAGACGGACAAGAGGAGGGATGTGTGGTGAGAGAAGAGGGCGGTGTGTGTGTGTGTGCTGTCATTTGGAGCAAAAGTAAGGTGCTGAAAAAAGACATTGATTTATAAAAAAAAAATACATGAGTGAAGAAAAGATTGAGGGGTTGTCAGGGGTTACTACCCTGTTAATTACAACTCTCTAGTTCTCTAGTTGTTGTATAGTTTGGAGGTTCCACAGTTCTAAACCTATTTACATAGAACTGGAACGGTACAACTATAGAACTAAGGTTGTGTGATTAGAGTTCCAGTTAGTTCTACGGTTGTGTGATTATAGTTCTACAGTTCCAGTTAGTTCTACGGTTGTGTGATTATAGTTCCGGTTAGTTCTACGGTTGTGTGATTGTAGTTCTACGGTTGTTTGATTGTAGTTCTACAGTTCCAGTTAGTTCTACGGTTGTTTGATTGGAGTTCTAGAGTTCCAGTTAGTTCTACGGTTGTTTGATTAGAGTTCCAGTTAGTTCTACGGTTGTTTGATTGGAGTTCTAGAGTTCCAGTTAGTTCTACGGTTGTTGGATTGGAGTTCTAGAGTTCCAGTTAGTTCTACGGTTGTTGGATTGGAGTTCTACAGTTCCAGTTAGTTCTACGGTTGTTGGATTGGAGTTCTACAGTTCCAGTTAGTTCTACGGTTGTTGGATTGGAGTTCTACAGTTCCAGTTAGTTCTACGGTTGTTGGATTGGAGTTCTACAGTTCCAGTTAGTTCTACGGTTGTTGGATTGGAGTTCTACAGTTCCAGTTAGTTCTACGGTTGTTGGATTGGAGTTCTACAGTTCCAGTTAGTTCTACGGTTGTTGGATTGGAGTTCTACAGTTCCAGTTAGTTCTACGGTTGTTTGATTGGAGTTCTACAGTTCCAGTTAGTTCTACGGTTGTTTGATTGGAGTTCCGGTTAGTTCTACGGTTGTGTGATTATAGTTCCAGTTAGTTCTACGGTTGTTTGATTGTAGTTCTACGGTTGTTTGATTGTAGTTCTACAGTTCCAGTTAGTTCTACGGTTGTTTGATTATAGTTCTACAGTTGTTTGATTGGAGTTCTAGAGTTCCAGTTAGTTCTACGGTTGTTTGATTAGAGTTCTAGAGTTCCAGTTAGTTCTACGGTTGTTTGATTAGAGTTCTAGAGTTCCAGTTAGTTCTACGGTTGTTTGATTATAGTTCTACAGTTCCAGTTAGTTCTACGGTTGTTTGATTATAGTTCCAGTTAGTTCTACGGTTGTTTGATTGGAGTTCTACAGTTCCAGTTAGTTCTACGGTTGTTTGATTGGAGTTCTAGAGTTCCAGTTAGTTCTACGGTTGTTTGATTGGAGTTCTAGAGTTCCAGTTAGTTCTACGGTTGTTTGATTGGAGTTCTACAGTTCCAGTTAGTTCTACGGTTGTTTGATTATAGTTCCGGTTAGTTCTACGGTTGTGTGATTATAGTTCCAGTTAGTTCTACGGTTGTTTGATTGTAGTTCTACGGTTGTTTGATTGTAGTTCTACAGTTCCAGTTAGTTCTACGGTTGTTTGATTATAGTTCTACAGTTGTTTGATTGGAGTTCTAGAGTTCCAGTTAGTTCTACGGTTGTTTGATTATAGTTCTACAGTTCCAGTTAGTTCTACGGTTGTTTGATTATAGTTCCAGTTAGTTCTACGGTTGTTTGATTGGAGTTCTACAGTTCCAGTTAGTTCTACGGTTGTTTGATTGGAGTTCTAGAGTTCCAGTTAGTTCTATGGTTGTTTGATTAGAGTTCCAGTTAGTTCTACGGTTGTTTGATTGGAGTTCTACAGTTCCAGTTAGTTCTACGGTTGTTTGATTGGAGTTCTAGAGTTCCAGTTAGTTCTACGGTTGTTTGATTGGAGTTCTACAGTTCCAGTTAGTTCTACGGTTGTTTGATTATAGTTCCGGTTAGTTCTACGGTTGTGTGATTATAGTTCCAGTTAGTTCTACGGTTGTTTGATTGTAGTTCTACGGTTGTTTGATTGTAGTTCTACAGTTCCAGTTAGTTCTACGGTTGTTTGATTATAGTTCTACAGTTGTTTGATTGGAGTTCTAGAGTTCCAGTTAGTTCTACGGTTGTTTGATTAGAGTTCCAGTTAGTTCTACGGTTGTTTGATTGGAGTTCTACAGTTCCAGTTAGTTCTACGGTTGTTTGATTGGAGTTCTAGAGTTCCAGTTAGTTCTATGGTTGTTTGATTAGAGTTCCAGTTAGTTCTACGGTTGTTTGATTGGAGTTCTACAGTTCCAGTTAGTTCTACGGTTGTTTGATTATAGTTCCGGTTAGTTCTACGGTTGTGTGATTATAGTTCCAGTTAGTTCTACGGTTGTTTGATTGTAGTTCTACGGTTGTTTGATTGTAGTTCTACAGTTCCAGTTAGTTCTACGGTTGTTTGATTGGAGTTCTAGAGTTCCAGTTAGTTCTACGGTTGTTTGATTAGAGTTCCAGTTAGTTCTACGGTTGTTTGATTGGAGTTCTACAGTTCCAGTTAGTTCTACGGTTGTTGGATTGGAGTTCTACAGTTCCAGTTAGTTCTACGGTTGTTGGATTGGAGTTCTACAGTTCCAGTTAGTTCTACGGTTGTTGGATTGGAGTTCTACAGTTCCAGTTAGTTCTACGGTTGTTGGATTGGAGTTCTACAGTTCCAGTTAGTTCTACGGTTGTTGGATTGGAGTTCTACAGTTCCAGTTAGTTCTACGGTTGTTTGATTATAGTTCTACAGTTCCAGTTAGTTCTACGGTTGTTTGATTGGAGTTCTACAGTTCCAGTTAGTTCTACGGTTGTTTGATTGGAGTTCTACAGTTCCAGTTAGTTCTACGGTTGTTTGATTATAGTTCCGGTTAGTTCTACGGTTGTGTGATTATAGTTCCAGTTAGTTCTACGGTTGTTTGATTGTAGTTCTACGGTTGTTTGATTGTAGTTCTACAGTTCCAGTTAGTTCTACGGTTGTTTGATTATAGTTCTACAGTTGTTTGATTGGAGTTCTAGAGTTCCAGTTAGTTCTACGGTTGTTTGATTAGAGTTCCAGTTAGTTCTACGGTTGTTTGATTGGAGTTCTACAGTTCCAGTTAGTTCTACGGTTGTTTGATTGGAGTTCTAGAGTTCCAGTTAGTTCTATGGTTGTTTGATTAGAGTTCCAGTTAGTTCTACGGTTGTTTGATTGGAGTTCTACAGTTCCAGTTAGTTCTACGGTTGTTTGATTATAGTTCCGGTTAGTTCTACGGTTGTGTGATTATAGTTCCAGTTAGTTCTACGGTTGTTTGATTGTAGTTCTACGGTTGTTTGATTGTAGTTCTACAGTTCCAGTTAGTTCTCACGGTTGTTTGATTGGAGTTCTAGAGTTCCAGTTAGTTCTACGGTTGTTTGATTAGAGTTCCAGTTAGTTCTACGGTTGTTTGATTGGAGTTCTACAGTTCCAGTTAGTTCTACGGTTGTTTGATTGGAGTTCTACAGTTCCAGTTAGTTCTACGGTTGTTGGATTGGAGTTCTACAGTTCCAGTTAGTTCTACGGTTGTTGGATTGGAGTTCTACAGTTCCAGTTAGTTCTACGGTTGTTGGATTGGAGTTCTACAGTTCCAGTTAGTTCTACGGTTGTTTGATTGGAGTTCTACAGTTCCAGTTAGTTCTACGGTTGTTTGATTGGAGTTCTACAGTTCCAGTTAGTTCTCACGGTTGTTTGATTGGAGTTCTACAGTTCCAGTTAGTTCTACGGTTGTTTGATTGGAGTTCTACAGTTCCAGTTAGTTCTACGGTTGTTTGATTATAGTTCCGGTTAGTTCTACGGTTGTGTGATTATAGTTCCAGTTAGTTCTACGGTTGTTTGATTGTAGTTCTACGGTTGTTTGATTGTAGTTCTACAGTTCCAGTTAGTTCTACGGTTGTTTGATTATAGTTCTACAGTTGTTTGATTGGAGTTCTAGAGTTCCAGTTAGTTCTACGGTTGTTTGATTAGAGTTCTAGAGTTCCAGTTAGTTCTACGGTTGTTTGATTGGAGTTCTACAGTTCCAGTTAGTTCTACGGTTGTTTGATTGGAGTTCTAGAGTTCCAGTTAGTTCTACGGTTGTTTGATTGGAGTTCTAGAGTTCCAGTTAGTTCTACGGTTGTTTGATTGGAGTTCTACAGTTCCAGTTAGTTCTACGGTTGTTTGATTATAGTTCCGGTTAGTTCTACGGTTGTGTGATTATAGTTCCAGTTAGTTCTACGGTTGTTTGATTGTAGTTCTACGGTTGTTTGATTGTAGTTCTACAGTTCCAGTTAGTTCTACGGTTGTTTGATTGGAGTTCTAGAGTTCCAGTTAGTTCTACGGTTGTTTGATTAGAGTTCCAGTTAGTTCTACGGTTGTTTGATTGGAGTTCTACAGTTCCAGTTAGTTCTACGGTTGTTTGATTGGAGTTCTACAGTTCCAGTTAGTTCTACGGTTGTTTGATTGGAGTTCTACAGTTCCAGTTAGTTCTACGGTTGTTTGATTGGAGTTCTACAGTTCCAGTTAGTTCTACGGTTGTTTGATTGGAGTTCTACAGTTCCAGTTAGTTCTCACGGTTGTTTGATTGGAGTTCTACAGTTCCAGTTAGTTCTACGGTTGTTTGATTGGAGTTCTACAGTTCCAGTTAGTTCTACGGTTGTTTGATTGGAGTTCTACAGTTCCAGTTAGTTCTACGGTTGTTTGATTGGAGTTCTACAGTTCCAGTTAGTTCTACGGTTGTTTGATTGGAGTTCTACAGTTCCAGTTAGTTCTACGGTTGTTTGGATTGAGTTCTACAGTTCCAGTTAGTTCTACAGTTCCAGTTAGTTCTACGGTTGTTTGATTATAGTTCTACAGTTCCAGTTAGTTCTACGGTTGTTTGATTGGAGTTCTACAGTTCCAGTTAGTTCTACGGTTGTTTGATTGGAGTTCTACAGTTCCAGTTAGTTCTACGGTTGTTTGATTGAGTTCTACAGTTCCAGTTAGTTCTACGGTTGTGTGATTATAGTTCCAGTTAGTTCTACGGTTGTTTGATTGGAGTTCTACAGTTCCAGTTAGTTCTACGGTTGTTTGATTGGAGTTCTACAGTTCCAGTTAGTTCTACGGTTGTTTGATTAGAGTTCCAGTTAGTTCTACAGTTGTTTGATTGGAGTTCTAGAGTTCCAGTTAGTTCTACGGTTGTTTGATTAGAGTTCTAGAGTTCCAGTTAGTTCTACGGTTGTTTGATTATAGTTCTACAGTTCCAGTTAGTTCTACGGTTGTTTGATTGGAGTTCTAGTTCTACAGTTCCAGTTAGTTCTACGGTTGTTTGATTGGAGTTCTACAGTTCCAGTTAGTTCTACGGTTGTTTGATTGGAGTTCTAGAGTTCCAGTTAGTTCTACGGTTGTTTGATTGGAGTTCTACAGTTCCAGTTAGTTCTACGGTTGTTTGATTATAGTTCCGGTTAGTTCTACGGTTGTGTGATTATAGTTCCAGTTAGTTCTACGGTTGTTTGATTGTAGTTCTACGGTTGTTTGATTGTAGTTCTACAGTTCCAGTTAGTTCTACGGTTGTTTGATTATAGTTCTACAGTTGTTTGATTGGAGTTCTAGAGTTCCAGTTAGTTCTACGGTTGTTTGATTAGAGTTCTAGAGTTCCAGTTAGTTCTACGGTTGTTTGATTATAGTTCTACAGTTCCAGTTAGTTCTACGGTTGTTTGATTATAGTTCCAGTTAGTTCTACGGTTGTTTGATTGGAGTTCTACAGTTCCAGTTAGTTCTACGGTTGTTTGATTGGAGTTCTAGAGTTCCAGTTAGTTCTACGGTTGTTTGATTGGAGTTCTACAGTTCCAGTTAGTTCTCACGGTTGTTTGATTATAGTTCCGGTTAGTTCTAATGGTTGTGTGATTATAGTTCCAGTTAGTTCTACGGTTGTTTGATTGTAGTTCTACGGTTGTTTGATTGTAGTTCTACAGTTCCAGTTAGTTCTACGGTTGTTTGATTAGAGTTCTAGAGTTCCAGTTAGTTCTACGGTTGTTTGATTATAGTTCTACAGTTCCAGTTAGTTCTACGGTTGTTTGATTATAGTTCCAGTTAGTTCTACGGTTGTTTGATTGGAGTTCTACAGTTCCAGTTAGTTCTACGGTTGTTTGATTGGAGTTCTAGAGTTCCAGTTAGTTCTATGGTTGTTTGATTAGAGTTCCAGTTAGTTCTACGGTTGTTTGATTGGAGTTCTACAGTTCCAGTTAGTTCTACGGTTGTTTGATTGGAGTTCTCTAGTTGTGCAGTTTGAAAGTTTTTTTTTTGTCCAACTTTTCCTGTCCTCTATTTTCTTTCTCTCTCCTTTCGTACATCTTTCACTCTTCTTCTTCCTCTGTCCTTTCTCTTCTTTTGTTTGAACCACCTGCAGACGCACATAAACACTACAGAATCTGAGCCAACACAAACACACTCTCTCTCCTGGAAACCAGTGTTTACTTTACTGCCCAGAGGAGGGGCCTGTGTGTGTGTGGTCTTGGGATCTTCCCACTGTATATTAGGGATATACGGTGCCTTCAGAAAGCAGTCAGACCTCTTTACTTGTTCCACATTTTGTTACGTAATGTAGGCTTTTTTGTAATGTTAAAGCCTCATTCTGAAATGGATTACATCGTTTTTTTTTTCTCTCATCAATCTACACACGATACCCCATAATGACATCATAATACCCCATAATGACATCACAATACCCCATAATGACAAAGGGAAAACAGGTTTTTAGAAGTGTTTGCAAAAAAAATATATCTATCACATTTACTTAAGTATTCAGACCCTTTCCTCCGTACTTTGTTGAAGCAGCTTTGGCAGCGATTACAGCCTCGAGTCTTCTTGGGTATGACGCTACAAGCTTGGCACACCTGTATTTGGGGAGTTTCTCCCATTCTTCTCTGCAGATCCTCTCAACCTCTGTCAGGTTGGATGGGGAGCTATTTTCAGGTCTCTCCAGAGATGCTGGATGGGGTTCAAGTCCGGGCTCTGGCTGGGCCACTCACAGTATTTGGTTATAATTGTAATGTTGCAGGGTGTCCGACCGTCCTTGCCATTCAGAGGAGGAAAGGAGGATACCCAAGATGACTTGAGGCTGTTATCGCTGCCAAAGCTGCTTCAACAAAGTACTGAGGAAAGGGTCTGAATACTTATGGAAATGTGATATTTATATATTTTTTGAAAACACTTCTAGAAACCAGTACAGGGCTTGCTCAGGAATGGCAGCAGGCAGGTGTGAGTGCATCCGCATGCACGGTCCGTGTCACAATGTGGGGTCCGTGTCACAATGTGGGGTCCGTGTCACAATGTGGGGTTATTTTAGTAGTGATAGTATGGTGGTGGTGTTATATTGTGGGGTTATGGCGACACCCAGAGGCCTCTTTCAGTGTTACATATCACCAAGGTCCTAATATATGAATCGGTAACTACACTGGGCCGCTGTGTAGGGCCCAGCGCCGTACAGTAAATCTGCACAGTTCTTCCAGTAAATGTGTTTTTGTAAAATGTTCCGTGTGAATGGTTAAAAGTAGTCCTAGGATTGTAATGTTTGTTAAACTTTGAACTCAATGGTTTCTGTTTGTTTTCTGTACATTTTTAAGTAAGTCTATTCGCAATTCCGTTAGGTGGAATTACCATATTCTATTCTAGATCTTACTCCCTCTCATCCTCCTTTCATCCTCCTCTTCTCCTCCTCTCATCCTCCTTTCCTCCTCTCCAGTGTTCCTAACTCGTGCCCGGCCAGTCCGAGGGGTGCGGGGTCATCGGGTTATCGCTACGGACGCAACGTGACCTCCGACCTCCAGCTGGCTGCGGAGTTTGCTGCCAAGGCTGTCTCCGAGCAACAGAGGGGCGTTGCCGAGCAACGTGGAGAGTCCGGCGGCGGGGACAGCCCCAAGGTATACCTCACTCTGTGGGGGGGTGTGTCTACTGTGGGGGGGTGTGTCTACTGTGGGGTTGTGTCTACTGTGTGTGTATATTAACCCCTCTCTCCTGTGTTATCCAGGATGAATCTAAGCCTCCCTACTCCTACGCCCAGTTGATAGTCCAGGCCATCTCTTCAGCACCAGACAGACAGCTGACCCTGTCTGGAATCTACACACACATAACCAAACACTACCCCTACTATCGCACTGCTGACAAGGGCTGGCAGGTAAACACACACACACACACACACACACATCACCTACCACTACCCCTACTACCACACTGCTACCAGGTAACTAGACACATCACCTACCACTACCCCTACTACCACACTGCTACCAGGTAACTAGACACATCACCTACCCCTACTACCACACTGCTACCAGGTAACTAGACACATCACCTACCACTACCCCTACTACCGCACTGCTACCAGGTAACTAGACACATCACCTACCCCTACTACCGCACTGCTACCAGGTAACTAGACACATCACCTACCCCTACTACCGCACTGCTACCAGGTAACTAGACACATCACCTACCACTACCCCTACTACCGCACTGCTACCAGGTAACTAGACACATCACCTACCACTACCCCTACTACCGCACTGCTACCAGGTAACTAGACACATCACCTACCACTACCCCTACCACACGCACTGCTACCAGGTAACTAGACACATCACCTACCCCTACTACCACACTGCTACCAGGTAACTAGACACATCACCTACCACTACCCCTACTACCACACTGCTACCAGGTAACTAGACACATCACCTACCACTACCCCTACTACCGCACTGCTACCAGGTAACTAGACACATCACCTACCACTACCACACTGCTACCAGGTAACTAGACATTACCACACTGCTACCAGGTAACTAGACACATCACCTACCCCTACTACCGCACTGCTACCAGGTAACTAGACACATCACCTACCACTACCCCTACTACCGCACTGCTACCAGGTAACTAGACACATCACCTACCACTACCACACTGCTACCAGGTAACTAGACACATCACCTACCACTACCCCTACTACCGCACTGCTACCAGGTAACTAGACACATCACCACACACTACCCCTACTACCGCACTGCTACCAGCTAACTAGACACATCACCTACCCCTACTACCGCACTGCTACCAGGTAACTAGACACATCACCTACCACTACCCCTACTACCGCACTGCTACCAGGTAACTAGACACATCACCTACTACTACCACACTGCTACCAGGTAACTAGACACATCACCTACCACTACCCCTACTACCTCACTGCTACCAGGTAACTAGACACATCACCTACCATTACCCCTACTACCTCACTGCTACCAGGTAACTAGACACATCACCTACCACTACCCCTACTACCACACTGCTACCAGGTAACTAGACACATCACCTACCACTACCCCTACTACCACACTGCTACCAGGTAACTAGACACATTACCACACTGCTACCAGGTAACTAGACACATCACCTACCCCTACTACCACACTGCTACCAGGTAACTAGACACATCACCTACCCCTACTACCGCACTGCTACCAGGTAACTAGACACATCACCTACCCCTACTACCACACTGCTACCAGGTAACTAGACACATCACCTACCACACTGCTACCAGGTAACTAGACACATCACCTACCCCTACTACCGCACTGCTACCAGGTAACTAGACACATCACCTACCGCACTGCTACCAGGTAACTAGACGCATCACCTACCGCACTGCTACCAGGTAACTAGACACATCACCTACCACTACCCCTACTACCACACTGCTACCAGGTAACTAGACACATCACCTACCCCTACTACCACACTGCTACCAGGTAACTAGACACATCACCTACCCCTACTACCGCACTGCTACCAGGTAACTAGACACATCACCTACCCCTACTACCTCACTGCTACCAGGTAACTAGACACATCACCTACCACTACCCCTACTACCACACTGCTACCAGGTAACTAGACACATCACCTACCACTACCCCTACTACCGCACTGCTACCAGGTAACTAGACACATCACCTACCCCTACTACCGCACTGCTACCAGGTAACTAGACACATCACCTACCCCTACTACCGCACTGCTACCAGGTAACTAGACACATCACCTACCGCACTGCTACCAGGTAACTAGACACATCACCTACCGCACTGCTACCAGGTAACTAGACACATCACCTACCGCACTGCTACCAGGTAACTAGACACATCACCTACCACTACCCCTACTACCACACTGCTACCAGGTAACTAGACACATCACCTACCCCTACTACCACACTGCTACCAGGTAACTAGACACATCACCTACCCCTACTACCGCACTGCTACCAGGTAACTAGACACATCACCTACCGCACTGCTACCAGGTAACTAGACACATCACCTACCCCTACTACCACACTGCTACCAGGTCATCTGCAGTTAACTAGGCTTTTGATGGAACGTTCTATTCTCTCCAAAGTAAATAGAAAGTATGATCATGTTGTTGTAAAATCCAACGTAACGCCGGCTCCTCCCCTTTTCCCCTCCGTTCCCAGAACTCCATCCGCCACAACCTTTCTCTGAACCGCTACTTCCTGAAGGTGGCTCGTAGCCAGGAGGAGCCTGGGAAAGGTAGTTTCTGGCGCGTGGACTCGGCCTCGGAGGGCAAGCTGGTGGAACAAGCCTTCAGGAAGAGACGGCAGAGGGGCGTGGCCTGCTTCCGCACGCCGTTCGGCCCGCTCTCATCCAGGTACGACCTCTGACCCCTGACCTTTTTTTTTTTAGCTAATCAAGGTCATGAAGAGCAACTTGTTGTTAGTAGAACCAGGTGTGTTAGTGCAGGGTGGTAGTAAAAGCCTGCAACGTACAGTAGCCTCTCGTCAGACCCTTCTCCTTGATGTAGTGACGTGTAAACCCTCAGTTAAACAGTTAGAATATGTCTTCTGCCGCTGTTTAACTCTCTCTCTGTCTCTCTGTCTCTCTGTCTCTGTCTCTCTTTCTGCTTCTGCTCTCGTTTGATTGGATAGAACAAAGTAAGTCTATCTAGCTCGCAGTCGGGTGTGTGAGACAATCCTGGAGTGCCTGTTTGCTCTTCGCTCTCACCTTTTAGAAAGGTCCCATTCTTAATCTGAGAGGGCGGTGTGTTTCACGAGAGGGCGGTGTGTTTCACGAGAGGGCGGTGTGTTTGCAGTGTTTTTTTTTTTAATGCCCTAACCACCTCTTCCCTCCCTCACTCCCTTCTAGGAGTGCCCCAGCCTCCCCCACCCACCAAGGTCTCCTCTCCCGGCCCTCCAGTGGTCTCCAGACCCCAGAGTGTCTCTCTAGAGAGGGGTCTCCTCTGTCTCACGACCACCCTCACCACCACGACCTGGCTCATAAACTGGCCTCCGTACCAGAGTACAGATATACACAGAGCGCCCCAGGTAGGGACACATCTACACTATAAACTATCCCTCCTCAACCAGATACAGAGCTCCCCAGGTAGGGACCACATCTACACTATATAAACTATCCCTCCTCAACCAGATACAGAGCTCCCCAGGTAGGGACACATCTACACTATATAAACTATCCCTCCTCAACCAGATACAGAGCTCCCCAGGTAGGGACCACATCTACACTATATAAACTATCCCTCCTCAACCAGATACAGAGCTCCCCAGGTAGGGACCACATCTACACTATATAAACTATCCCTCCTCAACCAGATACAGAGCTCCCAGGTAGGGACCACATCTACACTATATAAACTATCCCTCCTCAACCAGATACAGAGCTCCCAGGTAGGGACCACATCTACACTATATAAACTATCCCTCCTCAACCAGATACAGAGCTCCCCAGGTAGGGACCACATCTACACTATATAAACTATCCCTCCTCAACCAGATACAGAGCTCCCCAGGTAGGGACCACATCTACACTATATAAACTATCCCTCCTCAACCAGATACAGAGCTCCCCAGGTAGGGACCACATCTACACTATATAAACTATCCCTCCTCAACCAGATACAGAGCTCCCCAGGTAGGGACCACATCTACACTATATAAACTATCCCTCCTCAACCAGATACAGAGCTCCCCAGGTAGGGACCACATCTACACTATATAAACTATCCCTCCTCAACCAGATACAGAGCTCCCCAGGTAGGGACCACATCTACACTATATAAACTATCCCTCCTCAACCAGATACAGAGCTCCCCAGGTAGGGACCACATCTACACTATATAAACTATCCCTCCTCAACCAGATACAGAGCTCCCCAGGTAGGGACCACATCTACACTATATAAACTATCCCTCCTCAACCAGATACAGAGCTCCCCAGGTAGGGACCACATCTACACTATATAAACTATCCCTCCTCAACCAGATACAGAGCTCCCCAGGTAGGGACCACATCTACACTATATAAACTATCCCTCCTCAACCAGATACAGAGCTCCCAGGTAGGGACCACATCTACACTATATAAACTATCCCTCCTCAACCAGATACAGAGCTCCCCAGGTAGGGACCACATCTACACTATATAAACTATCCCTCCTCAACCAGATACAGAGCTCCCCAGGTAGGGACCACATCTACACTATATAAACTATCCCTCCTCAACCAGATACAGAGCTCCCCAGGTAGGGACCACATCTACACTATATAAACTATCCCTCCTCAACCAGATACAGAGCTCCCAGGTAGGGACCACATCTACACTATATAAACTATCCCTCCTCAACCAGATACAGAGCTCCCCAGGTAGGGACCACATCTACACTATATAAACTATCCCTCCTCAACCAGATACAGAGCTCCCCAGGTAGGGACCACATCTACACTATATAAACTATCCCTCCTCAACCAGATACAGAGCTCCCAGGTAGGGACCACATCTACACTATATAAACTATCCCTCCTCAACCAGATACAGAGCTCCCCAGGTAGGGACCACATCTACACTATATAAACTATCCCTCCTCAACCAGATACAGAGCTCCCAGGTAGGGACCACATCTACACTATATAAACTATCCCTCCTCAACCAGATACAGAGCTCCCCAGGTAGGGACCACATCTACACTATATAAACTATCCCTCCTCAACCAGATACAGAGCTAGGGACACCAGATACAGAGCTAGGTAGGGACCACATCTACACTATATAAACTATCCCTCCTCAACCAGATACAGAGCTCCCCAGGTAGGGACCACATCTACACTATATAAACTATCCCTCCTCAACCAGATACAGAGCTCCCCAGGTAGGGACCACATCTACACTATATAAACTATCCCTCCTCAACCAGATACAGAGCTCCCCAGGTAGGGACCACATCTACACTATATAAACTATCCCTCCTCAACCAGATACAGAGCTCCCCAGGTAGGGACCACATCTACAGATGCTCAGACATCACAGCTAAAGACAGTGTTTGTGTCCTTCCACCTCCCCCCAGGTTCTCCAGTGCATGGCCAGCCTGTGATTATGGCCGCCCCGACCCACCACCTGCCCTCTGGGATGGGTAAACCCCTAACCTTGTTCTCAGGCCCCGGAGTCGCTGGGGGACAGACCCTCCACATGCTGCAGAGCCCCCCCAACACCCTCACCATGCTCCGTCTGGTCACCACGGCTACGGCCTCCCACCCCCCAAACGGGTACATCCTCACCCCTGGCGGGGGGCAGAGTCATGGTAATACCGGCGCTGGCCAGCAGGGAGCAGAGTGCACCAGCGAGCAGAGAGGTACGGCTAGACTGTGGCCCAATCCCAGATGGAGCCGTAGACCTTACAATCTGAGAGGATTTGACCGGTGTTAGTAATATGGCAATAGTTCAGTCTTGCTCTCTGATAGGCTAAGGTAGAAATGTAACCATATTGCGTACACCAATCGAATCCTTTGAAATCTCCCCAGGTGTATTGTGCTGAAAGGTTCAATGGTTCCTTATGGATCTGATGCATACTGTGTGTAAACAGTGCCTCTGGAAAGTATTCAGACCCCTTGACTTTTCCCCCACATTTTGTTATGTTACAGCCTTATTATGAAATGGATAATAATAAAAAAAAAAAAAAAAATTAAATACTCAATCTGCACACAATACCCCATAATGACATCACAATACCCCATAATGACATCACAATACCCCATAATGACATCACAATACCCCATAATGAGAAAGCAAAAAAACGTTTATCATTTGTGCAAATGTGAATAATATATATATATATATATATATATATATATATATATATATATATATATACTTTCTGAAGGCATTGTATGTCCTACATATTTCTCACCCAGACATGTCGAATCAAATTGTATTTGTTACATGCGCCGTGTACAACCTGTGTACAACTCAGTGACTAACAATACTTATTTTTGTTAAAACTGTGAGAAGTAAAATAGGTTTTGTCCTATATATTTCTCCCCCAGACATGAGCGAGAGATTTACATTCTGTCTCGTACTTTCTTTTATTTCTTCACATTTTGTTTTCCAGCTGCTGTTTTTGTTTTTATTGAGGTCAATATGGTCGGTACTGAATTATTTTATACACCTATTTATGTCCCCTTTTTATTTTGGTGGAAAGGAAAGTCGGATATATATTTTATTCAGGTGGATGGATTATCTTGACACAGGAGAAATGCTCACTAACCGGGATGTAAACAAATTTGTGCACATTTTTATAGAAATCATCTTATTTGTACGTATGAAACATTTCTGGGCTCTTTTATTTCAGCTCATGAAACATGGGACAGTAGACACGATGCTTTATATTGGTGTTCAGTGTATATTAATATATTATGTTATGCTCCTCCCCCCCCCAGACACGCTGCAGCAGAACAGGGAGCGAGTGATCCAGTCGCTGGAGGGAGCTCAGCAGGGGGTTCAGGGGTCAGAGGGGCGTGGCCTATCTCTGGGGCTGCACCAACTTCCTGTCCGCCCTGTCACTCAGAACGGCAAACACACTGCCGTCGCCACGGCTACCAGCGTCGCCAACGCCTACGGTACGGCTACCTTAGCAACCAGTGTTATTGTTTCTGTTGACGTGGTTGGTATGTCGATGTCATTGATGTATGGAGAGTTATGTTGTTGTTTTGACTCTGTCCTTCCGCTCTCCTCTTCCTCCCCTCCCTCCCCACCCCCTCAGCTCTGACCAGTCCTCTCCAGATCCTGGCAGCCCAGGCCTCCAGCTCCCCCCCAGTCCTGGTGAGCAGACAGCCCAGCTCGGGGCCTGAAGTTGGGCCGGAAGTGCCAGGCGACCCCCAGGCTAAGAGGCCTAAGATGGAGGACGACGAGGCGGCTCCTCCCATTCAGCAGCAGCAGCCAGTCATCGTGGCCATGAGTTCTCAGCCACACGACAACAGGAAGTAGAACTGCCGAACTCTAACCCCTGACCTGGTGTCTATAGGAGGAGGAGGAGCCTCTCTGGGTGAACCATCTCACCAGTCTGACCCCTGACCCCTGGGTCCCAGTGTCTGCTGGTTCACCCTCTGATCCCTGACCTCTAACCTCCTACTAATAGCTGTCACTCTCACTGATCAGTCATCCATAACTGGTATTGATTAATAACTGCCAGTGATCAATAAGCCCTGACGCCAGATCTCCCTCTGTAGTGCCATTTGAGACGCCCCCTCAGGTGTCACCAGGTAGATAAAGGCTTGCGTCCCAAATGGCACCCTATTCCCTACATAGTGTACTGCTTCAGACCAAGGTTTGAGGTAAGGACCGGCAGACACTGTGGCCCAGGAGAGGAGGGGCCACTGCAGGACCCGGTGTGTGTGTTCTCCTGCTCTGTAGCGGAGGAGAGGAGGAGAGGATGCTAACCTAATTTAGACGGTCTGATTGTGTTTATTTTCATCATTAGAAGGTGCCGAGTTCTAACCTGGGTCAACTACACACACTGCAAATACTGTTCTGTACTATACTATAATGCTGTAATACTCTGTGCTATAATCCAGTAGTTCTGACCTCTCCTCAGGGACCCCCAGACGTTCCATGTGTTCACATTATAGTCATTTAGCAGGCGCTCCTATCCAGAGTGACTTAAAGTAGTGACTGCACACATTTTCATTCTTCCCCATACTGGTCCCCCGTGGGAATCGAACCCACAACCCTGGCGTGTCGCGCGTCACGCTCTACCAACTGAGCCCCACGGGACACAGCACACCTGATTCGACTAATTATCAAGCCTCTGTGTGAATCGGGTGAGCTGGCTCAGAGCTACAACATGGTGAAATGTCTGGGGTCCACGAAGAGAGGTTGGAGAAACACTGCTATAGTGTGTGACCCAGGCGTGGAGCCCAGCTGTGTTTGTGTGTGTGTGTGTGACCCAGGTGTGGATCTCAGCGGTGTGTGTGTGACCCAGGTGTGGATCTCAGCGGTGTGTGTGTACAGTTTCATATTTTAGCATTATCATGATAATTTTATTCCTTAAAAAGCCTTAATGTTTCTATTCTTTTTTTTTTTTTAGGGAACTTTTACTTTTTAACATTTTAAAGAATGTTTTTAATGTTAAGGAGGAAGACTTTTATTTTGTAACGTTGCAGACTGCTTCAGAACAGGACTTTTTAATTTTGTAACATTGCAGAGAGCGAGCGCTACGGACCAGGACATGTTAGTGACTGCAGGGAAAGAGTTAGAACCTTCTGGAGGTCTGAAGTAGTTCACTATGTAGGGAACAGGGTGCCATTGGGGAAGCAGACTTCCAGAAGGTTCTACCTCTTTCCCTGCAGTCACTAACACCATGTCCTGATCTGTAGCGCTCGCTCTCTGCAACGTTACAAAATTAAAAAGTCCTGTTCTGAAGCAGTCTGCAACGTTACAAAATAAAAGTCCTGTGATACTCTGTAAGCAGGAATAACCTTTTTTTTTTTTTTTTTTGTCAGGGGAATTGAAGGGTGGGACCAACTCGACATAACTACACAGCTACAATTTTAGAACCGTGTCCCTTTTCTGTCCTGTTTTACTCGTCACCCTCTGTTTCTAACCTTCTCTCTGACTCTTTAGTCTCTAGTGTCTGCTGGAGCCTAGTTAGTTGTCCCCTTGTCCCTCCCTAGTGTCCGCAGTAGAGTGCCGGTCCACAGATGGTTCTACTAATGGAATTGGAATGTACTAGATTCTGTAGGTTCTATTCCTCAGCTTTTAGCCTGTCTGTTATAACTAACTAATCAGGACACCTTTGTTTGTTTGTGTACCACTTCAACACGGTAATTTGTAAACACTTCACAATGTTTTTGATTTTCTTTTTTTTTTTTTTTCTCGTTTTGGTGTTTTCTCGTCTGCTGATCACCAGTCTTTATATAAAATCTATGATTTGTTGCACAAAAACCAACAAAATTCAAAAAAAAAATATAAAACACTGCTAAACGAAAGCTATTTAAAGGTGGGTTGAGACCATGTTATGTTTAAAGGTGGGTTGAAACAATTAGTTTTTTTTGCTGAAAGTATTTTGCTATTCTATTAAATTCTACTTTTTTTTTTTCAGAAGAAAAGGTATATGTATTTTAAAATGTTTGATCTGTTTTAAAATTTGTAGCACAAATTAAAATTCTCTCATCGATCTGCTGTTTTTCCATCCAGTCTTTTTTTAATATATTATTTCCACTGACTAAATCACTATAGCGCCGAAAACGCGGCTTTCAAAGGCATTTTCCCCCTAGTCGTCTGCAGAGGACGACGACGTTCATGTTAAAACGCTGTACAAGTGACCCTTCACAAAAGTCCGTTATCGTGGGCCGTGCGGCTGTAACGTGGCTTCGCATTGAATCCCCAACCCTCTAGTTTACATTTATTTATTTATTTTTATTTCAAAAGAAATTCAAAACAAAGAGACGTTGTCATAACAACAGTTTATTCATATTCAATAATCCTGTGGCGCTAAGAGTAGAAATACTGACACGTCATCAGACATGAGATCGGGGACATGCTGTATGTATGTATGAAACACGGACTGGTACAAACCATTAATCAAGTCAAATGTATTTATAAAGTCCTTGTTACATCAGCTGATGTCAGAGTGCTGTACAGAAACCCAGCCTAAAACCCCAAAAAGCAATGCAGGTGTAAAAGCACGGTGGCTAGGGTAAAAACTCCCTAGAAAGGCCAGAACCTAGGAAGAAACCTAGAGAGGAACCAGGACTATGAGGGGTGGCCAGTCCTCTTCTGGCTGTGCCATTACACTAAAGTACAAATACAAGGTTAAATTAATGTCATTGATGTAAAGACAGATGCACATGAGGATATTGGCTTTAGCTGCAGAACACTGAATCTCCTTCAGGACCCGTTTTATACCTGGTGCTAACATGTGTCCTGATCTTGTCCACATTCTGATTGTGCCTACGTTACACTTTTTTTATTTTTTCTTCTCCCTGGTGTGGATGATTTTTAAAAGAAGGGATTGTGATCCGATCTTTCTGACCAGCTGCTGAGGTAGTCAGGAAGACGTATCTTCATGTTGAGTGTAAACAGGTCTGGATTATCAAACCACTTAAAATCATTGGCAGGTGGCTCCATTGACTCTAGGTATTGCTTTACGCTGAAATATACATTTCTTGAGAAAGTAATATGGACCAACTCCATATTAATGCCCATGGGGTTTTGGAATGAGATGTTTGAACGAGCAGGTGTCAACACACTTTTGGTAATGTAGTGTATCTCTAGGTAGGGAAATGGTGTCGGGCTGGTGTGGTTATATGTGGTCTGCGGGTGTGAGGCCGGTTGCATGTACTGCCATATTCTCTAAAAATGACGTTGGAGGCGGCTTATGGTAGAGAAATTAACATTCAATTCTCTGGTGGACATTCCAGCAGTCAGCATGCCATTTGCACGCTCCCTCAACTTGAGACGTCTGTGGCATTCTAGAGTGGCCTTTTTGTTTCCAGCACAAGGTGCACCTGTGTTTGTTAATATGCCACACCTGTCAGGTGGATGGATTATCTTGGCAAATGAAAAATGCTCACTAACAGGGACGTAAACAAATTTGTGCACCAAATTTGAGAAGCTTTTTGTGCATATGGAAAATTTCTGGGATCTTTTATTTCAGCTCATGAAACATGGGACCAACACTTCACACGTTGGGTTTATAGATTTTATTCAGTATAGTTAAAGATGTTGGGTAACGTTGGAAAACAAAAAGTCTCAACTAGGATTCGAACTGGCGACCTCGTAGGTTGTGACCTGCCACCCGAGGCCTTTTCATATTTGTCTCTCACCTGTAAACCCCGCCCACTGACATGTCATTGAGGTTTTTATCCAACCAATGGCTTTGTTCTGCCAGTTCCCTGCCCTCAGAACAACCTGCGGAGGTGGTCAGAAAGGCCTGATCACTATCAGGTCTTCTAATGGTCTAGACATGTGGACGAGACCAGGACACGGGTTAGCATCAGCTATAAACAGGGCTCATGATGACATTCTTCCAGAACAATAGAACATCACAACATCCTTCGTCAGAACATTCTTCAATAGAACATCAGAACGTCACAACATTCTTCAATAGAACGTCACAACATTCTTCAATAGAACATCAGAACATCACAACATTCTTCAATAGAACGTCACAACATTCTTCATCAGAGCATGTCAGATGGTAGGGTCACTCCAACAGTCCTCCATACAGAGTGGAGTTTGGAAGTGCACATTGATATGTACATATAACCATGCAGTTAGTACACACCGTGTGTGTATGTGTGTGTGTGTGTGTGTGTGTATATATATATATATATATATAGTCAATGAGAGTCCAACGTCATCATTTTGGACATTTTCCATGATTGAATGTCAGTGGTTTGTCATGCGTGTGTGCTGGTCAGCAGATTGGTTAAGAACCGATCAGAAAGCTCCGTCTCTTGGTTATAATATGAATAACGATGTGTTCACACACACATGAACCTGCTTTGCAGTTTATTCCCCACAACATGTTTGATTCAAAGCATTGTATCGTTGTGGATTCGGGGGAGAAGGGTGGAGAATCGGACGGCAGCCCCTAACCAACTCCCCACTGTGCTTTAAAAACAACCCCGGCTGGAAAGGGGTTAATCGCTCCAGACTGATTGGTTAAGACTTAGCTTCAAGTCACTGACTATTCGCAGGTGATTGGTCGAACTGCCTTGGCAGTCATACTCGGAGACAATGGGAGTCAGAGGGTGACTCGTTACCTCCGTCAATCCAGGCAGGGCGTGTGTTACCGTAGTAACAGTGCAGTAAAGAACATTAGAATGTCTGTCTGGTTTTTTTAAGTGTCTGTTGACTCCTCTGTCACAAACTCCTGATCGATTCCTGAGTCTTCCCAGTGTTTGGTGCTTGATCGATTCATGAGTCTTCCCAGTGTTTGGTGCTTGATCGATTCATTTGGGATTTCAGTTTTTTTCCAACCATCTTCAACTGAGTTCTGAGGATGAGGCTGATGTGCGTGTCTGTGCATGTGATACTAGGGATTGAAGGAAAGTTCTTTCTCTCTCCCAGGAGTATCTCCTCATCCCAGGATCTGTCCATCTTCCTAGAATCCATCTCCTCTCTTCCGCTCAGCGTATCTTTCTCTTTGTCATCTACCACTTTCCTTCCTCTCGTCCTCTCTTCCTCCTCTCTCCTGGTGGAGCTGAGGGCAGCGTTCCCGTGGAGATTCCCACCAGTCAGCAGGACGAAGCGCTGATCTTCTCTGAGACCTCCAGGTCTGACTTGGCCACCAGGAAACGCAGACGCCCTCCGCCTAGCCGGATCAGATCCACAGCACTGGAGGAGGGGGGGAGGAGCGGAGGAAACAGAGAAGAAGGATAGGTAGAAGGAGAGAGGTAGAGTTGTATTACATAGTGATCACCGGAGATTCAGTATTAATGATAGATAGGTAGTCTGCTCCTATCAGGCCGGTCCCTCTAGTATCCTCACCTCTGGTAGTCTGCTCCTATCAGGCCGGCCCCTCTAGTATCCTCACCTCTGGTAGTCTGCTCCTATCAGGCCGGTCCCTCTAGTATCCTCACCTCTGGTAGTCTGCTCCTATCAGGCCGGTCCCTCCAGTATCCTCACCTCTGGTAGTCTGCTCCTATCAGGCCGGTCCCTCTAGTATCCTCACCTCTGGTAGTCTGCTCCTATCAGGCCGGTCCCTCTAGTATCCTCACCTCTGGTAGTCTGCTCCTATCAGGCTGGTCCCTCTAGTATCCTCACCTCTGGTAGTCTGCTCCTATCAGGCCGGTCCCTCTAGTATCCTCACCTCTGGTAGTCTGCTCCTATCAGGCTGGTCCCTCTAGTATCCTCACCTCTGGTAGTCTGCTCCTATCAGGCTGGTCCCTCTAGTATCCTCACCTCTGGTAGTCTGCTCCTATCAGGCCGGTCCCTCTAGTATCCTCACCTCTGGTAGTCTGCTCCTATCAGGCTGGTCCCTCTAGTATCCTCACCTCTGGTAGTCTGCTCCTATCAGGCCGGTCCCTCTAGTATCCTCACCTCTGGTAGTCTGCTCCTATCAGGCCGGTCCCTCTAGTATCCTCACCTCTGGTAGTCTGCTCCTATCAGGCTGGTCCCGTTAACCGCTAGTATCCGGTCTCCAATCCTCAGCCTCCCGTCAGACGCCGCCGGACCGTCTGGAATCAGAGTTCTGATATAGATCCCTGGAGCATTCAGAGGCGTGTGCTGGAGGAGGGGGAGGAGTTTAGCTGTTTAAATGTTACCACCAGCTATGTTCAGCCGAACATATTCAGCATTTAAAGGTAATTTCCCATTGTGTCGACATATGCAGCATTTAAAGGTAATTTCCCATAGTGTTGACATACGCAGCATTTAAAGGTAATTTCCCATTGTGTCGACATATGCAGCATTTAAAGGTAATTTCCCATAGTGTCGACATATGCAGCATTTAAAGGTAATTTCCCATAGTGTCGACATATGCAGCATTTAAAGGTCATTTCCCATTGTGTCGACATTCGCAGCATTTAAAGGTAATTTCCCATTGTGTCGACGCATTTAAAAGTAATTTCCCATTGTGTCGACATATTCAGCATTTAAAGGTAATTTCCCATTGTGTCGACATATGCAGCATTTAAAGATAATTTCCCATTGCAGCATTTTAAAGTAATTTCCCATTGTGTCGACATATGCAGCATTTAAAGGTCATTTCCCATAGTGTCGACGTGCAGAATTTAAAGGTCATTTCCCATTGTGTCGACATATTCAGCATTTAAAGGTAATTTCTGTATATAGCCATGTTATTACCTGGTACTCCCTGTATATAGCCATGTTATTACCTGGTACTCCCTGTATATAGCCATGTTATTACCTGGTACTCCCTGTATATAGCCATGTTATTACCTGGCACTCCTGTATATAGCCATGTTATTACCTGGCACTCCTGTATATAGCCATGTTATTACCTGGCACTCCCTGTATATAGCCATGTTATTACCTGGCACTCCCTGTATATAGCCATGTTATTACCTGGCACTCCCTGTATATAGCCATGTTATTACCTGGCACTCCCTGTATATAGCCATGTTATTACCTGGCACTCCCTGTATATAGCCATGTTATTACCTGGTACTCCCTGTATATAGCCATGTTATTACCTGGTACTCCCTGTATATAGCCATGTTATTACCTGGTACTCCCTGTATATAGCCATGTTATTACCTGGTACTCCCTGTATATAGCCATGTTATTACCTGGTACTCCCTGTATATAGCCATGTTATTACCTGGTACTCCCTGTATATAGCCATGTTATTACCTGGTACTCCCTGTATATAGATAGCCATGTTATTACCTGGTACTCCCTGTATATAGATAGCCATGTTATTACCTGGTACTCCCTGTATATAGCCATGTTATTTTTTACTCGTTATTCACTGTGTTTTTATTCATTGTCACTATTTATATTTTACTCTGCACTGTTGAAAATAACCCGCCAGTAAACATTTCACTGTTAGTCTACACTTGTTGTTTACAAAGCATGTGGAAAAAGACAATTTCATTTGATTTCCTCACCAGTCCATCTATGAGTCCCATGCCCAGTCCGTAGGGTCCCTTGTTCAGCTCCACTACAAACACCAGACAACACTCATCATCAGGTAGCAGGGCCCCGGGAGGTACGGGGAAGGGGAACTCACATAAACTACCTGTAGAGAGGACACACACTACAGCTATACACACATAACACAGAACAACTAACACACAGCTACAAGGCAGTCCCACACACATAGAACTATTAACACACAGCTACATGGCAGTCCCACAAACACAGAACTACTAACATACAGCTACATGGCAGTCCCACAAACACAGAACTACTAACATACAGCTACAAGGCAGTTCTACAAACACAGAACTACTAACACAAATCTACAAGGCAGTCCCACACACACAGAACTACTAACACACAGCTACAAGGCAGTCCCACAAACACAGAACTACTAACACAAATCTACAAGGCAGTCCCACACACACAGAACAACTAATACACAGCTTCATGGCAGTCCCACAAACACAGAACTACTAACACACAGCCACAAGGCAGTCCCACAAACACAGAACTAACACACAGCTACATGGCAGTCCCACAAACACAGAACTACTAACACACAGCTACAAGGCAGTCCCACAAACACAGAACAACTAACACACATCTACAAGGCAGTCCCACAAACACAGAACTAACACACAGCTACATGGCAGTCCCACAAACACAGAACTACTAACACACAGCCACAAGGCAGTCCCACAAACACAGAACTAACACACAGCTACATGGCAGTCCCAACACAGCTACAAGGCAGTCCCACAAACACAGAACTACTAACACACAGCTACAAGGCAGTCCCACAAACACAGAACTACTAACACACAGCTACAAGGCAGTCCCACAAACACAGAACAACTAACACACAGCTACATGGCAGTCCCACAAACACAGAACTAACACACAGCTACAAGGCAGTCCCACAAACACAGAACTACTAACACACAGCTACAAGGCAGTCCCACAAACACAGAACAACTAACACACAGCTACATGGCAGTCCCACAAACACAGAACTAACACACAGCTACAAGGCAGTCCCACAAACACAGAACTACTAACACACAGCTACAAGGCAATCCCACACACACAGAACAACTGGCAGGTAGCCTAGCGGTTAAGAGCGTTGGCCCGGTAACCGAAAGGTCGCTGGTTCTAATCCCTGAGCAGACTAGGAGCAGAATCTTGAGCAAGGCACTGATTGCCTGATTGCTCCTGTATATTTCTCTGGATTAAAGACATGCAGTACTGAACACTATCACCAGGGGGAGACATGCAGTACTGATTGCTCCTGTAAATTTCTCTGGATTAATGTCTGTTAAATTACAACAATGTAAAAAAGACATGTAAAGCTATAAAGACATGCAGTACTGAACACTGTCACCAGGGGGGAGACATGCAGTACTGAACACTGTCACCAGGGGGGAGACATGCAGTACTGAACACTGTCACCAGGGGGGGAGACATGCAGTACTGAACACTGTCACCAGGGGGGGAGACATGCAGTACTGAACACTTCTATATTGCATTGTGTATATTACCCATATATATATATATATATATATATATATGTCAGTAGAGGAGTCTTTACCCTCTAGTCCGTTGCTATTATTGCAGCCGTTGACCTGGGGGGCGTGTCCGACCAGGTCAGCCCCGCCCCCCTCGGGGTTCCGGGGCGTGTTGGGCGAAGTCAGGAGGCACGGAGGGTCCTGGTTGGTCGGCCGGAGGTGGGGCGCGGTGCCATTCCTCCTCACACTGCTGTGAGATTGGCCTGGGGGTCTGTCCCTCACCCACTCCTCCCCCCCTCCTGACCGGGGACTGTTGTGGGACGGAGGGCACTCCCTCTGGAGGCGAGGAGGGGTAAAACAACACACAGTTACAATACTGTTAAAGGCAGGAGTGTGTGTGTGTGTGTTGCCTGCAGTGGGTCTCTCTCAGTAACACCAGAGTATAATCCAGCCAGCCATCCTGATTGACTACTTACTGGTCCTAAAGCCTTAATCTGATTACCATGGCTGTCATGTCTAGGACTTCGCAAGTCTGAGTTCTTGCAGAGTTGGAGGGAGGTATGTGTGTGTGTGTGTGTGTGTGTGTGTGTGTGTGTGTGTGTGTGTGTGTGTGTGTGTGTGTGTGTGTGTGTGTGTGTGTGTGTGTGTGTGTGTGTGTGTGTGTGAGAGAGGATGCAGTAGAGGGCTTTTGTATTTCATGTAACAGATTACTGGTAACTGCTAAAGAACCACAGCTGCTGAGGCACATGGCACAGATTACTGCAAGGAGTGTGTGTGTGAGTGTGAGTGTGTGTCCATCACGTGACCTACCTGTGCTTCCTGCCAGTCTGCGGGGGCGGTACTAGTCCCGGTGCTCGTGCTCGTTCCAGTCCCGTTAACCGAGCTGTGATTGTGAGTGTGTGAGCTGTTGACAGTGGGGTGTGTGTGAGTGTGTGAGCTGTTGACAGTGGGGTGTGTGTGAGTGTGTGTGTTGTTGACAGTGGGGTGTGTGTGAGTGTGTGAGCTGTTGACAGTGGGGTGTGTGTGAGTGTGTGAGCTGTTGACAGTGGGGTGTGTGTGAGTGTGTGTGTTGTTGACAGTGGGGTGTGTGTGAGTGTGTGTGTTGTTGACAGTGGGGTGTGTGTGAGTGTGTGTGTTGTTGACAGTGGGGTGTGTGTGAGTGTGAGTCTTTGTGCGTAACCCCCAGAGGAAGTGTTTGACGTAGAGCAGCTGTCTATAGATGCTGTCCTCTATACAGTCACTGTCCAGGTCCACTCTGAACCCCCCGCTGGGAAGGACAATGGGGGGGTGGTTCTCAAAACTCTCCAACAGGTCCACTGGGGGAGGGATACACCACACAGCAGACCAGGGGTTAGAATCCACACAGACACAGCAGACCAGGGGTTAGAATCCACACAGACACAGCAGACCAGGGGTTAGAATCCACACAGACACAGCAGACCAGGGGTTAGAATCCACACAGACACAGCAGACCAGGGGTTAGAATCCACACAGACACAGCAGACCAGGGGTTAGAATCCACACAGACACAGCAGACCAGGGACCAGGGTTAGAATCCACACAGACACAGCAGACCAGGGGACCAGGGTTAGAATCCACACAGACACAGCAGACCAGGGTTAGAATCCACACAGACACAGCAGACCAGGGGACCAGGGGTTAGAATCCACACAGACACAGCAGACCAGGGGTTAGAATCCACACAGACACAGCAGACCAGGGGACCAGGGGTTAGAATCCACACAGACACAGCAGACCAGGGGACCAGGGGTTAGAATCCACACAGACACAGCAGACCAGGGGACCAGGGGTTAGAATCCACATAGACACAGTAGACCAGGGGTTAGAATCCACACAGACACAGCAGACCAGGGGACCAGGGGTTAGAATCCACACAGATACAGCAGACCAGGGGTTAGAATCCACACAGACACAGCAGACCAGGGGTTAGAATCCACACAGACATAGCAGACCAGGGGTTAGAATCCACACAGACACAGCAGACCAGGGGACCAGGGGTTAGAATCCACACAGACACAGCAGACCAGGGGACCAGGGGTTAGAATCCACACAGACACAGCAGACCAGGGGTTAGAATCCACACAGACACAGCAGACCAGGGGTTAGAATCCACACAGACACAGCAGACCAGGGGACCAGGGGTTAGAATCCACACAGACACAGCAGACCAGGGGACCAGGGTTAGAATCCACACAGACACAGCAGACCAGGGGACCAGGGTTAGAATCCACATAGACACAGCAGACCAGGGTTAGAATCCACATAGACACAGCAGACCAGGGGACCAGGGGTTAGAATCCACACAGACACAGCAGACCAGGGGACCAGGGGTTAGAATCCACACAGATACAGCAGACCAGGGGTTAGAATCCACACAGACACAGCAGACCAGGGGTTAGAATCCACACAGACACAGCAGACCAGGGGTTAGAATCCACACAGACACAGCAGACCAGGGGTTAGAATCCACACAGACACAGCAGACCAGGGGACCAGGGGTTAGAATCCACACAGACACAGCAGACCAGGGGACCAGGGGTTAGAATCCACACAGACACAGCAGACCAGGGGACCAGGGGTTAGAATCCACATAGACACAGCAGACCAGGGGTTAGAATCCACACAGACACAGCAGACCAGGGGACCAGGGGTTAGAATCCACACAGCAGACCAGGGGACCAGGGGTTAGAATCCACACAGACACAGCAGACCAGGGGTTAGAATCCACACAGACACAGCAGACCAGGGGTTAGAATCCACACAGACACAGCAGACCAGGGGTTAGAATCCACACAGACACAGCAGACCAGGGGTTAGAATCCACACAGACACAGCAGACCAGGGGTTAGAATCCACACAGACACAGCAGACCAGGGGTTAGAATCCACACAGACACAGCAGACCAGGGGACCAGGGGTTAGAATCCACACAGACACAGCAGACCAGGGGACCAGGGGTTAGAATCCACACAGATACAGCAGACCAGGGGTTAGAATCCACACAGACACAGCAGACCAGGGGTTAGAATCCACACAGACACAGGGGACCAGGGGTTAGAATCCACACAGATACAGCAGACCAGGGGTTAGAATCCACACAGACACAGCAGACCAGGGGTTAGAATCCACACAGACACAGCAGACCAGGGGTTAGAATCCACACAGACACAGCAGACCAGGGGTTAGAATCCACACAGACACAGCAGACCAGGGGTTAGAATCCACACAGACACAGCAGACCAGGGACCAGGGTTAGAATCCACACAGACATGTTGTTAACACAGACAGGTATAAACTGACATGTGCTAACCCCCAACAGGTACCTGTCTTGTATATGTATGCCTCATCCTCACTGCTGGGCTGCCAGATAGGAACAGGCCCCATCTCAGCTGTCAACTGGTACTGAGTCAACAGGCCATGCAGCTGAACCGGCTTCAGACTGGGGTGGTCTGCACACAGCACCTTCCAACTCATCTAGAAATATAGAGAGAAATATATAAATAAATATATCAGAATATATAGACTAGCTTCAGACTGGGGTGGTCTGCACACAGCACCTTCCAACTCATCTAGAAATATTTAAATAAATATATAAATAAATATATCAGAATATATAGACTAGCTTCAGACTGGGTCGGTCTGCACACAGCACCTTCCAACTCATCTAGAAATATAGAGAGAAATATATCAGAATATATAGACTAGCTTCAGACTGGGGTGGTCTGCACACAGCACCTTCCAACTCATCTAGAAATATAGAGAGAAATATATAAATAAATATATCAGAATATATAGACTAGCTTCAGACTGGGGTGGTCTGCACACAGCATCTCCCAACTCATCTAGACATATAGAGAGAAATATATAAATAAATATATCAGAATATATAAACTAGCTTCAGACTGGGGTGGTCTGCACACAGCACCTCCCAACTCATCTAGACAGAAATACATACTGAACAAGGGGGGTGCTGTTTCATCAGACCAGAGGACATTTCTCCAGAAAGTACGATCTTTGTCCCCATGTGCAGTTGCAAACCATCTGGCTTTTCTATGGCGGTTTTGGAGCAGTGGCTTCTTCCTTGCTGAGCGGGCTTTCAGGTTATGTCGATATAGGACTCGTTTTACTGTGGATAGAGATACTTTTGTACCCGTTTCCTCCAGCATCTTCACGAGGTCCTTTGCTGTTGTTCTGGGATTGATTGGCACTTTTCGCACCAAAGTACATTCATCTCTAGGAGACAGAACGCGTCTCCTTCCTGAGCGGTATGACGACTGCGTGGTCCCTTGGTGTTTATACTTGCGTACTATTGTTTGTACTGATGAACGTGGTACCTCCAGGCGTTTGGAAATTGCTCCCAAGGATGAACCAGACTTGTGGAGGTCTACAATTGTTTCTGGGGTCTTGGCTTTTCCCATGATGTCAAGCAAAGAGGCACTGAGTTTGAAGGTAGGCCATGAAATACATCCGCACATCCTCAAATGATGTCAATTAGCCTAACAGAAGATTCTAAAGCCATTACATCATTTTCTGGAATTTTCCAAGCTGTTTAAAGACACAGTCAACTTAGTGTATGTAAACTTCTGACCCACTGGAATTGTGATACAGTGAATTAGAAGTGAAATAATCTGTCTGTAAACAATTACTTGTGTCATGCACAAAGTAAATGTCCTAACCGACTTGCCAAAACTATAGTTTGTTAACAAGAAATTTGTGGAGTGGTTGAAAAACTAGTTTTAATGACTCCAAGTATATGCAAACTTCCGACTTCAACACATTTCTGAACCTTTAGGATTATCAAGAGTTGGGGTGAGTTAAAGGCCCAGTGCAGGCAAAAAAACAAGATTTTTCTGTGTTTTATATTTATTTCCACACTGTAAGTTTGGAGTAATACTATGCAAATCAGTAGGGTGGAGTTTTGGCCTTCCTGGTGAATTAGTTAAGAGACCAGTTCCAAACCTCTCAGCCAATAACAGCTAGTTTTCAGTTTTCCCCACCCCACTCAGACCACTCCCAGACAGTCCCAAACCTCTCAGCCAATAACAGCTAGTTTTCAGTTTTCCCCTCCCCAATCAGACCACTCAAATCAAATCAAATGTTATGTGTGTAAACATTATATAAATGGCATCGTTTAAAGTGGCTAGTGATAGATTTATTACATCCACTTTTTAATTATTAAAGTGGCTAGAGATTTGAGTCGATGGCCGAACGGCATAGGCAAGATTCAGTAGATGGTATAGAGTACAGTGTATACATTTGATATGAGTAATGTCGGATATGTTAACATTATATACAAAATTGTTTAAAGTGGCTAGTGATACATTTGTTACATCCAATTTTCTATTATTTAAAGTGGCTAGAGATTTAAGTCAGTATGTTGGCAGCAACCACTCAATGTTAGTGGTGGCTGTGTAACAGTCTGATGGCCTTGAGATAGAAGCTGTTTTTCAGTCTCTCGGTCCCAGCTTTGATGCACCTGTACTGACCTCGCCTTCTGGATGATAGCGGGGTGAACAGGCAGTGGCTCGGGTGGTTGTTGTCCTTGATGATCTTTTTGTCCTTCCTGTGACATCGGGTGGTGTAGGTGTCCTGGAGGGCAGGTAGTTTACCCCCGGTGATGCGTTGTGCAGTCCTCACTACCCTCTGGAGAGCCTTACGGTTGTGGGCGGAGCAGTTGCCGTACCAGGCGGTGATACAGCCCGACAGGATGCTCTCGATTGTGCATCTGTAGAAGTTTGTGAGTGATTTTGGTGACAAGCCAAATTTCTTCAGCCTCCAGAGGGTGAGCCCGCAGGTTTTGGTAGCAGGCCGTGTCGGTGGCACTGTATTGTCCTCAAAGCGAGCAAAGAAGTTGTTTAGTTTGTCTGGGAGCAGGACATCATGGTCCGCGACGGGGCTGGTTTTCTTTTTGTAGTCCGTGATTGACTGTAGACCCTGCCACATTCCTCTTGTGTCTGAGCAGTTGAATTGTGACTCTACTTTGTCTCTATATTGACGCTTAGCTTGTTTGATTGCCTTGTGGAGGGAATAGCTACATTGTTTGTATTCAGTCATGTTTCCGGTTGCCTTGCCCTAGTTAAAAGCAGTGGTTCGTGATTTCAGTTTTGCGCGAATGCTGCCACCAATCCACGATTTCTGGTTGGGGAAGGTTTTAATATTTGTTATGGGTACAACATCACCGATGCACTTGCTAATAAACTCGCTCACCGAATCAGCGTACACATCAATGTTGTTGTCGGATGCTGTCCGGAACATATCCCAGTCCACGTGCTCGAAGCAATCTTGCAGCATGGAATCAGACCAGGTCGGACCAGCGTTGAACAGACCTGAGAACGGGCGTTTCCTGTTTTATTTTCTGTCTGTAGGCTGGGAGCAACAAAATGTAGTCATGGTCAGACTTGCCGAAAGGAGGGCGGAGAATAGCCTTGTATGCATCACGGAAGGTAGAATAACAATGATCCAGGATTTTCCCGGCCCGGGTCGCACATTCGATATGCTGATAAAATTTAGGGAGCCTTGTTTTCAAATTAGCCTTGTTAAAATCCCCAGACACAATAAATGCAGCCTCAGGATATGTGGTTTCCAGTTTACATAGAGTCCGATGAATTTCTTTCAGTGCCGTCGATGTGTCAGCTTGAGGGGGGATGTACACGGCTGTGATTATAATCGAGGAGAATTCTCTTGGTAGATAATGCGGTCGGGGAGTCAGACTGAGAAACTGCTCTTTCCTAAGAAACTACTGTCTTGGTTTCTTGTTGACCACTTTACTGTAAAACCAATCACAGTCAGGTTCTTCATTGTTACCCAGAAATTATTTGATGTAAAAATGGCTGCATTGGACCTTTAAGGTGAGAAAAGGTTAGAGGTCAGAGGTCAGGTGTGTGATGTTACCTGTGTTCGCTGCTGAGGGGTCAGGATGCTGACAGGGTCAGAGGTCAGGTGTGTGATGTTACCTGTGTTCGCTGCTGAGGGGTCAGGATGCTGACAGGGTTAGAGGTCAGAGGTCAGGTGTGTTATGTTACCTGTGTGAGCTGCTGAGGGGGTGTGGCCAGGATGCTGACAGCGCTGTTGAACTTGTTGAAGAACTTGTCTGCCAGGTAACTAAGTCCCGCCTTCCTAGCCCACTCTAGAACCATCCTTACACACGCCTGCACCTGCAGAACCTTAGAGCGCTGGAACCAGCCCCGTGACGGACCTACACACACACACACACACACACACACACACACACACACACACACACACACACACACACACACACACACACACACACACACACACACACACACACAAACACATAAAGATACTGTTATTTCCACAGTTATACCAGAACGCATTCCACACCTGTCTGGATAGTCTGTTGTAGAACACATTTCCTGCTGGAATATTTGTGATCAGCTTTTCTCCGGAATTGCGGAGTTCCTAGGGCAGGGAGAGGCTCGGAATACCACCCTCTCTCTCTCTCTCCTGGGAACACCATCTAGTAGCTAACCAGAACTACAGAGGCAGAATACCACCCCCTCTCTCTCTCTCTCTCTCTCTCTCTCTCTCTCTCTCTCTCTCTCTCCTAGGAACACCATCTAGTAACTAACCAGAACTACAGAGGCAGAATACCACCCCCTCTCTCTCTCTCTCTCTCTCTCCTAGGAACACCATCTAGTAACTAACCAGAACTACAGAGGCAGAATACCACCCTCTCTCTCTCTCTCTCTCTCTCTCTCTCTCTCTCTCTCTCTCTCTCTCTCTCTCTCCTAGGAACACCATCTAGTAACTAACCAGAACTACAGAGACAGACACACACGCACACAGGCACACATGCACACACACACAGAATTCTGTGCAGAGTTTGGTGTTACTATGGAGACAGCAGAGACTGCCAGAATCTGCAGTCTACCAATCATTACTCTCTATCAGCCTGCTGTACATGTTTGGTGAGGGAGGGGTGAGTGGGTGAAGGAGGGAGGGAGGGGGGAGGGGGAGACTAAAAGTGGTGTTGGGTGAGAACTGATGACCATCCAAACAGCGACTTAGACTGATGTACTCTCTCTCTCTCTCTCTCTCTCTCTCTCTCTCTCTCTCTCTCTCTCTCTCTCTCTCTCTCTCTCTCTCTCTCTCTCTCTCTCTCTCTCTCTCTCTCTCTCTCTTTCTCTCTTGTACTCTCCTCTCTCTCCCCCCACTTGTGCCATGTCATGACTTACCTGGACCACCTATTGAGAGGTGCCTGGTGTTCAGTAAAGCAGGTATTAAATGAGGTGAAAAGGAGACTGGAGTCTCATTAGTGCCACTTTAAGATGCACAACAGCCCCAACCCCCTCTGTCCAACCTTCCTCCTCCTACCCCACCCCAGGGGTACCCCCCACCCCTCCTAATAGGCTTATAGTCTGGGAATATGATCATCTGTCCTCGCTGCTCTGAGAGACATGACTGAACCTTAACCCCTCCCACACACTACAAATACAACACACACAAAACCTAGAACGTGGTCCTCAGCAGAAATGGTCTTCTGATATAATCTGCTTCCCGGTCACAGTTTGTCACAGCAAACAATTAACACACAACACCCCCTCAGCTCTCTCTCTCTCTCTCTCTCTCTCTCTGCCTCTCTCGCCCTGGTTGCTATGGCATCTGACATTGGCTCTACCTGCTGTTACCATGGATACCATCGCCAGAGAAACATCAATGAACAGAGAGAGAAACAGATACACTACATGGCCAGCAGTATGTGGACTAACTGCACTATATATGTGTACACCCCTTCAAGTGAATTCAGGTGTATAACATCGAGCACACAGCCATGCAATCTCCATAGACAAACATTGGCAGTAGAATGGCCTTACTGAAGAGCTCAGTGACTTTCAACGTGGCACCGTCATAGAATGCCACCTTTCCAACAAGTCAGCCCTGCTAGAGCTGCCCCTTAGTGACCATGTAGTCTATATATACATTAATACATCTAGTGTTTTCAGAGAGAGAGAGAGAGAGAGAGAGAGAGAGAGAGAGAGAGAGAGAGAGAGAGAGAGAGAGAGAGAGAGAGAGAGAGAGAGAGAGAGAGAGAGAGAGAGAGAGAGAGAGAGAGAGAGAGAGAGAGAGAGAGAGAGAGAGAGAGAGAGAGAGAGAGAGAGAGATCTCTGTTAGGAAGGTCATCAGCAGTCACCCTTCAGTGCTTTTAGCTCCCCCATCTTACCCTCCATCCCAGACATCTCTCTTCCTCCCCCCCTCCATTAATAAAGACCAGAGGAAAAGAGAAGAGAGGAGGTGGGAAGGGGAGTGGGAGGTTGTCAAGGACAAATCTAAGGCACGAGTTGCTTTCCTCTCCTCCGTCAAAATGCTGACACACACTACACACACACACACACACACACACACACACACACACACACACACACACACACACACACACACACACACACACACACACACACTATACACACTATATATACACACACACTACACACTATATATACACACACACTATACACACTATACACACACACACACACAGAATTCCTCGTCTAGGGATTTACCCTGAGGCAGTCTGTGTGTTTCTCTGTGTGTGTGTGTGTGTGTGTCTCTGTGTGTGTATGTCTCTGTGTGTGTGTGTGTGTGTGTCTCTGTGTGTGTATGTCTCTCTGTGTGTGTGTGTCTTTGTGTGTGTGTGTCTCTGTGTGTGTCTCTGTGTGTGTGTGTCTTTGTGTGTGTGTGTCTCTGTGTGTGTGTTTCTCTCTGTGTGTGGTTGTATGGTGGTTCCCAACCTTTTTTGAACCGTGGCACACCTTAATGGGATAAGAAACATTCTGTGGCACCTAAAATGTCCCTGTATTTAGCGGTAATGACCTCCATCTCATCTGATCCATGCTGCAAGCCATCTATTTCCTGTGACAAACCTTTAGATTAAATAGGGTTTATTTTGACTATTTTTCATGGTTCCTAATTCATGAGGAATTCTCTGTTTCTAAGGTTGAAATCCAAATGTATTTTCCGCCTAGATGCCACGTCACAATACTTTGACAAATTACTTTGAAACGACATTGATTCAACCAGTTTATGCCCAGTGGAATTGTATTTAAGTTTAAGTTCAACCCAAATTAAATGAGATGGAAACAGTACTGGTTGATTACTTTTTGCAAAATCCCAAATGAGTTTTAACACCTAGACTCCACGTCACAAATACGTTGACAAATTACGTTGAAACAACATTGATTCAACCAGTTTGTGCCCAGTTGAATAGTTTCCCCTAGCGACTTGCTCAACCTCCACATCATTCATTACCAGACTGAGGTCTAGAGAATGATTATTCATTACCAGACTGAGGTCTAGAGAATGATTATTCATTACCAGACTGAGGTCTAGAGAATGATTATTCATTACCAGACTGAGGTCTAGAGAATGATTATTCATTACCAGACTGAGGTCTAGTGAATGATTATTCATTACCAGACTGAGGTCTAGAGAATGATTATTCATTACCAGACTGAGGTCTAGAGAATGATTATTCATTACCAGACTGAGGTCTAGAGAATGATTATTCATTACCAGACTGAGGTCTAGAGAATGATTATTCATTACCAGACTGAGGTCTAGAGAATGATTATTCATTAACAGACTGAGGTCTAGAGAATGATTATTCATTACCAGACTGAGGTCTAGAGAATGATTATTCATTACCAGACTGAGGTCTAGAGAATGATTATTCATTACCAGACTGAGGTCTAGAGAATGATCATTCATTACCAGACTGAGGTCTAGAGAATGATTATTCATTACCAGACTGAGGTCTAGAGAATGATTATTCATTACCAGACTGAGGTCTAGAAAATGATTATTCATTACCAGACTGAGGTCTAGTACTTAGGGAATGATCTGTACCAAATGCAACACTCTTAGTTCTGATAAAACATGAAAAACATTCACTACCTCATGAATGTTCCCATCAGTATTATTAAAACACTACCTCATGAATGTTCCCATCAGTATTATTAAAACACTCACTACCTCATGAATGTTCCCATCAGTATTATTAAAACATTCACTACCTCATGAATGTTCCCATCAGTATTATTAAAACATTCACTGACTCATGAATGTTCCCATCAGTATTATTAAAACATTCACTGCCTCATGAATGTTCCCATCAGTATTATTAAAACACTCCCTACCTCATGAATGTTCCCATCAGTATTATTAAAACATTCACTGCCTCATGAATGTTCCCATCAGTATTATTAAAACACTCCCTACCTCATGAATGTTCCCATCAGTATTATTAAAACATTCACTGCCTCATGAATGTTCCCATCAGTATTATTAAAACATTCACTACCTCATGAATGTTCCCATCAGTATTATTAAAACATTCACTACCTCATGAATGTTCCCATCAGTATTATTAAAACACTCACTACCTCATGAATGTTCCCATCAGTATTATTAAAACACTCACTACCTCATGAATGTTCCCATCAGTATTATTAAAACATTCACTACCAGAGAGCACAGTGTTATTCCACCATGTCAGAGAGCACAGTGTTATTCCACCATGTCAGAGAGCACAGTGTTATTCCACCATGTCAGAGAGCACAGTGTTATTCCGCCATGTCGGAGAGCACAGTGTTATTCCGCCATGTCGGAGAGCACAGTGTTATTCCGCCATGTCGGAGAGCACAGTGTTATTCCGCCATGTCGGAGAGCACAGTGTTATTCCGCCATGTCGGAGAGCACAGTGTTATTCCGCCATGTCGGAGAGCACAGTGTTATTCCGCCATGTCGGAGAGCACAGTGTTATTCCGCCATGTCGGAGAGCACAGTGTTATTCCGCCATGTCGGAGAGCACAGTGTTATTCCGCCATGTCAGAGAGCACAGTGTTATTCCGCCATGTCAGAGAGCACAGTGTTATTCCGCCATGTCAGAGAGCACAGTGTTATTCCGCCATGTCAGAGAGCACAGTGTTATTCCGCCATGTCAGAGAGCACAGTGTTATTCCGCCATGTCAGAGAGCACAGTGTTATTCCGCCATGTCAGAGAGCACAGTGTTATTCCGCCATGTCAGAGAGCACAGTGTTATTCCGCCATGTCAGAGAGCACAGTGTTATTCCGCCATGTCAGAGAGCACAGTGTTATTCCGCCATGTCAGAGAGCACAGTGTTATTCCGCCATGTCAGAGAGCACAGTGTTATTCCGCCATGTCAGAGAGCACAGTGTTATTCCGCCATGTCAGAGAGCACAGTGTTATTCCGCCATGTCAGAGAGCACAGTGTTATTCCGCCATGTCAGAGAGCACAGTGTTATTCCGCCATGTCAGAGAGCACAGTGTTATTCCGCCATGTCAGAGAGCACAGTGTTATTCCGCCATGTCAGAGAGCACAGTGTTATTCCGCCATGTCAGAGAGCACAGTGTTATTCCGCCATGTCAGAGAGCACAGTGTTATTCCGCCATGTCAGAGAGCACAGTGTTATTCCGCCATGTCAGAGAGCACAGTGTTATTCCGCCATGTCAGAGAGCACAGTGTTATTCCGCCATGTCAGAGAGCACAGTGTTATTCCGCCATGTCAGAGAGCACAGTGTTATTCCACCATGTCAGAGAGCACAGTGTTATTCCACCATGTCAGAGAGCACAGTGTTATTCCGCCATGTCAGAGATGGTAAAAAGGGATGTGATAGATGGTGTTAAGAGATAGATGGGATGGGTTGAGTGGTCGGGACTAATAACAACAAGAGAACTCATGTAAAATATACTGGGTCCGTTAAATGTATATATAGGTTCAGAACTTCAGAACAGTTAAAAAAAACATGGCAAATAGAAATCAAACTGGATGGTCTTCAGAGATAGATGGGAGAGGTTGAGGGTAATTGAAGGATAGGACTGGATGGTGTTCAGAGATAGATGGGAGAGGTTTAGGGTAACTGAAGGATACGACTGGATGGCGTTCAGAGATAGATGGGAGAGGTTTAGGGTAACTGAAGGATAGGACTGGATGGTGTTCAGAGATAGATGGGAGAGGTTGAGGGTAGCTGAAGGATAGGATTAAAAAACAAACAAAATATAAGTTTTGTAAAAATAGATTGTGTCCGTAAAATGTATATAGTATGTATAAGCTGGAAGTAGAAGCCTTTCTGTACAGCACTCTGTGACATCAGCTGATGTAAAGGGGGGGGGGCTTTATAAATACATTTGATTTGATTTGATTAGTGTTGTTGTGCATTAGTTTCCTCCAATCAGGAGAGGGGTGGTAAAAGCTGTGCAGCAGTGGCGGCTGCTGAGGGGAGGACGGCTCATAATAATGTCTGGAATGGACACAATGGAATGGCATCAACCACATCGAAGACGTGGTTTCCCTGTGGTTGACACCACTTCATTGACTCCATTCCAGCTATTACTATGAGCCTCCCCTCAGCAGCCTCCACTGGTGTATATATATATATTTATATATATTTTACATGTGTGTATGTATATATATATATGTGTATGTATGTACAGTGAGGGAAAAAAGTATTTGATCCCCTGCTGATTTTGTACGTTTGCCCACTGACAAAGAAAGGACCAGTCTATAATTTTAATGGTAGGTTTATTTGAACAGTGAGAGACAACAAATAACAACAAAAAAATCCAGAAAAACGCATGTGAAAAATGTTATAAATTGATTTGCATTTTAATGAGGGAAATAAGTATTTGACCCCGCTGCAAAACATGACTTAGTACTTGGTGGCAAAACCCTTGTTGGCAATCACAGAGGTCAGACGTTTCTTGTAGTTGGCCACCAGGTTTGCACACATCTCAGGAGGGATTTTGTCCCACTCCTCTTTGCAGATCTTCTCCAAGTCATTAAGGTTTTGAGGCTGACGTTTGGCAACTCGAACCTTCAGCTCCCGCCACAGATTTTCTATGGGATTAAGGTCGGAGACTGGCTAGGCCACTCCAGGACCTTAATGTGCTTCTTCTTGAGCCACTTTTTTGTTGCCTTGGCCGTGTGTTTTGGGTCATTGTCATGCTGGAATACCCATCCACGACCCATTTTCAATGCCCTGGCTGACGGAAGGAGGTTCTCACCCAAGATTTGACGGTACATGGCCCCATCCATCGTCCCTTTGATGCGGTGAAGTTGTCCTGTCCCCTTAGCAGAAAAACACCCCCAAAGCATAATGTTTCCACCTCCATGTTTGACGGTGGCGATGGTGTTCTTGGGGACCTTGCGGGCGCTGCAGGATTTCAGTCCTTCACGGCGTAGTGTGTTACCAATTGTTTTCTTGGTGACTATAGTCCCAGCTGCCTTGAGATCATTGACAAGATCCTCTCGTGTAGTTCTGGGCTGATTCCTCACCGTTCTCATGATCATTGCAACTCCACGAGGTGAGATCTTGCATGGAGCCCCAGGCGGAGGGAGATTAACAGTTCATTTGTGTTTCTTCCATTTGCGAATAATCACACCAACTGTTGTCACCTTCTCACCAAGCTGCTTGGCGATGGTCTTGTAGCCCAATCCAGCCTTGTGTAGGTCTACAATCTTGTCCCTGACATCCTTGGAGAGCTCTTTGGTCTTGGCCATGGTGGAGAGTTTGGAATCTGATTGATTGATTGCTTCTGTGGACAGGTGTCTTTTATACAGGTAACAAACTGAGATTAGGAGCACTCCCTTTAAGAGTGTGCTCATAATCTCAGCTCGTTACCTGTATAAAAGACACCTGGGAGCCAGAAATCTTTCTGATTGAGAGGGGGTCAAATACTTATTCCACTCTTTAAAATGCAAATTAATTTATAAAAAAAAATTCACATGAGTTTTTCTGGATGTTTTTGTTGTTATTCTGTCTCTCACTGTTCAAATAAACCTACCATTAAAATTATAAACTGATCATTTCTTTGTCAGTGGGCAAACATACAAAATCAGCAGGGGATCAAATACTTGTTTCCTTCACTGTATGTATGTGTATAGTCAGTCAAAAGTTTGGAAACACCTACTCACTCAAGAGTTGTTCTTTATTTGTACTATTTTCTACATTGTAGAAGTCATCAACACTATGAAATAACGCAAATGGAATCATGTAGTAACCAAAAAAAGTGTCAAGATCTTTTTGGTTTGTGTCAAGAACTGCAACACTGCTAGGATTTTCACGCTCAACAGACCTATTTTACTTGAGCTATATTTATTTAGCTTGCCCAGGGCTCAGTTCTAGTCCTAGTTCTAGGTTCTCCTCTTCTCTCTATACACCAAGTCACTTGGCTCCGTCAAAACAACACAGTCTCTCCCATCATTGCGGATGCAGATGACTCTCAATTACTTTTCTCCTTCCCCCCTTCTGACACCCAGCTAAACCTCAACAAGACAGAGCTGCTCCTTCCTCCAGGAGGAAGGCCTACCGCACAGTCTCTCCCATCATTGCAGATGCAGATGACTCACCTGGCTATCTCAGATGCAGATGACTCTCAATTACTTTTCTCCTTCCCCCCTTCTGACACCCAGCTCAACCTCGACAAGACAGAGCTACTCCTTCCTCCAGGAGGAAGGCCTACTGCACAGTCTCTCCCATCAAGGTAGGACGGCAGAGTCCCTGCCCATCTTCTGAAAGCGTCTGAAACCCCAGCCTCTTCAAAGAGTATCTTAAAATCAGCCCACAGCACAACAACAACAACAACACAGCCTTTTGCCTTTCGTGAAATAACACTCGCAGCTTCTAGCTGTGACCTTGCTGATAACTACCTTCTGGATGAATGCACTGACTATGACTGGGATGTGGTTGTCTCACCTGGCTATCTCAAGATGAATGCACTGACTATGACTGGGATGTGGTTGTCTCACCTAGCTATCTCAAGATGAATGCACTGACTATGACTGATATGTGGTTGTCTCACCTGGCTATCTCAAGATGAATGCACTGACTATGACTGATATGTGGTTGTCTCACCTGGCTATCTCAAGATGAATGCACTGACTATGACTGATATGTGGTTGTCTCACCTAGCTATCTCAAGATGAATGCACTGACTATGACTGATATGTGGTTGTCTCACCTGGCTATCTCAAGATGAATGCACTGACTATGACTGATATGTGGTTGTCTCACCTGGCTATCTCAAGATGAATGCACTGACTATGACTGATATGTGGTTGTCTCACCTGGCTATCTCAAGATGAATGCACTGACTATGACTGGGATGTGGTTGTCTCACCTGGCTATCTCAAGATGAATGCACTGACTATGACTGATATGTGGTTGTCTCACCTGGCTATCTCAAGATGAATGCACTGACTATGACTGATATGTGGTTGTCTCACCTGGCTATCTCAAGATGAATGCACTGACTATGACTGATATGTGGTTGTCTCACCTGGCTATCTCAAGATGAATGCACTGACTGGAAGTCGCTCTGGATACATTACTAAAATGTCAAATGGAATGTAAATGTGTATGTGTGTATGTGTGTGTGTTTGTGTGTCTGTCCATGTGTGCATCCGTGTGTGTGTGTGCGTCCATGTGTGTGTGTGTGTGTGTGTGTGTGTGTGTGTGTGTGTGTTTGTCTGTCCGTGTGTGTGTGTGTGTGTGTGTGTGCTTGTCTGTCCATGTGTGTGTGTGTGTGTCTGTCCGTGTGTGTGTGTGTGTGTGTGTCTGTCCGTGTGTGTGTGTGTGTGTGTGTGTGTGTGTGTCTGTCCGTGTGTGTGTGTGTGTGTGTGTGTGTTTGTCTGTCCATGTGTGTCTCACCCTTGTCCATGAGCTGGTTGAAGAGAGATACGTTAGAGAAGAAGAAGAGGTAGGAGAACATCTGGGCCTGGACCTCTGAGTGGACCTGGTATCCCTGGAGTAACTCCTGACTGCACTGGAACACCTGGACACACACACACACTGGAGTAACTCCTGACTGCACTGGAACACCTGGACACACACACACACACACTGGAGTAACTCCTGACTGCACTGGAACACCTGGACACACACACACACACACACTGGAGTAACTCCTGACTGCACTGGAACACCTGGACACACACACACACACACTGCACTGGAACACCTGGACACTGCACTGGAACACCTGGACACACACACACACACACTGGAGTAACTCCTGACTGCACTGGAACACCTGGACACACACACACACACACTGGAGTAACTCCTGACTGCACTGGAACACCTGGACACACACACACACACACAC